>JAGFBZ010001905.1:0-62500 GCA_018398805.1 Hirundichthys speculiger
GGGTTAGGGTTACCCTAACCCTAACCCTAACCCTAACCCAGACCCTCTGGAGCAGGTCCACACCATGGTGCCTCCAGACCCGGGTTAGGGTTAGGGTTACCCTAACCCTAACCCAGACCCTCTGGAGCAGGTCCACACCGTGGTGCCTCCAGACCCGGACCAAAACCCCAGTGAGGTGAAGTTAAGGCTGTTTTAGAGGGGCTGCTACCAGTGGTACTGGAGTGCAGGAGTGGTTAGGGGGTGGCGAGGAGGACAGCTACCCACTGCTGGGCCGCAACCCACCCACCACCTGGATCCCACCACAAGGAGCAGCGCCAACTCTACCAGGTAACCCAGTAAGTGACCCAGGTATCTTGTGCCCTGAACTAGTGATGTGCATTAAAAGAGGCATGAACACAGGCTGGAGAGTCTGGGACAGGACAGAGACCTGGTCCCTCACCCCCACACCCCCCATCGCCTGACCTGGATGCATGTGGAAGCAAACCCCCAAGCAGCCCAGGCAGGGAGGGGCGCCCCATCAGAGCTGGCAGCGGCTGCCAGGAGAAATGATCAGAACCAATCAGACTATTGTTTTAGGTTAAGAGTTTAATCTACTATTAAACCACTACGTGATCTAAAATAGTCACCTAAACCCTGCTGCTCTGTCATGAGCTCCTGTGGTTTAACCTGCAGCTGAAGGTGAGCATGATCTTTCAAAGACAGAGGATCAGGAAGACTCCTGGGTCCTAACCCTAACCCTAAAAAACCCCTAAACCCCGAACCCTAAACCCTAACCCTAACCCTACCCTAACCTAACCCTAACCCCTAACCCCTAACCCCCTAACCCTAACCCCTAACCCTAACCCTAACCCCCCTAACCCTACCCTAACCCTAACCTACCCTAACCTAACCCCTAACCCTAACCCTAACCCTAACCCTAACCCACCCCTAACCCCCCCTAACCCTAACCCCTAACCCCTAACCCCTAACCCTAACCCCTAACCCCTAACCCCTAACCCCTAACCCTAACCCTAACCCTAACCCCTAACCCTAACCCCTAACCCCTAACCCCTAACCCCTAACCCCTAACCAACCCTAACCATGCATGGACTGGCCATCGGGCGTACCGGGCAATGCCCGGTGGGCCGACGCACCATCTGTGGGCCGGCCCAGGTCTGTCATAAAAAAAAAAAAAAAAAGTATATAGTTTTTATTGACCGCGACGATAACGGACTGGTAGTCGGCTCATAAAAATCTCCGAGGGGGGGGGACGACGACACACACTCAACAAACTCAAGAAAGAGACACTGACAGCTAATCAGACAAGCGCTCCAGTTGCTGCGCTGATGTGAACGCATTATGAACGTTATTTTCTGCTGAAGGGAGGGGGTGGAGGGGGGCGGGGCCTTGCGAAGACACGAAGTGGCCCATTGGTTGATTTTCTTGATGGACATTGGGCTAGTCCAATGAAAATTTCTCAGCTCTCGTTGGCCCCCCCTCCCATCCCTCCTGACCAAATTTTGCCGTTTGGCCTGACCGGAGAGTGTGGTGGCTCGTGGATGAGTATGGAAATGGAGAAAAAAAGCACAAAAGCGAAAGGGAGGAGCAGAAAAGCTCAGAGAACGGAGACAAAAAAAATTAAAAGTGGATGCAGCAAAATGTGCCAAAATCACGGAAATGTTTTGAACCACAAGCTCGGGGGCCGCGGGGCCGTCGGCCGCGGAGACGTCGAGTGAACAGGTGGTCGGAGAAGAAGCGGAACGACGAGACGGAGAAGGAGGAGGAGGAGGGGATGAGGAGGAGGAGGGAGAGATGAGACCCAGCAGCAGGGCGAGATTGAGGTCAGATAGTTATTTGGAGGTGATCACCTGTGTGTGTGTGTGTGTGCACTTTATTTTAATTTTTGAAACTTCACTATGTGCACATAGTATACAACATGCAGCATGTGCTTCCGCATATCGTATAAATAACCGGCATTTTTGATCCCCGGCGTATGGTGGGCCGCCAGGGATCAAAAATGCCCGGGCCATTTTTTGGTCCCAGTCCGCCCTGCCCCTAACCCTAACCCCTAACCACCCCCTAACCCTAACCCCTAACCCTAACCCTAACCCCTAACCCTAACCCCTAACCCCTAACCCCTAACCCCCTAA
Organism: Hirundichthys speculiger; assembly: GCA_018398805.1. NCBI lineage: Eukaryota > Metazoa > Chordata > Actinopteri > Beloniformes > Exocoetidae > Hirundichthys > Hirundichthys speculiger. The sequence continues at coordinate 2,130 of JAGFBZ010001905.1, forward strand.
CCCCTAACCCCTAACCCCTAACCCTACCCCTAACCCCTAACCCCTAACTCCTGACGGTGTGTCCCCTGGGCTGATTAGCACCCATCTCTGTTCAACCCAACCTCAAACGCTCCACCATGACAACAGTTCCACATAAGCCCTCCATCACAGGCCTAAATGACTGCAGGCCCGTTGCCCTGGCGCAGGGGTCATGCAGGGGTCATGTGGTCCTTTCAGAGACTTGTCTTGAGCCACCTGAAGGTCATCAGAGTCCCTGCTGGACCCCTTTCAGTTCAGCGGATGATCCAGTCAATGTGGGCCTACGCTACATCCTCCACCACCCTGGTCCCCAGGGACATATGGACATATGTCCCTGGGACATAGGCCCAGATCCTGTTTCAACTTTTGGATTCAATTAAACTTTATTTGTATATCATCTCTTACAATACAAATTGTCTCTAGGTGCTTTTCAGAGACCCAGATCAGGACCTCTAATAAATTATTGTTAACTATAAATAATATTACTAAATATTAATTAAAAATACTATGACAAGTTAAAAAATTACCCCTAGTGGGAGAAAAACCTTTAAGCCAAATAGTGGCAAGGAAAAACTCCCCTGTAAGAGGAAGAAACCTTGATCAGGACCAGGACCATAAGGGGGGACGTTCCTGATGAAGACCAGCTGGATAAAGAAAGAAAAGAGGAGAGAAAGGACAGAGAGAGGAGGGAGGACAGAGAGGGGATGGAGGAGAGAGAGAGGATGGAGGACAGAGAGAGAGATGGAGGACAGAGAGAGGAGGGAGGACAGAGAGGATGAGACAGAGAGAGGGAGGACAGAGAGAGGAGGGAGAGAGAGGAGGGAGGACAGAGAGAGAGGAGGACAGAGAGAGGATGAGGCAGAGAGGATGAGGGACAGACAGGAGAGGACAGAGAGAGGGGGAGGACAGAGAGATGAGGACAGAGAGAGGAGGAGGACAGAGAGGATGGAGGACAGAGAGGAGGGAGGACAGAGAGAGGATGAGAGGATGGAGGAGATGATGGACAGACAGAGAGTAGGATGGGACAGAGATTACAGGAGATATGAGGAGGGAGGACAGAGAGAGGATGGAGGACATATATGATGAGGATGGAGGACAGGATAGGATTGAGGACAGAGAGGATTATGAGAGGACAGAGAGGATTATTACAGAGATATTTATTAGGAAGAGATTAGGATGGAGGACAGAGAGGGGATGGATTACAGAGAGATATATGGATTACATAGATATTAGGACAGAGGAGAGGGAGGACAGAGAGAGGAGGGATTACAGAGAGAGGATGGATTACATAGATTATAGATTATTACATATATATTATTTAGGACAGAGAGTATATATTATTTATTACAGATAGGATTTAGGACAGATTATTATTAGGACATTATATATGGATTACATAGAGATGGGGAAGGGACATATTAGGGATGGAGGACATGAGATAGGATGGATTACCGATATTAGGACAGAGATGAGGACAGAGAGATTATTTATTACAGATAGGATTATATATATTACAGAGAGAGGATGGAGGACAGAGAGGATGAATGGGACAGAGATTTATTACATATATATATATTATGGAGGACAGAGAGAGGATGGGAGGACAGAGATTAGGACAGAGATGAGGGAGGACATAGAGGGGGAGAGGAGGGAATAGAGAGGAGGGAGGACAAAGAGGAGGGAGAGGAGGATGACAGAGAGGGGGAGGCAGAGAGGATAGAGGACAGAAAGAGGGAGAGGATTTAGGACATAGATTAGGGAGGACAGAGAGGAGATTGGAGGAATAGAGGACAGAGAGGGATGGAGGAAAGAGAGGAGGGACAGATAGGATGGAGGACAGAGGATAGAGACAGATAGGATGAGGACAGAGAGGAGGGAACAGAGAGGATAGAGACAGAGAGGAGGGAGGGATGGAGGACAGAGAGGAGGGAGGACAGAGAGGAGGGAGAGGGTGGAGGACAGAGAGGAGGGAGGACAGAAGGAGAGAGAGGAGGGAGGAGAGAGGAGGAGGACAGAGAGAGGATGGAGGAGAGATGGAGATACAGAGAGGAGGGAGGACAGATAGAGGGAGGGAGGAGAGGAGAGCAGGACAGAGAGGAGGGAGGACAGAGGGAGGAGAGGCACATCCATCTTGGGAATATTATATCGGAGCAAATATATTATTAGTGGTTCTCCGTTAGCAGCAGTTTAGCAGCGTTGCCATGACGACGCTGTCTGAGATGAGTCTGTGGTTCTTCATTCTGTGGTTCTGTGGGATTTGAACTTAACGTGGCTGTATTTTAATGTAGAAAAATAACTTGTGGGTGTTCTAATTAATAAATTGTCTTTTTTCCTGAGTCAGTTAACCTGCTGCTGCTCTCCTGCTCGTTATGGTGGTGTGTTTTTGGTGAAGCTAGTTTTATCTAATGAAATCATGTGACAGTCTCCCATTAAGGCTGCCAGAAACCACCGTCAGGGTTGCTGGTGCTGACTGGTTACCTGAGCTGCTGCAGGTGGAGCTGTGGCGTCTGACAGCTGTGACACCGTCCTGGCCCACCTCCACCACTTCAGTCTGCAGCAGCGCCGCGCTCCACTTCACCGAGTATCTGGGACCGACCGGAACCAGACTGCTGATGTCAGGGGGCCCCCTGCTGGACAAACAGGTGAACAACACCTCCAACAGGTTAGTTTGAATCAGTGTTGACTGCTGAATAATGATGATTCAGCTTTCAATCCATGACTGCTTTTAATTAGGGGAGGGTGTTTTTATTTACACTCTTTATTTATATATAAATTATATTATTATTACATTTTAATATGATATTTAGAATGAGATATTGCATCAAGTCTTACTCCTAGTGCTTCACTAGTTATTTTATTAATATTTTTAATTATTTTTTACATTTTGGATCATTTTTTTAAATTAGATTTCATCTTTTTCATGGATTTTATTTAGTTTTATAGATCCACCCATCCATCCATCATCCATCCATTCATCCATCCATCCATCCATCCCTCCATCATCTAGACCTGTTTAATCCTCTATAGGGTCTCAGGGATCTGCTGGAGTCTATCCCAGCTCTCTTCAGGTCTAAAGGCAGGGGTCCACCTGGACAGGTCTCCGGTCCATCACCTGGACAGGTCTCCAGTCCATCACCTGGACAGGTCTCCGGTCCATCACCTGGACAGGTCTCCGGTCCATCACCTGGACAGGTCTCCGGTCCATCACCTGGACAGGTCCAGGACCATGAACACTTACAATCACTCCTACAGGTGATCTAGATCTGGTTCTTAACCTGGGTTCAGTTGAACCCCAGGGGTTCAGTAAAACAGTCTCAGGGGTTCGGCGGAGGTCAAGACACTCACCTGACTCATGATGACACGCCCTGCTTGGGCATCACTGGGTACAGGTGATCACCTTACATTGCTTGGCCAGTCAGGGAATTTGGTTCAGTCAGTAGTTGACTTATGACTGTTGTGATGGTGCATCGTGGGATTTCTTTAATATTTGAATCCATACTTATCAGTAAGGTATGTCATTCATGCAGGTCATGGATTGTATTGGTTTTGTTCTTTGAACACAGTGATGTACGGTTCATTTTGTGCACCAGTAAAACACATACCCATGTCTTGAATTTGAAAAAAAAATCCTATTTTATTTTTCAATAAAAAAGGGTTTAGTGACTGTGAAGCTTAAGAACCACCGATCTAGAACCACCAGGTAACCTGACATGCAGGTCTTTGGACTGATGGAGGAAGCTGGAGGACCTGGAGGAAACCCACACAAGCACCAGGAGAACATGGAAACTCCATGTGCGTTATGCTACGGCTAAGGAAACGACCACACAAGCCACCTCTACCGAGCCTGTTTCTTTCCAACGCCAGATCCCCGGTACATAAAACGGACGAGCTGGAATTACAACTTGCTGGAAAACGGTTTGTTCGTGACTGTTGTGTGATGATCATCACTGAGACCTGGCTTCACCCGGAAATCCCCGATGCTAGCCTGCAGCTAACAGGCTGCACTTTGCTACACGGGGACAGGACTGCGGACTCCGGTAAGAGTAGAGGAGGGGTCTCTGCATCTACGTACATGATAACTGGTGTAACAACAGGACAATCATTGATGGACACTGCTCCCCAGACATCAAGTACATGTCTGTAAGATGTCGGCCTTTTTTTCTACTGAGAGAACTCACTGTAGTGATCATCACGGCTGTCTACATCCCGCCAGATGCTAACGTAAACACAGCGCTCTCCGTCCTGCAGAACTCCATCAACGAACATCAGCGGGCCCACCCAGATGGTGTTCACATTATTGCAGGAGACTTTAATAAGGCCAATCTAAAGACTGTACTGCCTAAATTCTACCAGCATGTTAAATGCTCCACCAGGGGAGAGAACACTCTGGATCACGTCTACACCAACATTAAGCTAGCATACAGAGCCACACCCCTCCCTCACCTCGGACAATAAAACCATCTTTCCCTCCTGCTCTCCCCAGCGTACACCCCCCTCAGACGAAGAACCAGGCCCACCACAAGGACAATCACAACCTGGCCTGACCATACACTTCCAGAACTCCAGGACTGCTTCAACCGGACAGAGTGGGACTTATTTGAACATCAGGAGCTGGATACTTTCACAGACCCGGTACTGGACTACATCAAGTTCTGCATTGGGAATGTGACTGTAGACAAAACCATCCGGGTTTTCCCCAACCAGAAACCCTGGATGACCAGCCAGGTCCGCTCACTCCTCAGGGCCCACAACGCCGCCTTCAAACCTCTGTTCAACAACAGGAACATCAGTCTTGGTGTTGTTGGGGTTAGAGGGGAAAGAGTTCAACACCTGACAGACATACAGAAGCATGAATGATTTAGTGATTTTCATCTGTCCACTACCCAGCAGCAGGCTAGGGCTAGAGGTTAGGGGTTAGAGTTAGGGCTATGGTTAGGGGTTAGGGGTTAGGGGTTAGGGTTAGGGTTAGGGTTAGGGTAGTTAGGGTTAGGGGTTAGGGGTAGGGTTAGGGTTAGGGTTAGGGTTAGGGTTAGGGTTAGGGTAGGGTAGGGTTTAGGGTTAGGGTTAGGGTTAGGGGGGTTAGGGTTAGGGTTAGGGGGTTAGGGTTAGGGTTAGGGTTAGGGGTTAGGGGTTAGGGGTTAGGGGTTAGAGTTAGGGCTAGGGTTAGGTTTAGGGTTACATCTCTCCAGCTTTCCTGTCTACCATCTAAATATAATCAGGATAATAGTCTGTGATGGCTGCCTCCAGTACCAGACTCCAGACTAAATGAAAGATGATGGATGGATGGTCTGTGAAGGGATGTTTTCCTTCATGGAGATCCTCAGAACTGTCTGAGGTCAAACTGGTTTCAGAAGTGACTTACTTTAGGTTGACGCTGGCACAGATCAGGGTGTCATTGAGGAGAAACAGCTTGCGCTCCTTGGACTTGAGAACATGGCCGTTGTCACCATAGACGACCTCAGTCAGCAGCTCACACTGAATCAGCTGCCTCTGCTCCGAGTTCAGCAGCTGGAAACACAAAATGGACACTGAGGATGTCCTTCATGTCTGTCTGCATGTTATCAGACTACTCCGTCCCACAGCCTCACCATCATCAGTCTTTATAACAGAAACATCCAGTCTTAAAATTAAACCAATCCAGAAGTTGGAAAACCTGCAATTCCTCCACTAACCAGCTGAAATTCTTCCACTGACCACTAGATTCAAGCAAGATGGCGGCGCGTGTAGATGCAGTGACCCGGTGCTCCTCTTTAGTTAGCAGCTACGCACTGAAAAAGACTTATACCCGAACCGAACTTATCAGCCTCAAACAACACTGGACTGGCTGGACCCCGGAAGGGTTCGACTCGTTCCCGGAGAGGATATGCCGGCGAGAACGGACATAGAGGAGGCGACGGCGGCGCTGCGAAAGACGCCTGAAACGCGGCAAACGAGCCGGCATCAGAGCTAGGCTAACCGCGACTCCGCATAAACCAGCGGTTCCAAGCATCTTTTTCGCCAACGTCCGCTCCCTGGTCAACAACATGGACGAAATTAAACTACGGGACGTTAACAACCGGATAGACAGCTGCATCATGGTGATAACAGAGACCTGGCTGCATGAAAACATCCCGGACCTAGCTGTGGAGCTAGCAGGTCGCACAATCTTCCGGACGGACCGCACATTGGACTCAGGCAAGGCGAGAGGAGGAGGTGTGTGCGTCTATATTAACAACAGTTGGTGCACGGACACTGCCGTTATTGAGAGACACTGCTGTCCAGACCTGGAGTTCCTACTGCTAAAGTGCAGACCTTTCTATCTGCCCAGGGAAACCACTCAAGTGTTTGTGGCTGCTGTGTATATCCACCCACGAGCTAATGCTAATGTAGCCATGAGCAGGCTGCATGACAGCATCAGCAGGCAGCAGAACAAACACCCAGAGGGCTTCTTCCTTGTGGCTGGGGACTTCAATCACACCAATTTAAAGACTGTGCTCCCCAGATTCTACAAGAATGTGGACATTAAAACAAGGAAGGGCAGAACACTAGACCAGGTCTACACCAACATCTCTGGAGCCTACAAAGCCCGACCCTCCCCTCACCTCGGACACTCAGATCATCTATCCCTGTTCCTGACACCAGCTTACAAACCCCTCGTCTGCAGGTCCAAGCCACAGCACAAGTCCATACAGTGCTGGACTGAGGAGGCCACACTATCCTTGCAGGACTGTTTTGAGGACACCATATGGGAGGTCTTTGAGGAACCAGACATTGAGCTCCACACCTCCTCTGTACTGTCATATATCAGTTTCTGCATGGACAGTGTAACAACAAGGAAACAGGTGAAAATATTCCCCAACCAAAAACCCTGGTTCAACACCAACATCAGAGCACTACTCCAGGCCAGAGACTCAGCACTGAGGTCAGGAGACAGGGAGGCCTACAGGAAGGCTAGAGTGGACCTGAACAGAGGCATCAAGGCTGCTAAAGCAATCCCCGCTCCACGTGGAAAGGCATCCAGAACATCACAGATTACCAACAATGCCACAACACCCCCTCCCCCACCGACACTTCTCTCCCAGACCAACTTAACGCCTTCATCTCCCGCTTTGAAGAGGACAGCAGACAGGCAGAGGACACACAGCTGACACCATCAGAGCATGACCAGCCCCCCACCATCCAACAACACCAGGTACTGCGAGTCCTGCGAGGCATCGACACCAGCAAGCACCAGGACCGGATGGAATACCAGGGAAGGTGCTGAAATCATGTGCCCATCAGCTTGCTGCGGTATTCACTAACATCTTTAACCGTTCGCTACAGTCCCCACCTGCCTGAAAACTGCAACCATAATCCCCCCCAAATCCTCTGCCATCACAGGACTGAATGATTACCGGCCTGTGGCCCTGACACCGGTAATCATGAAATGTATGGAGAGACTGGTGTTACGACATGTCATGGCCCATATCCCACCTGGCTTCGACCAACATCAGTTTGCCTACCGGTCCAACAGATCCACAGATGACGCCATCTCCATCGCCCTCCACACCGCTCTCACCCACATCGAAAGTCCCAAAACATACATCAGGATGTTGTTTGTTGACTTCAGTTCGGCATTCAACTCCATCAGCCCCAGCCGACTGATCAACAAACTGCAGACACTGCAACTCTGAACCTCCCTCTGTCTGTGGATCAAGGACTTCCTGACTAACAGACCCCAGCACGTCAGGATGGGCACCTCCACATCCTCCACCATCGTCCTCAATACCGGTGTGCCTCAGGGCTGTGTTCTGAGTCCAGTCTTGTACACGCTGTACACCCACGACTGCGTCGCCACCCATGGCTCCAACACCCTCATCAAATTTGCAGATGATACAACCATTGTTGGATTGATCAACAACGATGATGAGGCACCGTACAGGGAGGAGGTCCGAGCACTGGCGGCCTGGTGTCAGTGACAACCACCTCAACCTCAACACCCAAAAGACAAAAGAACTCATCATTGACTTCCGGAAGACAAGGACCACACTACACTCAGGTCTGAGCATCAATGGGGAAGAGGTGGAGCGGGTCAAAAACTTCACTGCTGGACTGTGAACACCACCCACATCATTAAAAAGGCCCAGCAGCGTCTCTTTTTCCTGAGAACGCTGAGGAGGAACAAACTCCCTCCACCTCTGCTGAAAAAACTTTTATCACTGCACAATAGAGAGTGTCCTGACCTACGGATGTACGGTGTGGTCTGCCAGCTGCACTGCATCCGAGAAGAAACAACTGCAGCGGGTCATCAAGACTGCTCATCGTTGGCTCCCCACTACCACGTCTAGAGGAGATCTACTTGAGCCGGCTTCATCGACGGGCTGCAAAGATCCAGGATGACCCCGCCCACCCAGGATGACCCGCCCACCCAGGATGACCCGCCCACCCAGGATGACCCCGCCCACCCAGGATGACCCCGCCCATCCAGAACGACCCCGCCCATCCAGGATGACCCCGCCCACCCAGGATGACCCCGCCCACCCAGGACACTCTATATCTCCAACCTCCCCTCTGGCAGACTCAGAGTCATGAGAGCCCGCACCAACAGACTGAAGAACAGCTTCTTCCCCATGGCTGTGAAGAGTCTGCTGCAGGAATCATGACCTCCCCCCAAATACACACACTACTACCTCCCGGCCCAATGGACAATAACTTCTTGCACCTTAAATACTGCACCTTCAACACAGACTATTTATGTTTATAAAACTTCTACCTGCACTTTACTGTTTTTACTGTTTTTCTATTTATGATTTCCTGTGATATATTTCTTGTGACTGAAGCTTCTATAAGAGAGATGCTGCCAAACAGAATTTTGTTGTATTTTTGTACAATGACAATAAAGATTCTTATCTTATCTCTAGAGGCTGGCTCCAACAGTGAATCTTTGACCTCCATGTTAAATGTCCAACTTTACAGAAAAAATAAACACTTACAGCTTGGTACAAAAAACAGTTTTGGTCTCCACAGACAGATTTCATATCCATTACAACTGTATACAACTTAGTGCTGCTTTGATACCATCCATCACAGCATTTACAGCTCAGATTAGAGCTCGTTATTGGGATTAAAGGGACAGCACTAGACTGATTTAAATCACGTCTATCTGACAGGTTCCAGTTCCTTCATGTTCATGACGTTTCTTCCTCACAGACGTGGGTCTGTTATGGCGTCCCACAGGGTTCAGTGTTAGGACCAATCTTCTTCACTCTATACATGCTGCCCCTGGAAATATTATCCAGAGACACAACATCAATGTTCATTGCTACGCTGATGATACGCAGCTGTACTTATCTATGAAACCAGAGGAAACAAAACCTTTGGCTAAACTTCAAGGGTGTCTTAATGACATTAAGTCCTGGATGTCCTCTAACTTTTTGCTTCTAAATTCAGATAAAACAGAGGTTATTGTCTTTGGTCTCAAACACCTGAGGAATGGATTGACTGGATTTACGCTGGCTTCCAGCACAGTTGTGAAAAACCTTGGAGTTATTTTTGATCAGGATATGTCATTTAAGCAGCATATTAATCAGGTTTGCAAGACTGCCTTTTTTCATCTCCGAAATATTGCCAGGATCAGGAGCATCCTCTCCCAGGGTGATGCAGAAAAATTAATCCACGCATTTGTTAGCTCTAGACTGGATTACTGTAATGCGTTGTTAGCAGGATGTCTGAAAAGCTCGCTAAATAGCCTTCAACTGATCCAGAACGCAGCAGCGAGGGTGCTGACAGGAATCCGTTAGCGAGATCACATCTCTCCCGTGTTAGCCTCCCTCCATTGGCTTCCCGTGAAATTTAGAATTGAGTTTAAAATTCTGCTTCTCGCATATAAGGCCCTTAATGGCCTAGCTCCGCGCTATTTACAAGACCTGATAGCTCGTTATGCTCCTAATAGAGCTCTCCGCTCTCAGAGTGCAGGATTACTCGTCGTTCCTAGAATATCTAAAAGTAGGTTTGGAGGACGGGCCTTCTGCTACCAGGCACCTTTATTATGGAACCAGCTACCAGTTTGGGTTCAGGAGGCTGATACCACCTCCACTTTTAAAACTAAATTGAAAACATTTCTGTTTAGTAAAACCTACAGTTAGTCTAAACTATAGTGTGTAGATGCTAATAGTTATAGCCATAGCTGTAGGTGTCTCTCTTCTCTCTGTCCTTTATCCTCTCTCTGTCCTCCATCCTCTCTGTCCTCCATCCTCTCTCTGTCCTCCGTCCTCTCTCAGTCCTCCATCCTCTCTCTGTCCTCCATCTTCTCTCTGTCCTCCGTCCTCTCTCAGTCCTCCCTGCTCTCTCAGTCCTCCATCCTCTCTCTGTCCTCCATCTTCTCTCTGTTCTCCATCCTCTCTCTGTCCTCCATCCTCTCTCTGTCCTCCATCTTCTCTCTGTCCTCATGTCTCTCCCTCTCTCTCTGTCCTATCTCTCTTTCTGTCCTACATCCTCTCTCTGTCCTCCATCTCTCTGTCCTATCCTCTTCTGTCCTACATCCTCTCTGTCCTCCATCCTCTCTCTCTCGTCCTCATTCCTCTCTCTGTCCTCCGTCCTCTCTCAGTCCTCCCTGCTCCTCTGTCCATCCTCTCTCTGTCCTCCATCCTCTCTCTGTCCTCCTCTCCTCTTCCTCTCTCTCTGTCCTCCATCCTCTCTGTCTCCTCCTCTCCTCTGTCCTCCCTGCTCTCTCTGTCCTCCATCCTCTCTCTGTCCTCCATCCTCTCTCTGTCCTCCATCCTCTCTCTGTCCTTTACCCAGCTGGTCTTCAGCAGGAAGGTCCTCCTTATGATTCAGAGTTCCTGCTCAAGGTTTCTTCTCTCTAAAAGGGGAGTTTTTTAGTGACACTGTCTGGCTTAAAGATTTTTGTTCCACCCAGTTAGCCTTTTTAACTTGCCATTGTTTCTTTAAGATTTAATAATATTACTGTAGTTAATAATATTTCCTTGGGGGTCATGCTCTGGGTCTCTGTAAAGTGCCTCAAGACAATTTGCATTGTAAAAGACCCCATTCAAATAATGTTTAATTGAAATTGAATTGTATGCGAGAGCTACAAACTTCATCCGGTAAAATTATATTAAATTAATAATAATGCATAAATGGTGACATGGTTTTATGAATAGCAGCTGCTGGTGTTAACAGTTAACTGTCATTATTTTAGCTGCTTTGCACCTTCAGTGATCTTGGCTTAACAGAACATCTCTCTTTTTTTGTACTGGTGGCCTTTATTTGCAGTAGAGACAGACAGGAAAGCGGGCAGAGAGAGAACGGGGAGGACAAGCCGGGAGTCAAACTCGCGACCTAACCCTAACCATAACCCAAACCCTGCGTGGAGGACTGTAGCTTCTGTACATGGGTTAACCCTAACCCTAACCATAACCTTAACCCTGCGTGGAGGACTGTAGCCTCTGTACATGGGTTAACCCTAACCCTAACCATAACCTTAACCCTGCGTGGAGGACTGTAGCTTCTGTACATGGGTTAACCCTAACCCTAGCCCTGCCTGAACCACTGCACCACTGGGCGGCCCATCATTCTTATTTTTGAAGATATAAGAAGGCCCCTGTTAGCTAATTATCTAACATAACAAATTATTTACTATGTAAGCTTTACATCAGTGCATAAGATTAGCATTAGCATAACCGATTCCTACCTAGTGTGTAAAACTGTTTATACATGTAGGTATTTAATCTGCATAGGTGCAGCATCACTGGATTGGGTGAGCCAGGACGGTTCTGGGGCTAAAGGTATCTCCAGCATTTAAATTGGTAGATAACACCACCAAACCAAGTCAAAGGTTAAAGGTTAGGTCACGCCACCTCTCTGAGGTGGTGTTGGTGTTGTATCACTGCTCTTGGGTTGTGTAGGTATCATGTTACCTTGCTGAGGTTGCGGTCTCCCACGCTGCGAGCTAACTGCTGGATCTCGACATCCTGATCGGCCAGACGTTTCTCCTCGTTCAGTTTCTCAGCCAGCGTCTCCAGCTCAGTCAGAGCCAGCTGCAGCGGTAGACGGTCCTGATGGGACCTTGGAGTGTTTTTCAACATGTCCTGAAGCGACACATCATCATCATTGTCTTTATCATCATCATCCTCCTCCACACTCCACCATGTCCTGCAGTAGTTTAATGTTAAATGTCAATTTTAGGTTCATCTGAAGAAGTGTTTCATAATTATCTCCTATAATCTTTTGTCCCACTTAAAAGTGTCTATAAAGGACTGACTTTAGAGGAACCTCTGTCTGGTCACTGTGTTCTGATAAGATTGTGTACATCAATCACCAATGTCACACAAGCTACTGTTGGTAAAGACCTCCAATTCCACACAACTGGATCAATACTCAGATATGGATTGCTTGAATCAGAGGTCTGCTTTCAATCTGCTTTCTTCGATTTTGTAATAGAAGGGCTTTAGAGTCCACTACCCATAATGCCCTCCAGCAGATGCCACAAAGACAGACTTTCACTTCCTCTTAGCAGAAACTCCAGCAGGAAGTTTCAGTGCAACATTCATGCTTTAAATAGAAGCAAATGTTCCTGAGGGGTTTCAGGAGAAGTTCTTTGGACCAGACTGTTCATGTGGCTTTTTAGAAAAATGTAGATGACTAACTGAAGATAAGAAACCAGTCTGACACACAACTGTTTTAACCCTAAATAATGAGGTTCCTGCTCTACAGGTGACGTGTCTGATCCAGACTGAGTTTATCTCACCAACTACAGGTGTATCTGAATAAATCTGGTGTCTAAATAAAACAAAGACGTGACATTTCAGCAGAGGTGTAAAATTTAGTGTGCATGTTACCAAAGCTGAAAATATGAATATTTTAGAGCTCATATTTAACCTAAACAGTCTAGAAGATCTCAGCATTTATGGACCCAAGACTGATATTCTGGTCGTGTAGCAGAGAGTTTTTAGATGTTTTTGAAGAGAAATGGTTCCATGGAGATCATCCCTGTGTCACTGATTTTTTCAAGGAAAATGATAACTAGCAGTTGTTGATAATACCAAAGTTATTTGGTGAAATTGACTCAGAAATATAGCTCTGTCATATGTCACTGAAAAATACACGTTTAGCCAACAAATTTATCTAATCATTGAACTCACAACGATTTTCAAATTGCCACAATTTTTATATTTATACTCAGATTTTTTTTAGCTGAGTTCGGGAAACCCATAGCTGATTGATGTGCGCATGCACAAAAGAGGCAACTTTATGTTTGAATTTCTTCTGGAACCATTTTGGCGGTCGGACGAGTGGTTAGGGTTAGAGCGGTCCGAGACTGAGTTTTACTGGACCGAGAGGCTGCTAAGAAGTGGATGCCCGTTTTTCTCAGGCAGGTAAGTCAGGTGTGTTTTTACTAGATAGGGAATAATAACGTGTACTCTACTATTTTGGTCGAAAGGTTTACTTTTTAAATAAACTGATTTAATTTAAATTTATTTTGACTACCTTGTGGTTTTTAATGAACTCACTGAACATGAGTGAATGTAGCGTTGTGAGGAGCTCAGTGACATAACCGTCTTTATTACACAAATAAAGGCTTGTAGCGCCAACCTCCTGATTCTGATGTGGGGTAACTGTAAATTTGGTGAGTTCAAATGACATTCGCTGACATGGTCTGGTTTTTTGTTTGTTTGTGGGTTTTTTTAATCAGATGCCTGCTGTTACTGGCGAACCTTGTTAGTAATTCGTTTGAACACTGGACTGCTAAACGTCGTTCTACTTTGGACAGAAAAAGCAGCCTGAACTGCGCTCTTCTTGTTAGGAGCACTTGTTTTTTTGTTTGGTTTTTTTTGTTTGTTTGTTTTTTTACAACATGGCATGTTGTATAAGGGATACGGGGATCATGGATTAACACGCATTCGCTAGCTCCACTCAGGAGACTATTAAAGCATTTTCGTCCTCATCAGGGACAAGTTGCATATTTCCCTTGCGTCCACAAAGAATGTGTATGTATATTTAAAAGACGCCGGCATTGTCAAATTTTTATTATATATAAAAATATATATATTTATATATATATATTATTGGTCCTGAAATCCATGTTTTTTTTTCTTTTTGTAATTGTGTTTTTTAGATCTCTAAAGAATTTAATTGGATCACAAGTAAAGACCTCCAAGGGACTTTCACTGCATCCCTTGACAAATTTGTGCCTGGCCTCCTGAGACTTTACCGTAACCCAAACCCAAACCCAAGAAGGGAGGTTTGGGTCAGGAGATGGAGGACCTCCTGGATAAACTTGATGAACAGGTGAGTAAAATGCATGAAACTAAAATTTAAGACTTAAAGCGTAATGTCCTCACTTCTGTGTTGGAGGAATCGAAGGAGTTGTGTATAAAAACTTTTTTCTCTATTTGATAAGAAATGCTTAGACAGCATGAATATACTTTTGTCATTATAGATACAGAAGTCACTGCTGCAACACACCTTAGTCGGACATGCATCTAAAAGTAGTTACAGCACTCATTGCTATGAGATTTCAATTGTTAATATTTAATGGTAGTTTAAAAAAAAAAAAAAAAAAATCTCACATAATTGCTTTATAATCCCTATGTCATTAAGGACTTTTTTTTTGCCCTTCTGAGGTAAATTCTCCTCAACCATTGGCCACTTATTTGGTTGGTTACGTTATAGGGAGATTTTTTTTAAATTATAATTGTTGTTAATAAGTCAGTATTTGGATTAGGACTGAAGTTGAAAGATTTAAGCAGAAGAAAAAAATATTACAGTAGTTGTTGAGCGTACATTTTTCCCCATGAATGACAACTTGCAGTAAAGTGAAGATATACAAGGGTTGACTCGTGTTGCTGGGCTTTAACCTGCGCTTCATCTCCATTATTATAAAGAATTCCTAGTTTTGCATGATGTTAAAGATCATGAGAGTACTATTTTGCAATGACTGAAATGTTTTTTGCCCCTATGTCTATGAAAAGACTACGAGTAAATTGAGTTTGAAACATGCCCTCCCACCCTGACAAGACAAACAAAGCAAAATATCGAGACTGTTCAGCTTCGAAAAAGCAGTCATGTACAGTGGAGGAAATAAGTATTTGATCCCCCGCTGATTTTGGCAGTTGTCATACTAAGAAATAAATGAACAGTCTCAGAATTTTATGGCAGCTTTATCTTAACAGTTATAGGAAGAATATTAAAAAAAATTGAGAAAATGACATGAAATGAAAAATAAAAATTAATTTGTAACTCATTGAGGGAAATAAATATTTGATCCCCGACCAACCTTGACCAGTGTTGGCTCCCACAGACCACTAGCATACTCCTAATCTCACTGAAGTAATTACCTGCATGAGAGACACCTGTTCTAAATAGTCACCTGTATAAAAAGCCATCTGCCCACAGACTCAGTAATACTCCACCATCTCCACCATCAAGACTAAAGAGCTGTTAAAAGATGTCAGGGATAAAGTTGTTGAACTCCACAAGGCTGGAATGGGCTACAAAACCATCAGAAGCTGAATGAGAAGGTGACAACTGATGGTGCAATTATTCAGAAGTGGAAGAAGAACAACATGACTGTTAATCAACCTGGGCTGGGGGCTCCATGGAAGATATCACCTGGTGGGGTCTCAATGATCATGAGAAAGGTTAGAGATCAGCCAGAACTACACGGGAGGAGCTGGTTAATGATCTCAAGGCAGCTGGGACCACAGTCACCAAGAAAACTATTGGTATACCACTGAGAAGCAATGGTTTAAAAATCCTGCAGTGGTCCAAGGTCCCTCTGCTCCAGAAGGCTCAGGTCCAGGCCCGACTCAGGTTTGATAACGAACATATTAATGACTCAGAAAGAGACTGGGAGAAGGTGCTGTGGTCAGGTGAGACTAAAACTGAGCCTCAACTCAACTCGATGTGTTTGGAGGAAGAGAAATGCTGAATATGACTCCAAAAACACCATCCCTACTGTCAAGCATGGCGGTGGAAGCCTCATGCTTTGGGGGTGTTTCTCTTCTAAGGGGACAGGTGGACTTCACCACATCGATGGGAAGATGAACGGGGCCATGTACCGCAGAATCTTGGGTGACAACCTCCTTGCCTCCACAAGAACATTGTAAATGGGTCGTGGATGGGTCGTCGTCATGACAACGACTCAAAACATCCAGCCAAGGAAACAAAGGAGTGGCTCCATCAGAAGCACATCAAGGTCATGGAACGGCCTAGCCAGTCTCCTGACCTTAATCCTGTTAAACATCTATGGAGAGAGCTGAAGCTGAGAGTTTCCAAGCCTCAAAACCTTCAGGATCTGGAGATGATCTGCAGAGAGGAGTGGACGAAAATTACTCCTGATGTGTTTAAACCTAGTAAACAACTACAAGAAACGTCTGACAGCTGAGCTGCCAACAAGGGTTTAACCACCAAGTATTAGATCATGTTCTGCTAGGGGATCAAATACTTATTTCCCTCAATGACTTGCAAATTAATTTTTATTTTTCATTTCATGTAATTTTCTCAAATTATTTTTCAATATTCTTTCTATAATTGTTAAAATAAAGCTGCCATAGAAGTCTGAGACTGTTCATTTATTTCTTAGGATGACAACTGTTAAAATCAGCGGGGGATCAAATACTTATTTCCTCCACTGTACTTGCCAACTTCCATTCTAAAGGAAAGTATTTGCTGTGTGAGGATTACAACTGGTCGCATAGTAACCGTAAAAGTGGCGTACTCCCGTACCCCTGCTCTGTTTTAGATGCTCCCCTGCTTCAGGACATCAATATACATGTCGCTGTTTCATCAACAGAGTTTTCCAGACCTTGATAACAAGCTAATAAGAACTATTAATTATAATCAGGTGTGTTGATGCAAGACAGCATCTAAAGCATGCAGGACAGGGGTGCTTGAGGACCAGGATTGAGAAACTGTGGGGGAGAAAATGGTGGAAGCAGCTGTGCTGGTCACTGAAAATAACGATGATAGCTGAGTTAGTGATGCCAACGAGGAAGAGCCACATGGGTGGATAAGAGAGTTAATGAGACTGTTTGGTATCAAGGATTTAACAAAGAAGAGATACAAAATATGTACAGTTGTTTTTTTGAAAGTTGTGTAATTCAATATGGGAGCTACCCCGAGGCGTCACATGTAAATGAAATTAGTAAATGTAGTCCCATCATAAACATTTAGTATGTCTTTACCTTTAACCACTTTTAAGCTACAGCCTTTTGAAGTCTTGATGTGAAATAATACTACTAATTGGTTACAGGCATCATGAAAATGACAGTAAACACAGTAAAGGTCGAATTACATGTAAATTTTGGATGAACCCAAGTGCAGTTTATCAATCCAGATTTCCAGTCTACACTTGCTTTATTTTTTATTTTATTTTCTTCCCTTCTTCGTGGGAATACAGCCAACCCAGAACAACTGGCGTTTGTTGGCTAGTGTTCTTCGGAAGAAAATACTTTTGTACAGGATTCGTCAAAACTCTGGCGATGGCGGTCCTGATCATCATTTAAAGATGATGCCTTGTAGTCAACATTATTAAGATTTCTTTTCAAGACTGCCCCATGAGAAGATTAGCAGCACTGAACGGAAAATAAGTTTGAAAATTGGTAGATATGTATTATCTTTTATTGTTTTCTTAATCATACATTTGTTACTTTTCCTTAGCGCACGGACATCTTGTAACCAGTGGCTGAAGGTGTGTCCTCACCATCCTCACCATCCTCACCTGTATGAGACCATCCTGTTGTCCACCGTCCTGCTACATGACGTCCCAGAACTCTCTAGAGTACGCGTTGAACATTGATTATCTAAAGCACATGAGGTACAACTTTGAAGTAATTCAGACCATCTTTTATGAGCTTGGTGCAGCGCACTAGCCAATCAGCTTTTACCTCCGTACAGCCTGTTCCAGTGCATTGTTAATCCTGCATTTAAGATTATTATTTTCATCCGTTTGCCTTTTGGAGTGTTATCTCAGTTACAGAGAGATAATGGTTCAGTATAGTACTATTGAAGTCAATAGTTTCAAGGTGTGCTCAACGTCCCCGTTTGTTGTTTGGGGAAACCTCTGTGTTGCAACTGACAGGAGCATTGGTAGTAAATGATGATTATTTTTTTTAACTTGGTTAAATTGTTACTTTGAGAATCACTAGAAATGTCAATGAGGAGTCCATTTCATAGAGCAGGACTGTGGTTATAGAGATTTATTAGCTTTTATTATGCCACTGTCAGACATTTTACAAGAAACACATGTTCACTGTTAATAGTTTATTGAAATAAAAAGGATTTCAGATCATTTTCATCTGTATTTTGATTTATTAATTTATCCTTCTATTGAACTTAAAAAAATATGTTATTCTAGCTATGGAGCTAAAGTAAAATCAAATTTAAAAAATTAAATTTCTTTTTAATGAATTTGTGTTTGGTAGAGGTAGAAATACAAAACATTGAAGTAATATTTGTATGTTTATCAAACAAAAAATATTGGTGTCTTAAAAGTAGAAATATTAGGCATTAAAGCAAGAATTTCTTAGTTGGTGTCACAGAATTATTATAATTGAATAGACAAAAAGATCGAAGTAGGAACAACTCTTGTCTGAACTTGTAAATCTTAATAAGGTCAAAAAAAGCAGGCAAAAATTGAAAAAACTCAAAAATCTCTTGCATCATGTTGCCCTGATATTTCATGTTTTCTCAACTCATTCATTTTTACAGTGTATCAATATTTTTTACAGTGTATCAATATTTTTACAGTGTATCAATGTCCATAAATGTCTAAATTCTGTGTATCTTCATTCTGTAGAACAATTACTGAGCTGTAGATGTTTCTACAAGGACATATCTCAGGACTGATGGACCTGTCTATAACCTGATCAGAACCTGTCTATAACCTGATCAGAACCTGATCAGAACCTGCCTGTAACCTGATCAGAACCTGTCTGTAACCTGATCAGAACCTGATCAGAACCTGTCTGTAACCTGATCAGAACCTGTCTGTAACCTGATCAGAACCTGATCAGAACCTGTCTATAACCTGATCAGAACCTGTCTGTAACCTGATCAGAACCTGATCAGAACCTGTCTATAACCTGATCAGAACCTGTCTATAACCTGATCAGAACCTGATCAGAACCTGTCTATAACCTGATCAGAACCTGTCTGTAACCTGATCAGAACCTGTCTGTAACCTGATCAGAACCTGATCAGAACCTGTCTATAACCTGAGAACCTAACCTGATCAGAACCTGATCAGAACCTGTCTATAACCTGATCAGAACCTGTCTGTAACCTGATCAGAACCTGATAACCTGATCAGAACCTGTCTATAACCTGATCAGAACCTGTCCCTGATAAACCTGATCAGAACCTGTCTGTAACCTGATCAGAACCTGTCTGTAACCTGATCAGAACCCGTCTAGAACCTGTCTGTAACCTGATCAGAACCTGTCTGTAAACCTGATCAGAACCTGTCTGTAACCTGATCAGAACCTGTCTATAACCTGATAAAACCTGTCTATAACCTGATCAGAACCTGTCTGTAACCTGATCAGAACCTGTCTATAACCTGATCAGAACCTGTCTGTAACCTGATCAGAACCTGTCTGTAACCTGATCAGAACCTGTCTATAACCTGATCAGAACCTGTCTGTAACCTGATCAGAACCTGTCTATAACCTGATCAGAACCTGTCTGTAACCTGTCTTAACCTGATCAGAACCTGTCTGTAACCTGATCAGAACCTGTCTATAACCTGATCAGAACCTGTCTATAACCTGATCAGAACCTGTCTGATAACCTGATCAGAACCTGTCTATAACCTGATCAGAACCTGTCTATAACCTGATCAGAACCTGTCTGTAACCTGATCAGAACCTGTCTATAACCTGATCAGAACCTGTCTGTAACCTGATCAGAACCTGTCTATAACCTGATCAGAACCTGTCTATAACCTGATCAGAACCTGTCTATAACCTGATCAGAACCTGTCTAACCTACCCTGATCAGAACCTGTCTATAACCTGATCAGAACCTGTCTGTCCCTGTCAACCTGATCAGAACCTGTCTTAACCTGATCAAACCTGTCTGATCAAACCTGATCAGAACCTGTCTGTAACCTGATCAGAACCTGTCTATAACCTGATCAGAACCTGTCTGTAACCTGATCAGAACCTGTCTATAACCTGATCAGAACCTGTCTATAACCTGATCAGAACCTGTCTGTAACCTGATCAGAACCTGTCTGTAACCTGATCAGAACCTGTCTATAACCTGATCAGAACCTGTCTGTAACCTGATCAGAACCTGTCTGTAACCTGATCAGAACCTGTCTGTAACCTGATCAGAACCTGTCTATAACCTGATCAGAACCTCATCCACTGACCTGCAGCAGCAGGATGAACTGGGGGAAGCGTTGGATGGGTTTGACCATCAGGCCGTACAGGGTGATCCGGTCTGGACTGGATGCCTGCTTCTTCTGAAAGAACACAACCAAATAGGACTTCTTCAGCGTTCTCCGTTTCCAGCAGAACATCTCAGAGCCACTGACAAGCACGGTGGTGGAGGAGTGATGGTTGGGGACCTGAGTACATGTCCGTCATAAACTATTAACTCTTCTGTTGAGAAGAGATCAGATGCCTCCACAACCATGAGAGCCTGATGGAGAACAGCACCAGGTTCTGTTCTTGTTCGTCTGTCACCAACACAAGCTACAATCTGATGATTTTATGATGTTTTTCCAACACAAAAAAATGACTAAAACAGGTTTATTAACTTTTGAACATGACTGTAGATGTGTGAGCACCTTTAGGAACTCCAGGAATGAAGGTTTGGACATACAGGCCTTCTTGATGAGCGTCATGGCGCTTGGTAAAGTTGTTGATGTAGTCGCTGTAGATGTCCAGAACCATGGACTTGGAAAACTGTGGAAAGATGCTGACATAAACTTTTTTATTTCTGTAAAGTCCAGTGGAGCTCAACCCCAGTCACTCCCATTCCTGCCATCCATGTCTTCATGGACCTTTGTCCACTGGTGCCCAGTCATGTTGAAGAGGAAGGGTCCAGCTCCAAACTGGTCCCACAAAGTTGGGATCATGGAATTCTCTAAAATCTATTGGTCTGCTGAAGCATCCAGAGTTCCTTTAACTGGAACTAAGGGTCCAAGCCCAGCTCCTGAAAAACCCCCCCACACCATAACCCCCCCCCCCCCCCCCCCCAAACTTTACACATCAATGCAAACCAGTACCGTTCTCCTGGGAACCACCAAACCCAGACTCTTCCATCAGATCACCAGATGGAGAAGTGGGTTTGGGTCTAGAGTCCAGCGGTGGCTGCTTTAACCCTAACCCCCAACCCCTAACCCACTGATGTCTGGATGGATGCAGCTGCGTCACCATGGAAACCCATCCATGAAGCTCTCTGCTCTGTTGTTGAGCTGATCTGAAGGACACATGAAGTCTGGAGGTCTGTAGTGATCGTCTCTGCAGAAGGTTGGTGACCTCTTCTCACTGTGTTCTTCAGCATCCTCTGACCCCGCCCCCTCAGTTTACCTGTCCTACCACTTAATGGCTGAGTTGCTGTCGTTCCCAAACACTTCCATTTCCTGATAATCCAGCTGACAGTTGACTCTGGATTTGTTTCTCAGGTGTTTCTCAGGTGTCATCCTATCACAGTTCACCTGGAATTCACTGAGCTCCTGAGAGACCCATTCTTTCACAGGTATTTCTAGAAACAGTCTGCATGTCTAGGTGGTTAATTTATACACCTGTGGACTTGGAAATGACACCTGGAACACCTGATTCTGATCATCTGGATAGGGGAGCAAATACTTTTAGGAACATAGTGTATGTTGAATCATGGTTACAACAGAAGCAAACCCGACTGTATTTCAAACTCTAGGGCAGTGGTCCCCCCCTAACCCCCGGGCCGTGGACCGGTACCACAAGAAAAAATTAGCTATTTAAGCCTTTCTTCCCAGTTTCTCCGTTGTATTTGCTATTGTTATTTCTCCCGTGCTGTGTGGACGCACTGATGTTTACATCATTTCATGGTGCGTTCCTATTGGTTGGTTACTGGAAGAGGTGGTAGAGCAGCAACAGACAGATACACTGTGAGACGATTCCTCCAAATCTGACACTACTGAAATCTCCTTCACATGGAGAGGAACTAACTCTAGAGGAGGATGTCTCCTGGACGCTTCCTGAGGAGGTGACTCAGGTTTGTCCAACCAGGAGGAGTCCCAGAGGCAGACTCAAGACAATCTGGATACATTTGTTGATTAGATTTGACAGATTAGGCAATCAAAGAGATGATATCTTTTTGATGTCATGTCCCAGAAGAGCTGCAGGGGTTGGTTGGAGAGAAGGACTCAGATAAGAGAAGATGGCTGGATGGATGTTATGGGTCTTGTTGTATTTTACTGTGAAACACTGATTTTTATCTATGAAAAATTTGATATAACATACTTTACTTGCATGTCATCATGTGGGTTAGTTTAGTTTAGCTACCTGGAAGGCTTCTTTGCTGAACCAGAAGGTTACAGAGGACTGTGTGTGGAGTTCTGACCAGAAATTGCAGTTCTTCTCTGGACAGAAGTGAAGGAAGGAACTAAAGAAGAAGTGTTTTGACTCACCGAGGCCACAAATAGATCACCAATCATCTCACTGTGGTCCCATTCAGCCACTCGGGACGCCAGGGCGATCTGGAACATCGAATGGCACTGATGGATCTCCTTCAAACGGTAAAAGATCTGATGGACCTTCTTTGGATTCAGAATCAGGTTCTGAGGCTCCAACAATGGTTTCTGGTACTCCTGGTAGACATTGGGGGGGGGGGTTAGGGTTAGGGTTAGAGCGTTCTTCCTCTCTGATGTACATGAGCATGTTTCCAGAGAAAAGTGGTCTTCCAACGGAAAACAGAAGTGGTGACTCACCTGCAGGATTCTCTTGAGGGAGTTCAGGTAGCTGCTTTCACTTTGTATGACTGAGCTGAGGATGAGCCGTCTGACCACCTAAAGGAGGTGGAGACAAACATGACATTCAGTTAAACTAGAATAAACACACCTACAAATGACTCATCAGCATTTAATCATAAAACATTAATCTTCTGTAACTCTAACTTCAAATCCAGAAACCACCTCCTCCACCAACATCAGGTCACAGATGTATTTGTTTCCTTTGACCAAAGTTAGGGGGTCACGGCTGCGTGGAGCTGATAGACAATAGAATAGAATACTACACTTTGTTACAATATTCTTTTAGAGAAAATAAATAAATAAATAAAAATATATAGTACAAAGATGCAGTTTAGTATGTTGAGTGTTTAAATGATGTTTACTAAAGTCTGATAGCTGCTGGTTGGAAAGACTTCCTACATTGTGGTGGTTGAGTCTGTGGCTGAAGGAGTTCAACACCTTCAGGTTGTACAGTGGCTGTGATTATTGCTCAATCCTCACCTTAGCTACCTGCTGAGCATAACTCAGCTTAGCTCCGATGGTGGAGCTTGCTCTCTTTAGTCTCAATTTGCTCAGTCTGTTTCTGTCCATAAATTGAGACCCAGTCTGCTCTGAACCTTCCTGTCCACTGCCTCCATTAGGCTGGACCAGTCCAGTTTGTCAACCAGCTGCATTCCCAGGTACTTGAAGCTGGAGAACATATTGTGGCCTGCACGTCAGATATTATGGTGGTATGGCGATTTTTCAGGTGTCGACAGTAGGTTTCATCTGCATCATCCTCATCTTCTTACCTAGCAGCTTCTGCTGGATTCTGATAAAGGCACTAAAGAAGTCAAAAAAACATGATCCTCACAGTCGCATCAGAGGAGTCCAGGTGGGCACGTTCCTCTGCATCATGCAGATGAAGTCATCATCCACACCGAATGTTCGGCTGATATGCCAACTGTAGAGTATCCATGTACATCCTCTCCCTGGGTCATAAATATGAAAGGATGAGCCTTTCCAGTCTTTATTGTGTGAGAAGTGAGGGCAACAGGAGTAGAACTGTTGGGCCTCCGCCGGCCGCTCCGCCACTCCCGTCTCCATCTCCCCTTGACGACACACCCAGCACCTCTCAGCGCGCTGCCAGGGAGCTGCGCGCCCTGCGGCGGGAGCGGGCTGGGCGCTCCCGCCCACACCTGACAGCGATCAGCTCATCACACACCTGCAGCTCGCTACTCATCCCGGTAGGAGATTTATACCCGTGCACTCCTCACTTCAGTGCGAGTTCTTGCCGTCACCTGCTTGTGTAGCTTGTGTAGCTTGTGTACCGTGGGCGCTCGTGGGCTCTCGTGGGCTCTCGTGGCACGTTCCTGTGTGGAGCTTTTTCCTGTGAGGATTGCTTTTCCTGTGTGGATTTACCTTTTCTCCCGTGCGGAGATTTCCTGTGGAGTTTACCTTAAGTGTGGATTACCTCATTGTGGATTATATTCTTGTCGACGGATTCACTCACTGAACTGTTTGTGAGTTTTGTTCCAGTGACTGTTCCTGAGTGCCGTGGAGTTTCTGAGGATTAGTTTCCAGTGTGGATTCCTCTCGCCGTGCTCACCTGAGTATCCCTGCTCCAGTGACTGATCCTGGGTGGATGTATAGGACTTCCGTGAACCCAGTACTGGACTTCGCAGGCTGCTCACTTTCTGGAGCCTTGTTTAAATAAACTCTGCCCTCGGGCTTTCGAATCTGTTCCGTTGTTCTGTGTTGTGCTTTTGGGGTCATCTAAAACCTTAATAAGAACGAGGTAATAAAAAGAAACAAATCAAGACAGAAGCCCAGATTCTAACAGTCCCAGAACACAACCAAAACCATCCAGAAACCAACCAGATACCAATCAGATACCAACTGAAAACCTTCTCCAAACCCACTAGACACCAATCAGATATAAATTCTATTCACTTCAATTCAAAAATGCTTTATTGATCCCTGAAAGGAAATTGATTATTGCAGTAAATATACCACTAATGTACACAACTAATGTTAGGCTACCTGGCCCCTAATAACAACGTTAGGCTACCTGGCCCCTGATAATAACATGAGGCTACCTGGCCCCTATTAATAACATGAGGCTATCTGGCCCCTGATAATAACGTTAGGCTACCTGGCCCCTAATAATAACATGAGGCTATCTGGCCCCTAATAATAACGTTAGGCTACCTGGCCCCTGATAATAATGTTAGGCTACCTGGCCCCTAATAATAACAACGTTAGGCTACCTGGCCCCTAATAACAACGTTAGGCTACCTGGCCCCTGATAATAACGTTAGGCGGGGGGCTACGTTAGGCTACCTGGCCCCTAATAACAACGTTAGGCTACCTGGCCCCTGATAATAACGTTAGGCTACCTGGCCCCTAATAACAACGTTAGGCTACCTGGCCCCTAATAACAACGTTAGGCTACCTGGCCCCTAATAACAACGTTAGGCTACCTGGCCCCTAATAACAACGTTAGGCTACCTGGCCCCTAATAACAACAGGCTACTTAAATAACGTTAGGGCTACCTGGCCCCTAATAACGTTAGGCTACCTGGCCCCTAATTATACGGTTAGGCTACCTGGCCCTAATAACTAACCTAATAACGTTAGGCTACCTGGCCCTAATAACAACGTTAGGCTACCTGGCCCCTCGTTAGGGCTACCTGGCCCCTAATAACGTTAGGTAACAACCACATCAACAGTTACAACTAACTCACATGTTGTTTTCAGTGACAGTGATTGTGGGTAATTGTACCTGTGAATCTGTCTCCCTGACTGTGGTACCAGTTCTGGTGGGCGTGACTCGCTGCCAACAATGTCAGGTTCATCTCCAGGAGGATCCGTATCCAGCTTTTTCAGTTTAGTCTTTTCCTGCGCTCTTTTTTTCATTTTCTTTGCGTTTTGTTGCTCCACTTTTAGGCTTTTATGAACTGCCGCTCATGATTAGATTAATCTGTGATCCACCTATCCTGCACCACATAGACTCTGTTGACTAGTGACTGATGATGACGCTGTGGACGGTTGTTGATGACGATTTTACCCACAATACATTTGGAGATCTTACAGGCGATCCACTTGTAAGTTTGCACATTGTAAAGTTAACTGTGAGAGTGAACATGAAGCCTTCACTTCAATTCACGTTGTAGAAACCTACATGACCAAAGTCAGTCTTAAATTTTTTTGACCAACCATGACTCATTCTGGCTGGGAAACCTTTATATGACCTCGTACGTAGCGTTACACTTTTCACAGAAGTTGTTGTATCCAGTAGTGCACAAGGTGTGACTGATGCCTGAGAAGAGGTCTGTTTCTTTGTCTTTCACCTGGCCCTCCTGGTACTGCCCCCCCCAGCCCCCCTGAAGCTCCGCCACTGAGTAGTAGTCATAATCTTAAACTTCTTGATTGTAGAAGGTTCCAGGTGTGTTCAGGAAGGATCTCCTGTAGCGTCTGTGATCCAGCAGATCTGAAGATCTTCTGACTGAAGACACTCTGTTGCTGAATCTCCGTGTTGTGTGAGGTGCAGGTGAGGATGGGCTACTGCAGGTGAGGACGGGCTGCTGCAGGTGAGGACAGGCTGCTGCAGGTGAGGACAGGCTGCTGCAGGTGAGGACAGGCTGCTGCAGGTGAGGACAGGCTGCTGCAGGTGAGGACAGGCTGCTGCAGGTGAGGACTGGCTGCTGCAGGTGAGGACAGGCTACTGCAGGTGAGGACAGGCTGCTGCAGGTGAGGACAGGCTGCTGCAGGTGAGGACAGGCTGCTGCAGGTGAGGACAGGCTGCAGGTGCAGGTGAGGACAGGCTGCTGCTGCTGCAGGTGAGGACAGGCTGCTGCAGGTGAGGACAGGCTACTGCAGGTGAGGACAGGCTGCTGCAGGTGAGGACAGGCTGCTGCAGGTGAGGACAGGCTGCTGCAGGGTACCAGGGGCAGTCCTAAACAGCCCAGAGCTCCAGGATGTGGATCAGAGGCCTTCTTTGCTCCATCAGTTCCATCATCTCCAGAACAGAACCAGCCTTCTTCATCAGTCTGTTCAGGTTCTCTGCTGCTCCTCCAACAGGTGACTGCAGATGGACTGAACTCTCTACAACAGACTGATAGAAGATCTGAACATCTGGCTGAAACACTGAAGGACCTCAGCTTCCTCCAGAAGTAAAGTCTGCTCTGTCCCTTCTTCTCAACAGCATCAGTGTCTCCAGTCCAGTCTGTTGTCCAGGTGAACACCAAGGTATTTATCCCCCTCCACCACCTCAACTTCTTCTCTCATGATGGAAATGCTGTTGGACTTGTTCCTGGTTCTTCTAAAATCCACAATCATCTCCTTCATCTTGTTCAAATTCAAGATGAGACGATTGTTCCGACACCACGCCTCAAAGCTGTCCACCAGTTCTGTCCTCAGTCTCTTGTCCATTACTGATACACCGATAACCAGCCAGAAATCCAACTACGTCCCAAGCAGTCTGACTCAAACCTGTGGATGGACCTGAAGCTAATGAGAAGGAACAAACAATGACTGGACACCAGAATCCAACAGCAGTGGTCCTGAAGGAGATGGTGGTCACTGGTCAAAGAGTAAAAACCAGAAGCTAACCAGATACCAGTCTAACTTAAACCTGCCCTCGATCAAGAGGAGACTGAACCTCATCATTATTTTACTGGTTTCTGCTGCTGAAAGCAGGATAAAAAAGATTTCTAAAATTTTATGAATAACAGAGCACTTGGGATTTTTTTCTGTAATTTATGACTTTTTTTCGGATGGCTGGATGCCCACCTGCTGACTGCTGAGGCCTTCAGGCATGGGGCAGAGTTTTGCTGGGGGGTGTTTCAGCTCACATACTGAGACATCCAGGTAGCCATAGTCCTCCTTCCCCTCACCTGGAAGATTCAACACAAACCTGTGGTTTAAAGAGGAAACCTCCCTAGAACCTCCTTTCAGGACAGTCTGGACAGGAACTTGCTCGGAGGTCATGTTCTGGATCTCTGAAAAGTACCTAGACAATTTGCATTGTAATAGATACGATACAAATAAAGTTGAATTGAATGTGAACTTGTCGAGAATGTCCCTCTTTTCTGCAGTCCAGTTAACAAAAGGAAACTTCTGGTTTCACCTGGTCTTGACTGGTTCAAAGGTCTGGACCTTCTGTGAGTTATCAGTGACCTAATAGATCTTTGCAGTTTTAGATTTGGTACCTGTGGAGTCCTTCCTCTGCAGGAATGATACTTTGCGAATCATGGCTAACTTCGTTCTATCTAAACCTTCTCTGGTTGCGGTCTTTGCTGCTTTCATCAACTGCTGCACCTGAAAAACCACCACAAGAACATAAGTAGAAGGTATTAATTTAAATCAATTTAAATATTCAACTTTGAAAATGTAATAAAGTTGTAAGAAGTGTGTGAAGCTCCTGGATTAAGATGGTTCCTGCATGTATTCACAATAAAATGTGATCTGATCTTCACAAGGAAAGAAACCAGCTCAAGCTGAAAACACACAACCTTTATAATTTGTAAATATTTATTTTATATTTTATATTGTTTTCATATTGTTTATTGTGATATCGTGCTTTTGTGTTTTTCTTGTTTTTCTCTCCCGCTGCCATGTGGAGCTGCTAAACTGATTTTCACAGTTAATGTTGGTAACAATGTGAACAGTGACAATAAAGGATTTGATTTGATTTGATTTGATATATTTACTGAAGTGTTTTTTTCTCCACCTGTGAGTGTTCAATGGGTTCGTACAATAAAGACAGAAATAAAAATAGTTTGTGTTATCAGCTTAAAAAATATTTATTATTATTGTGACGTTTTATATCATAATACGGAAGACCAGTTCATGCAGAGTTCACATACTTGTTCTTGTTTTCAGGTCTAAGATGTTCTCATGAGTCTGGCAGCAGGACTACAGATCAGTCCTGTCCTCAGAAGACTGATGAAACAGTCCTACCTTGGTGTCACAGCTTTTTCTGACGGTAGAGCTGAGTTGCGCTGCCAGGCCTGACTCGTTGGTGGCGCTACAGTGCTCCTTCAGCCTCAGTACATCTGCAGTCAGCTGCTGTCCAACATCCCAGCACCACAGAAGAAGAGAGGAAGCAATATTAATAGAACTGACATAAATTGATCAAAAACAGAAACTGGGAGAAGAACAGCCAATGAGAAAACTGACTGACTTTTCTGACTGTGAAAACAGCAACCTAATCACTAACCCTAATCCCCCAATCCTAACCCTGCACCGCCACCGCCAGGACATCTGACCGCTGACTGCCCGACGGGAATACACCGCTGGCTGCTGGGAGACCCGACCACCAACCCCGGGAGGCCCGACCACCAACCCCGGGAGGCCCGACCACCAACCCCGGGAGGCCCGACCACCGGTTAAAACCTGCCGGAAACTACCCTCCACTGCGGACAGACACTTCAAGGAAGCCAGGCGGGGCTGATCAAAGTAACCTCCCGGTGTCCAACTATCACTTTAAACCCTACTTCCGGTACGTATACAGCCCCCCATGTCCCGACTCTAAGGCAGCACTGTGGGAGTGGTAACCCAGGATTAAATGGTTTTAAATGTTTTCCAGTCTTCTAGGAGGTTAGCTCCACGGACACACAAACATACCACACCACAGACATTAAATCTGACCTAATACTCCTGTTGGACTCTTCAAAT
The DNA here is from genome assembly GCA_018398805.1 of Hirundichthys speculiger. Lineage (NCBI taxonomy): Eukaryota > Metazoa > Chordata > Actinopteri > Beloniformes > Exocoetidae > Hirundichthys > Hirundichthys speculiger. The sequence goes on from JAGFBZ010001905.1 coordinate 31,711, forward strand.
TCAACCTAAGTTGACACTCAGCAGTCCACCGTTAGAGGACTGCCAGTGAGTGCAATGGCATGCCCTTCTTTTTCATTGTTTTCTGATTTTTAGAATACTTTCACCCATTTCTTCCTAAAAAACAAGACCTTGACTAATCCGGAGAAACCCAAAAGATGAATTATATGAGAAAAATACTTTCAAACTAAAATTAACACAGGGACCATTATAACTAACTGGCTACGTAAACAACTCACCCAACTGGATACTGAACTAACCTCAGGAGCTGACCCTAACCCTAACCCTAACCTAACCCTAACCCACCGACAGAGAGGATGTCTGGTGACCAAAAGGCCGAAACGTCCATAGACCTGCGAGTTCAGAAATTCTTTTCCAAATTCTCCCAGGGACCACATCAGTGTGTCTCTACCCACTAGCGACACACTGATCGTGGCAAATACTAAAATATAAATATTTAAAATCATCAATAAAAATAGGGATAGCAAACACCTTTATTATTCTACCAAATCATCAACCAGACTCATGAACTGACTGACAGCCACTGTTGACTGACCAAAAAATGGAAAATAATCCCAAACTGCTAAAGGAATGGGGAGAGACCCTTTTTCCTATATTCATCCAACAACACAAAATTGATAACAATGAATTCCACAATCACACCAACTTCAAACCAAACATTATATCCAAAATAAAAAAAAACAACTAAATCATATCCTCAACACAGCAACATACCACGCCAAAAAACAAGAACCCACCAAACAAATCACCCTTCACAAAACCAGAACCAGAATCACAGAAATAAGGAACCAAAAACTAAATACTACAAACAAAAATCCATAATCCCAAACAGAAATACACAACCACCAAACAGACACCTTCTCACCGCCAACCAATACACAGATATATACACACAGAAATCCATACTTTCAAACCCCTAAAACCCACCACACTCCACTTGAATCCGAAATTCAACATAGAAGGAATCCTAACTACACAACTAAAACCACATAAACGCATAGAAAAGGCACATCCAACATCACACACACACACAACACTTTGGTGATAAATTTAAAAACCGGTCCCTCCTCCACTCCGCCCAACCATAATTATGGGACACTCAAACGTCTAAAGACACATTTACACACAATACACATACATAAAGATAGCTTCCCAGGAGCCAACATAGCCCACGCACTCCGCATCATCAAAAACAACCCCCCCACAACCAAACACAAGAGATAATACTCTCATTTGGAATAAACAACAAAGAACACTACAACCCTAATAAATTAAAGGAAACCCTCAACCGACTTCACAAATCAACACGGGCCACATTTCCTTACACCAAAATTTACATGCCACTAATTAACTTGTCCAAAACACTTAACAGAGAACTACAAAAGACCCTCCAAAACCTAGAAACCTCATAGAAAACACACTCAGGGACCTATTAATCATATCACCAATACCGGAGACTGACTTCCATACCAGGAACAACCACATACAGCGGAAACAATACTCCAACACTGGCTACACCATTTAAATCAGCAGGTTCGGATTAACTTTCTGGCCAACAGAACAAGAATTTACCAATCATTAATTTATTGAACAGCACTTTCTCATCCCCAGCACATGAAGCACTCCCCTCTCGAGTTTTGTCTTTCATACCTTGAACACCAAAATTCCCAATGAAAAACAACAGACAAAACTGGACTAACAAAAGTTCCACTGAGCACTAAAAATAGCCCTCCACTTCAAAAAGGAAAACAACCAAACACCGAGACCTTTTCTACCACCCTCAACATGGGAGCCTCCCCTAACAAGCATAAATGATACTATGAACAAAATCAAAAATAGTTTTGACTCTTTAAATGAACAGGTATTTATTTTTTCCAATGAAAAAACTACTGGAAAGCCTCTCAAACATTTTCAGTAAAGTTATCAAACAAACCTATTTGATATCTCACATTAACTTAAATAAGGTTCATTACTGACTGATATAGAAATAAAGGCTCCTTGAACTGATGGAACTAACTGAAAAAGATTTACATTTAAAGGATTTTGGCTTGTGGTTCCATTTAAATTAATACCTTTAATAAAAGTAAATGAAGTTCAGTAGTTTTTTTTTAAATCCCAATTCAAGCTTTAGACGAGAGAGATGAGGTAGAGGGGAGGGGAGGGGAGACTTGCTGCTGGCTTGCTCACATTAGCGTTAGCTCACTTTAAAGTGATTTTAATCTCCATGGAAGCGATGGTTATGTTGTAGGTGGCTGATCAGGTTTTACGTATTAAAGCTTGTGCTTCCCTCCTCGTGGAATTCACTCGGAGGATTCATCACAAATAATCAGCCAATTATCTTCTTCTGAAACTCAAATGAAGTTCCATACAATCGCCGCCATGTTTGTTGTGATCAGCGCTGTGCTGCAGGCTGCATTCAAGGTGTAACGTAAATTCCCACGTTCCCTCGTTAGCTCGACGTTCTTTCAGTCTTTTCTATTTTTTTCTTTTTTATGTGTAACATGTGGGAAATACTGCAAATATCAATTAAAGTGAGCAACTACTAAAATTATGACCGAGTTAACGAGTTGTTTTCTGGCATGAGGGGGTATTCTTGATTTTCCTTATTGAGTATTCGTTTTTCTGATTATGCCGACGTCACTTGAACATAACATTCACTGCTGGTCATTCAAGGCTCAGAGGAGCGAGGCACTGCTGTGTTGACAGATATATATATATGTTATCGGGGCTGTTCGTCATGATATCGGACTTATCGGAATGACGTCATAATTTCCTGTTATCAGCCCGATAGTCACCCCTAAAAAATGATAACATTCACGAACTAACACATCGCAACCGAAAACACACAAAAAACCTCAAACACCCAAAAGAAAAACCTAATCTTTCAAAATCAGAAATTACAGCACTTAAAACAATTTAAAAAAATCAAACACAATGTTAATCAAACCAGCAGACAAAGGCTCCACTGTGGTTATCATGGACAAAAAAAGGATTACCTGCATGAAGCACTCCGCCAACTTAAAGATCCTGAATACTATAAACCACTTGAACAACCCTTCTATCCCGAGACACAACTCCTTATCGCTGGAATCCTTAAACAACTCCAACAGAAACAAATACTCACCTGAAATCAGCTCATCTACTTATAGGGACCTAACCCACCACAAGCCAGGTACTTCTACCTGCTCCTACATGGCCCAATGGGAGGAGGAAATTTCTACACAAATGCCCAAAAAACCCTCAAAGCTACTACAGATACCTGGACGACATTTTTGAAGTATTGTGGACACACTCAACAATCACCAACCATCAATCAAAGTCAAACCCCACCTTAACGCACACAAAATAAATTTCCTGGATACCACCATTTTAAAGATTCCCACTTCCTAACAGAAAACGCTTGAATCAAAACTCTACACAAAACCCACAGACACACAACCCCTCCTCCACAGACACAGCTTCCATCCGAAACACACATTTCTGGGAATCATAAAATCCCAGATCATAAGATACCACTGCATCTAATCACAACCCGGAGAAGCAGAGAAAGAAACTGCCCTCCTCTTCCAAAACCTTAAACGCAGAAAATACACCACGACTGAACTGAATGAAGCCAAAAATCTATGAGCACAGGACACAAAAAACCACAACAGAAAACACACAAACCCCACCCCCTCATACACACACTAATGACCAACACACTAAAACTACACAAACTCATCAAAAATTAATTTCACGAAGCCCAAAAAAATTACCCCCTCTCTACAAAAACTGCACGGCTACACACTCACATCACCAACAACCCCATCACCAAAAGCACAAGCATCCAAAAAAGATTTGATTTAACACAACACCTCATCAGACACCATGTGATATTTAAAATTGATTTCAGGCTTTCTGAGGCCTTCCTGACCTGGAGTAAGATCACTGACAGGGCTGGATGACATTTGATTAACCGTGATTAAACTCCTCTAAGACGAAGCTACTGTGTTGATATGATATCAGGCGTCAACGAGTCTGCTGAGTTTGACGTCTAGAGAACTTATCCAAGGTCCTGATGTTTTTCCTGTGATCTTTAAATGCAATTGTTCCCTACTGATACGTTGTCATTCTGAACCATCCAGCATTCTGTAATGACCTCTCTGAATTTGCATGCAGACTTGGAGAATAAAACTCCGTTTTGCACCTCCGTCAGGTTGTCAGTGCTTTGTTTAATAACCGAATTGGCTGCATCACCAGAACACAATTATGGTTGAATTTGAGTGTATGCTTTTGAGTGAGATATACCCAAATTTCAACTTAACAGTTGGCGTCCCTGCTCATTTTTTACTTGTTTTTTCTGTGCTTTGTCTGCTGGTTCCACTCGCTGCGGCCCTGATCGGTGAGAGAAAGCTCTTTTCGGCCGAACGAAATATTCCGTAGGTTTTGAGGAATCCGGTCTCGTGATGGACAACCGCAGCGACTGGACGGGGACAAGGGCGGATGAACGACCCGAACCACTGTTCTGGTGAGTGGAAATGGAAATTATTTTGTCTGTCTGATCACTGAGCTGCGACGGAGCGGTGAGGAGTTTTGTCTGTTTGGGGTACCCGGGTGTTTGTTTTGTGTTGTTTTCGGCTGCATGGTGTTTTCTGAGCTGTTCTGTGCCCTGTGAGCCGCACTGCCTCGTCTGTGGGTCTTTAGTCCGTGGGGAGATTGTGCACCCTAGTTTTCTGTCGCTGTTTGAGTGCCAGCCCCTGGAACAGGTGTCGTTGGACAGCCTGTCGAAACTGCCGTCTTCTGGTGTTACTAGCCGGTGAGCTAGGCTGCTCGAGGTGCGCTGTGAGTGCCTCGCGACAGAAGTGGGAAATATTGATTCCATCACTTTGTACTGGCTGGACAAGGTGGATGGGACCTAAGCAGTTGCGATCCGATGACGATTGGATCTAAGGCAAGAGAACGAGATCTCGGAACCAGAAGTGATTTGAGAAGTAGTAATGAGGCAGTTGCGGACTTAAGTCTTAAAGAAAAAAAAAAAAAAAAAAAAAAAAAAAGAGAAACTGGAAAAAGTTTCAGTTGTGTTGGACCGGGACGGAGGCGCTGGGCTCATAGGGGCAGGCTGTTTAAGGCTTTTGCAGGCTGTTTCAGGCTTTTTCAGGCTGTTTGTGGAATAATTCCTGATTTGTATGATGCTGGTTAAAGCAATGAGCTGTGGCTTTGGATGATTGCCTGTTTGATGTTATGAAGTTTGGCAGTTGAATGTACAAACATAAATTAAAGATTTCTGACGATGCGCGTTCTCGATGATCTGGGGAGACAATGCGCGGGCGCGAAGCGAAGAAGCAGCGGTTAAGAAAAATTTAGACGTTTTCTTCTCCCTTTCTTACCATAATCTATCTTAACCCTTCACTCGCATGTACATAGCAGACAACATGACAATTTCACATCTGCTTCACCCCGAGAAGTTCTGGGAGTGAACTGTTTCCCAAAAAAACGCTGCGCTGAAGACGTGCGGGGGAGACTCGCCTGCTGCGCGCTCCAGAGACTGCATGCTGCAGCTGGAGGGAGACTGCTGCGCGCTCACGTTTGGAGGAACTGAACTGATTTGCTGTGAATAACGAATGTCTCTCAGCCCAACAGCGGACAGCCGACACAGCCGTGGTGGACCTGGTCAGAGATGGGGGCTCTGACGTCCGTCTTCAATGTGATGGGACATTGGTCAGCAGTGTTCAGCAGTCCGGCAGTGTGCTGGAAAAGTGGGAGGCGCCGGCAGCGGATTGACAGAGTGACGCCATCTGGACTCTGCCGTGGACGAGGGGGTGGGGCCAGGTGACACGTCACTACCACACGTACTGATACACAAGAATGCAAATACTGATAAGACATCGCAACACATATTTTCCCTCTGTCCTTGGCCCTTGCAATGAAGAACTTGCTTGCTAAAGTTTTCTGTCGACACTGCGTGTCTGGAAAAAGGTACTACACCTTTTCATCAATTCAATTTATGATCAAAGTCATTTCAGTCATAATATTTGCCTCAAATAATTTTGCCTGTCTCTGATTCCTCAGTCACCTTGCTAATGGACTGCATCCATACCGAAGTTAATTAATTGGTAAATTCTGCCTCAAGGTAATTAAGATGAAGATGAAGATCACTTGGTTTGTCCATTCCTCTGCCAACAATAATAACCATTTTTGTGTGTGTTTTGTCTGTTTTATGTTTATAAGAAGGAACATGGTAAAATAAGAAACTGAAATCACAATATTATACTGGTCTACGCATTATAGTGCGTGCCAGTGGCACTGACTCTGAGTCAGGGTAATTGGTTACTGCTTGTGTTTGTTGTATTATGTGTTGTCTGCAGGAGTGTGAATGTTTCAGACGACTCCGACTCTCGAAGTGCTTTGACGACAACGTGGGCTCCTTTGACTTTGACTGACTGTGTGGAGACCCTACTGTTTTGTTTTACCATGCAGACAGAAATGCATATCGTGTGTTGTTTCATTCTGGGTGATCACGTGTCGCGCTGTGTTCACCTGGAGGGCGAGTGGGGGTTTCTGCCTGCTGATCGTGAATTGGGCCAATTACCAACATTCCAGAACGTTACAACGACGACGTTATGAGCACAAGGTCCATGCGATGTAGGTTTGATCAAGAATGTCGAACCGGTTGTGATCACTCAAAAAATTCTGATGTTAGGCTGTGTCAGCAATAATATCCAACAGTAATTCAGCAATATTGACAGGGGAGGCGGTGATGGGAGTTACACCTGGTTTAAATCTCTGCGCGCTGCAGGTGTGATTGTCCGTGCCCTGATTCTCCAATCCAAACACTGATTTGGGTGAACCTTGGACATTCACCCGTCTGTGTCAAGGTTGCTGTGAACAGGAACAGGTGATGTCCTTTGTAGGGATGGGTTCTTATTGTCAGGTGTTTGAATTGAATTGAAAATACTTTATTGATCCCTTGCGGATTAATAAATTTAATTTAATGCGAATTATTGAATTGAATTGAAAATACTTTAACAATCCCCGAGGGGAAATTGGCTCGTTGCAGCAGATACAAAAATATACATAAATAAACAGAACAATAAATAGACTAAAAACACTGTGCAAAACAAGACACTAAATAAAAAGTAAGTAGACAAAAACAGTGTGCAAAACTGTAATAATAAAACTGTAATAATGTAATAAATAAAATAAATAAAATAGCTTGCAGTTGCTATAGCAACCTCAAAATATGGCTTGGCAACCTCAAAGCAACCCCAAGAATGGAGACTATTAAAAATGAAAATCTTAATTGTGGTAAATAAAGTAAAAATGGTGACAATTTAATTTAAAATTAGTTTCATGTGTTTTTGCTTTAAATTAAAATAGAAGGAAGACAATTAAAAACGATGAGAGCTGGCCTGCAGGGGTCACGCGAAGTCAGCTTGGGAAATAAAAAAAAAAACCAGGCTGTTAGGAAAGTGACATCAAAATGGAGGCTATCTGTTGAAGCGTAAGTCTGCCAGATCCCTCTGATGTGAACTTATGTGAATATTAACTGGTTAAAATGTGATGAACAGGTTATTGTTAAATGATTTGTAGTCTAGGCTGTTAATGTACATTTCTCACTGCTGTGAAAAGCGGCATGACTATATGGTAAAATTATAATAACGAACTTCAAATTGATTTTTTATCTGTTTCATGGCATGCGTGCTAGTTTCAAATAGCGCTGATTAGAATAAGGAGGCCGGTAATGACATACATATCCATATTTATGCTATTTAATTGGTATTGCAATTAAATTGTCCAGCAACTCCATACAACTGTTTAGCAACACCTAAGCAACTGCAATGAAAATGTTTTGCTGCCGCCATTGTTCATCCTATAAAAGACCGTTGCATCGGTTAAAGGGATATAAAAACATTATATATACATATATATACATATAAAATAAGTAAATTAACACTTTAAATACTACACCTTACCAAGAATTAATTATATAAGAATAACAAAATAGACTAAATAACTCTGGCCCACGTGTGCAAATCCAATGTACAAAAATTACAAATAAGAGATTATCAAAATACCCTGTCTAATAGTAAAAGAAAAAAGAGAAAGTAACCTAGGTTAAACGGACATATAGAGATACTATAGATTTTACAGATTTAAAGTGATTGGTTGTATAGTGTGATGGCCACTGGCAGGAATGACATCTGTTCTGTTACAGGAACATGAAGCCTGTGGCTTATTTTTCTGGTAAGCTGGATCCAGATCCAACGTGGATCTCCACGTTGTTTGTGAGCTGTGGCTGCTGCTGAGAAAGCTGTCTATGCTCACGTGATCTGGTAAGTTATGCTGTTTTGACTCTTTGGGTACCACATGCCGTGTCTATGACACTGTTGGAGCAGAAAACGTCACATTTGTCTGCTGCTAGGTGGGTTTGGTACTAAACAGTTGCCTTTAACTGTTCAATTCCATCTGAAACAGTTCTTTTTATTTTGACTGTATTAAATCCAGCCACTTTCATGCCAGGTCCAGAGGACAGCGTACCTCACGATTGTGTGGCTGTGAGATTCTGGCTCGCTTTCACATCATTGTTCGGCCCAAGCAGCTAAACTAGTGGCTTTGACTGAAGCATGCAGATTGGCGAAGGGGTAGAGCGTCACGATTTACACGGACAGCAGGTATGGGTTTGGCGTTTGTCATGAAGGTGGATGCTCTCTTGGGGGCCATCTTCCTGCCCAGTTCCGTAGCTGTGTGTAAGTGTCCGGCTCATGTTAACGGGCCTGATCGTATTTCCGCAGGCAGCGCTCATGCAGATGCGGCTGCGAAGGTGGCTGCTCGTTCTCCTGTTAACTGTTCTCTCGTCTCTGCAGTGGCTTCGTGCGATGCAGTCTTTCTCCTCCCCGGCTGGGAAAAAGGTTGTGGCAGCGGGACGGCTGTGGTCTGGGTGATGGCGTGTGGCGTGCAGGTGACTCAAGGCCGTGTTTGCCTAAGCATTTTTCTTCCCACTTTGCTAGGCTAACGCATGGGCTGGACCACGCATCCCCAGGGGGCCATGCTGTCGACCTTGGCTAAGTACTGGTTCACGAGAGGTTTTTCCTCTTGTGCGCAGAGGTTCTGCCAGTCCTGCGTGATCTGTGCTGCCCACAACGCGGGAGGGGGAGTGAGGATGCCGCTGGCATCTGACAGACTGTTTGAGTACATCATGCTAGATTTTATTGAACTCTCTCCTTGTGAGGGAAAGAAATATTTTCTGGTTGTTGTTGACATGTCTTAAAGTGGGTTGAGGTTTTTAACTCTTCTAAGGATGTCAGCTCCACAGAGGCTTGGCTGAAGGAGATCCTGCCACGGTGGGAATTCCATCTGAAATCTCCAGTGACAAACAGCACTCATTTTGTTAACAAAGCCCTGGTGCAGGTAGGGAAGGTTCTGGGGTTTGACCTCAGGTGACACTGTGCCTACCATCCTGCCAGTGGGGGTGCTGTTGAGAGGGAGTATGGTGTCTTGACGTTTAAGTTGGTACAGTGTTTGTGCAGGAAACAGGGTATCCTGGCTGAAGGCTCTGGGGGCTACCTGTCGTGCTGTGGACTTGAGGAGGCGAGTGCGATCGAGGGCTACTCTGAGTCCGTTCAAGATCCTCTTTGGCAGAGTGGACGCACCAGATGAGTGTTTCCTTCCTTCATCTGAATTGTGTGAGAATTCTGTGTTGTCGTATTGAGTTGCACTCTATATTGACACAGATTAACTCACAGGTGACGGTGCCCAGCCTGTACCGGCCAGTGGACCCCTGCACAGCACTCAACCAGGAGAGTGGGTCCTGATGCGAGACCTGCTTCAGAGGCGCTAGAGGAACGGAGCAGTGGAACGGTCTTTTCCAGGTTCTGCTAACGACCCACACTGCTGTTAACATAGCGGAGCGGGCGACCTGGACTCACACCTGCCCCTGCAAACAGTTCCTGATCCAGCTTCTGGCTGCTGGATCCCCAGGTTCCTTGGTATCTCAGGCTTCTGGAGCCTGTTTGTACCTCTGAGCACACATACACGTACACATACATACACGTACACATACATGCACATACACATATACACACACACCTGAGCTTGGACAGGAAGGAGGTACTAGAAAATAAAATAAAAAAAAAAAAAAAAAAAAAGAGGAAAAGAGAGACTCATGTTTTTCCAACCAGAGACTGTTACATCACATATTCTTCATCCCACACTGCTGATCGAGAAGAAGATGGATCCTCCAAGGCTTCCACGATGGGGGAGTGGGGGGGGGTCCGGGAGGGGGTGAATGTAATATGAAATATGACTATAATATGGGTTTTGTTTCATTTATGTTGTTTATTCATTTATGTTTTATGTTATCATTTTCCTGTGTTTTTGGTTTCATACTCATGTGCCAGGAACATGTGCGTCAGCCATGATCTGCTTGAGACGTGTATTTGGGTATTTGGGTATTTGATTTATAATACGAAATTCAAATGTTGTAACTCAGCTTCAGGATCAGAGCGTTTACATCTTGGTTTACAGCAGGTCCTTCATAAAGTCCAACACTTTGTGAAGCTCCTGTTGTTTTCTCGTTCGTGTTCTCCTCGTGGGCGGCTTCTGGGAAAAAGCGTTTGTGGTCTCGCTAGGAAGGCCGCATGTGGAGTTCAACGTCGAGATAATAGTGAGGGGTGTCTCCACCCTTACTTGTCATCTTTAAATATCTCTGAGCTTCTCATTTAGGTTAATAATTTGGATGTTACTGATAATTCTCAGGTTTATCAAAACTTCTTTATGGGTATTTATGATTCGTTGACTCATCATCATGTTAAATTATTAGTTAATAATTAGTTAATTATTGGCGTTGTCGGCAGGATATCCCTGTTATCTGTTTTCAAGCGTGAGGTCTAGCCTCATGTTAATTGCGTCCCAGTGGGGCAAAGTTCTTAGGGGTTTAGTTCCTCGGAGGGGTACTATGAATTTGGTCGGCCAGGTTGGCAATCTGGCATTTGATTGAACCTTTGAACCTTACATCCTTAGCCTCAGAGGGGATTTGGGATGTCACAATGGAGACGCAGCGTCACAGGGACTCAGCGGAGCCCTGGGGGTTTGATCTGTGGACATGGCTGACCTCAGGCTCCTGGTACTCAGTATTTTTGAAAGTATTTACTCCATTTCTGTTTGTTTTGGTTCTGTGTTTTTATTTTCATGTGTGATTCCATGTTTACGCCGCATGATGCTAAAAGCAATGACTTGACATTGTTCTTGCATGATCAGAGGTCTGATCCGTTCCCCGACATCAACTGGGGGTGCACCTGCGGGTGCTTCTGAGAACTGAATGTTCTTGCTTAGATAGCTTTGCGGCCTTTTTTCCCACTGGGTTTTTGGCCTAGTCTAGAGTAGATAGTCTCTAGAGGTCTTTTGCCGTTCCCCTTATTTCCGAGAATCTGACAATCTAAATTATACCAATCCAAAATTCAACTTCTAAATTTAATCAGTCCAATCATTTTAACCAATCAACAAGATTCCAATCTGAGCTGCAAACTCGTTACATAGCTGGGGACGGGTGTTTGGCCGCTAGAGGGGGCACTTCCTATAGAGTAGACTGCGCACCATTATTCCCTGTTTAGCTCGCAGTTGTGGGCTGCGCCCTTTGGGCTGGGAACCGCGTGCTCTACTGCTGTGCCCAGATAAGCTTTCATATATATCCAAAGAAAATGAGGTGCTAAAAACAAAAGCAGGGATTGTGATATTTAAAATTGATTTCAGGCTTTCTGAGGCCTTCCTGACCTGGAGTAAGATCACTGACAGGGCTGGATGACATTTGATTAACCGTGATTAAACTCCTCTAAGACGAAGCTACTGTGTTGATATGATATCAGGCGTCAACGAGTCTGCTGAGTTTGACGTCTAGAGAACTTATCCAAGGTCCTGATGTTTTTCCTGTGATCTTTAAATGCAATTGTTCCCTACTGATACGTTGTCATTCTGAACCATCCAGCATTCTGTAATGACCTCTCTGAATTTGCATGCAGACTTGGAGAATAAAACTCCGTTTTGCACCTCCGTCAGGTTGTCAGTGCTTTGTTTAATAACCGAATTGGCTGCATCACCAGAACACAATTATGGTTGAATTTGAGTGTATGCTTTTGAGTGAGATATACCCAAATTTCAACTTAACACACCAAAAATATCATATACCTAATCCAAAATGGCAAAACAATATGTAGGGGAAACAGGAAACACAGTTTCTATTTGCATGTATGCAGACAAACATAACATCAAAACAAAAAATCCACATAGTACAACACAGAAACATGGAATCAAAAACATCAGAGCCAAAACAATTGATCACAACCCATTCTGGACCACTGAGCAGAGACGAAATAACTAAAATATAAACTGAATACCCACAGGGCCTTAATAATAGATTCAGATAAACCCCAACTGTCCCCAATGAAACAAGAAATCATTGCACCCAACGACCACCACGTACGTTCTCAAGGGGCCTCCATATCCCACCTAACCCCAACCCCAACCCCCCACCATTATTTATTCCAACAATAAACCCCCCCACCAGCCTCATACATAACCCCCACCCCTCTCCTCAACCCCAATCCTAACACAGGATTCATCTTGAATCTGCTGCACCTGTATGGACAACTTCCTAACGTGGTTGTCTTATACTCAATAGTCTTGGCTGGCCCAGGTGCGCCTACACCATGCATGACACAAAAAGTGAATAGTACGGCGAATGAACCTCGACTGTGACATTGAGCCGAGGGCAGAAGGAACCTACTCCATACTTCCAGGACGTCATTGGATGGTGGAAGGAGTAGAGTTGGACTTATGTTGACAGAGTCCACAACAAAAAACCTAACCCTAACCCCTCAGCCGAACCCCTCACTCTGCTACATATACGTACTCTGATTCAATTCAATTCAATTTTATTTATATAGCGTCTGTTACAATGACAATTGTCTCTAGGCGCTTTACAGAGACCCAGAGCAAGTATCATTAACTAAGCTTTGTAAGCCTTGTAAGACTGTTGAGTAGAGGACGGTATTGACTCTGTGCTGATTGGATCATCTGTTGACAAGAGATTATGTTGTTCAGCTGTCTCAATGTTGACTACGAGTTGTCTCTTCTCATTTATTCATTTATCACGACCATGACAGAGCAGCTAACAGAAAACTGGTGCCTGGTAAACTGAGAAGAAGGTCGGTTCTGTTCCAGTTGCTGGTTTTATCCTGAACCCTGTTGATGGAGTCCAATAGAAACCCTACAGCAACCCTGCAAGAACCTTAAAGCCACACACTGTACATACTTTCTTTTAGTTTTTATAGTTCTTCTACTTAGGTTTATTTTATTCTATTTACTTTTGTTTGAAGTATATTTTAGATATGTGTTCCTTAATATTATCAATTTCTTTTTTATCTTAGATATTTTTGCTAGTTTTTGGCATTCTTATTCTCCTGCTGCTGTTCTTGTACTGTGCATTGCGTTATTGCAACAGTAATTTCCCCACTGTGGGACAAATAAAGTTTTTTGTCGTCTTCTACAAAGGAACAATGAACGAACTTGGGCTGAGCTGACTTTCTGAGCTGGTTTACAAACTTCTGGAAGATGTGTTTCTTTTTCATCCACACAACTGTTGCTCAGTTAGAAACACCTATAAACTTCAAGACATCAGAAAAGACATTGGTTTGAAGACAAAAGAGCTAAATGTGCTAACATCCTTTAGCATCAGAGTTGTTATAGTTTGTCTTTCCTGGATAGAAGCAGCAGAAATAAAAGCTGTTTTTCTTCTGGGCTGAACTGACCTTCATTATTCTCACTCAGCAGTTTCTGAGTCCAGGTCTGACAGATTCAGTACAACTAGACGAGTTTACAGCTGCTCCCTGTGACTTCCAGAAGTTTCCAGAGCTCATCTGTTCTGTTAAAAACAGCTTTAACCTGGTGTTCTCCAGTAAAAGCTGGAATTCTGAAGTCAGAAGACCACCTACCTCCAATAAGGTGGACCAGTCACTTCCATGGAAAAGTTTTAACTATACATCCAACATGTGGAGAGTCTTGAACACGTCTACAACCAAATGTCACTGAAACCACAGATTCAGAAGTGACGAAAGTTTTAAATCAGCCACATGGCGACACTTTCAGAAGACAGAAGTGCTGGCTGACCAAAAATAATACACTTCTTGTTTCCATCAGAACAGGTTTCACTTTCATCAACACGAGTCTGGAGCTGGAACGTTGCTGTTCTGATTTTCAGCTCAAACTCAAAGACTCATGACTTCTATCAGACTTTTAAAGCTCACATTCTTCTAGAGGTGGTTTCAGCCAACAGAAACATCCTCAGCTCTGCAGGACTTCACTTCGCCACAACGGTTTGACATCTTTTGCTTCACTGTTCATGTTGATTCTCCCTCAATAAAACAGAAGTGAAACGACCCCTGGGAGTTACTTCAGGCAGGCAGCCTCTGCAGTGGTTGCTTCCCTTCACTTCTGCATGGTTCATTCCCGTTATTCACCTCCTTCCAGAGCCTGTTGAAGGTTTCAGAGGTTCTAGGTGCTGAGACACCTTTGGATGTCTTATCCGTCAGGTTCACAGCCGCTCTCACAGTCCCACCTCCTCCCCAGCTTCCACCTGCAGGCTCCTGGTCTAGGGGGTAGTTAAGTCCCTTCACCCTTCTCTTTATGTATAGTGATCCCTCGCCAATTCCCGCTTCAAGTTCCGCGGTTTTAGTTATTAGTGGATTTTTTTCAGAAATATATAATATGAAAAAAAAAAAAATCAAGAAAAAAATGCGGAAACATCACAGGATGTTGTGCGCGTTCTCTCGCAGCAAAGAAATGTTGTCAGTCAGCCTGGCCCCTTTAAGAAGGTGGGCTTATGGGTAATGTAGTGTGTGTGTGGTGGGACAGCAGAATGAAAACGAGGTTAGATGAAAGAGCGGTTTCTTTACTACGGTTCAGAGACCAGAGGCTGTGAAGGTAACAGAAAGACCACAGTTGAGTCTTTGTCTTTTTTCGCTGCAGTGACTCGATACTTTTTGCGGTTTTTAAACATATTTTAAACACATTATTTAGGCTCAGGGGGGCTCCGGCTCCAGTTCGCATATTTTGATTCTCACGGGGGGTGGGGGGGGGGCCGCCGGTCCCTATTAACTGTGAAAAATAAGGGATCACTGTAATCATAAATGAATAAGTGATGTGCAAAATGGAGCAAAGACACCAAAACATAAAGTATGTGTTCCTAATAAAGAACTGTAGTTTTAAATAACTGAATTGAACTTGTCTGGTGCCTCCACATACATCTTTATGAGCTCAAACTCAATTTAGGTCAATAAACTTATATCCCATATATTGTTGAACTATTGACTTTTAAAATGATATGATGCTGCTAGCTAAAGATTGGCCTGAATTGTTCAGAGAGGCTGCTTTTTATAAAAAAGTGGTGGTGGGTTAAAGTGATATAAATGCCATGGGGTAAAGCAAGACACTATCTCACTTTTCCCCTTAAGGCAAAGTAAGACATGTTTTTTTTTCATGTCATAAACAGTTTGAAAAATCCATCATGCCAAGGAAATACAACAAGGAAAGAAAGACAACCTGGAGCAAAACCTCCCTTGAACAGATGGAAAGTGCAGCCAAGGAGGTCAAGGAGCAAAAGAAGTCTAAGACTTTGCATGTTATAATGTAGACATTCTTCTGGTACCATGAAAGGCTAGAAAGAGGTTAAAGAAGGACTTTTCACTGAAAACAGAAGTATTGTGAGGAAGCGTAAGGACTGGCTGAGCTCAGGTGTAAAAGCTGGTTTGTGAATGAGTCACCTTGCTGCTACTGGATGGAGGAAGGTTCTCGCTGTCAGCAGACTCCTCATAACTCTCAAAGTCACTGGAGCTCCAACTGTTGGAGCATCTCTGCTCAGGCCGCTGGACGTCCTCATAGATGTCTTCTGCAAACACAGAAGACAGAACATCAATGTTCTGTGATCGTGCTTCAACACCATTCTGACATGTTCTCTCCTAGCTTCAGACTTTCTGCTGAAATTCTTTTCTGTTTAAACCTTGCTTTTTATTCTCTTTTAAACGGTAGTTAAGAGGCTGCTCTAAATTTTTGCTGGTGATTAGCATTTTTTCTGTTTAGAAGAGTAACCAAAACAACCCAAAGACCCAATTAAGTAAAAGTTTATTTCTAAAACATTTAAACCAATGTCAGTTAACCAAACTGATGAAAGCAACATAAACATGTCTCCAACAAAGACTAAAACTATCAGTGAAAAACATGAGATTGAAAACGATTGAAAATGATAAAAGCCAAGGACCACACACCAGGTCCTACTATCAGAAAGTCTGTAGGTGGGCTTCTGGGTCTGTGGAGGTTTTAGGGGTCTCAACCATCTCTATTACCAGGAACTCCCACAAGACCTTCTACGGGACGGAGAGAAGTCCCGTCCTTTGGCTACAGTGGGGGGCAGAGAGGGGTGGTGCTGACCAGGTTTACTGTTGGCAGGGCATGACATTCAGCCCAAACTGCTTGATTAGCATTAGAAGTTTACTGGAGTTAGCTAAGTTATGCTAACTTTTTTATCATTTGCATCTGTTGCTACAGCGGGGTAAGCTTTCTTAAAAGTGCAGAAATGCCACCATGAATGTGATCAACATCATCTTACATTTTTTATTTTTAGATTTTCTCAGGTTTACCCGAGTCTTCTTCAGTTTTTTTTGTGCTTGCCTATTGTCTTCTGTCTTATTCCTCTCTTGCTGGTTTGTGTAGCGTCTGTCTGTTCATTTCGCTGTGACTTTTACTGTGATTAAGACAGTAAGCACTTTCTCATTTTCCTCAATACTTGCATTGCCTTTTGGTTCTTTAGTTAGTTTGTTTTTTGTTTGAGTCTTTTTGAGTTTGGTCCAAGCCTGGATAAATGCAGAGGGTTGTGTCAGGAAGGGCATCTGACTAAAACCGATGACAGACTAAACATTCAAATCACCAGACCCATGAACCCCAGATTGACCAGATTAGTTGAGGCCCATTAACCACTGAACAACCACCTAACTAGCTAACAACCACCATGCTGGTGACCTACAGGGTGCTGGTGGAAACTGGGCTACTGTTGGTTGAAAAAGGAGGAAGGTCTGTCCATAGGCAGAGAAAAGAGGAAAAGCAAGAGACTAGAAGTGAGAGGAGGGACTTTGAATGTTGGACGATGACAGGAACAGATAGAGATGGTTGACATGATGCAGAGGAGGAAGGAGGGTGTTCTGATGTTCAGGAGACCAGGTGGAAAGGTAGCAAAGATAGAAGCTGATAATCAGGGTTTAAGCTGTTTTATCCTGATGTATATATGCATGATATAATCTTAGTTAATGATATTTGCTCGGGGGTCATGCTCTGGGTCTCTGTAAAGCGCCTAGAGACAATTGTCATTGTAACAGACGCTATATAAATAAAATTGAAAAAAATTGAATGTAGATGGAAAGACAAATGGAGGAGGAGTTATCTAGAAGGAGGAGTTTGTAGGAAATGTTCTGGAGGAGAAGAGTGTCAGAGTGATAAAAACAAGAGCTCGATGTAAAGTCCCCCTAATGGGGACTCCTTTATCCTGCTGGGGGACTTCAATGATCACATGATCAAAGACAGTGGTACCTGGAGGAGGTGATTGATCTGAACCAGAGGTGTTCAGTTGTTGGACGTTCTGTTGCTCATCACAGTTATTCCAGAACAAACACCAGGTTCAAGCATCAGAGTCCATAAATGCAGGAGACATCAGGACACTCTTGACCGTAGATTGATGATCTTCTTCATAGTCGTATCATCTGATCTTCAGCTGATGTTCTGGACTCTCTGGTGAAGAGAGGAGCTGAGCTGTCAGCTGATCTCTACCTGGTGGTGGGTTGGATCAGCTGATCTCTACCTGGTGGTGGGTTGGATCAGCTGATCTCTACCTGGTGGTGGGTTGGATCAGCTGATCTCTACCTGGTGGTGGGTTGGATCAGATGGAGGGAGGATGCTGGTCAGACCTGGTAGGACCAAACCTGTAGTGAGGGTTTGCTGGGAATGTCTGGCAGAGGAACCTGTCAGAAAGATCTTTAACTCACACCTCCGACAGAGCTACAATCACATCCAGAGGGAGGTGGAGGACATTGAGTCTGAATGGATCCATGTTCTACACCTCTGTTGATGAAGCAGCTGACCAGAGTTGTGGCTGGAAGGTTGTTGGTTCCTGCTGTGGAGACAATCCTTGAACTCGGTTGTAGACCTTAGGTAAGAGAGGCCATCAGACTGAAGAAGGAGTCCTACCAGGCTTGGTTAGCTTGCAGCCTTGGTGGTCTCTGAGAAGAAAACTCAGGTGTGGGAGGAGTTTGGTGAGACCATGGAAAAAGACATTTGATCGGTTCCACAGAGATTCTGGTAAACCGTCAGATGGCTCAGGAGGGAAAGCAGTGCTTCACCAACACTGTGTATAGTGGGGGGGGGGGGGGGGGGGGGGGGGTGGGGGGGTGTGCTGCTGACTTCAACTGGAGATGTCATTCGGCGGTGGAAGGAATACTTCGAGGACCTTCTCAGTCCCACCAAAATCATCTCCATAGAGAATGCGTCTGTGGACTTAGAGGTGGACTGGTCCATTACTGGAGCTGAGGACTTAGAGGTGGACTGGTCCATTACTGGAGCTGATTAGAGGTGGACTGGTCCATTACTGGAGCTGAGGACATAGAGGTGGACTGGTCCATTACTGGAGCTGATTAGAGGTGGACTGGTCCATTACTGGAGCTGAGGACATAGAGGTGGACTGGTCCATTACTGGAGCTGATTAGAGGTGGACTGGTCCATTACTGGAGCTGAGGACATAGAGGTGGACTGGTCCATTACTGGAGCTGTGGACTTAGAGCTGTGACTGGTCCATTACTGGAGCTGAGGACTGAGGTGGGACTGGTCCATTACTGGAGCTGAGGACTTAGGAGGTGGACTGGTCCATTACTGGAGCTGATTTAGAGTGGACTGGTCCATTACTGGAGCTGAGGTCATACTGAGGTGAGTTCATTACTGAGCTGAGCTGCATTACTGGAGCTGGCAGGACTCCAGGGCTGGATGGACGAGATCCATTACTGGAGCCTGAGTTCTTGGAAGGTTCTGGATGTTGTTGGACGGTCCTGGTTGACACGTCTCTGCAACATCACCTGGACATCAGGGGCAGCACCTCTGGACTGGTAGACCAGGATGGTGGTTCCCCTTTTTAAGGTGGAGGACTGGAGGGTGTGGTCCAGTTCCAGGAGAACCAGACTCCCTGGTCAGGTCTATGCAGGTCTGCTGGAGAACAGAGTCCCATCGATGGTTGAATCTTAGATTCAGGAGGAACAATGTGGGTTCAGTCCTGGTCCTGGAACACTGGACCAGCTCTGGACCCTCACTAGGGTCCTGGAGGGATCATGGGAATTTACCCAGCCAGTCCACATGTGTTTTGTGGACTTGGAGAAGACATCTGACTGTGTCCCTGGGGGGGTCCTGTGGGGGGTACTCCAGGAGTCTGGGGTACAGGTACTCCCATTACTGGTGAACCAGACCCTGAGATACTTAAACTCCTCCACTGGAGGCAGAACCTCACTCCCAACCTGGAGAAGACCTTCTACCCTTTTCAGACTGAGGACCATGGTCTCAGATCTGGAGGTGCTGGTTCTCATCCCTGCTGCTTCACACTCAGCTGTGAACCAGTGAGAGCTGAAGATCTCCACCTGATGGTCCCAACAGGACCAGGTCCAGGTCCTCCTCCACCAGCAGAGATGAGATCCTGACACCACTGAACCAGAACCCCTCTGCTCCTTGGCTGCTCCTAGAAATTCAGTCCATCAACGTTCTGAACAGAACCAGAGACAAAGATCAGCCCTGATGGAGTCCAGCTCTCACTGGAAACCAGTCTGACTACAACCATCAATGTGGACCAGACTCTGGCTCTGTTCAGGGACTGGACAGCCCCTAAAAATGGGTCCAGTACCCCAGACTCCTGGAGTACCCCCCCACAGGACCCCAGACTCCTGGAGTACCCCCCAGAGGACCCCAGACTCCTGGAGTACCCCCCACTGGACCCCAGACTCCTGGAGTACCCCCCACAGGACCCCGGACTCTTGGAGTACCCCCCCCCCCCACTGGACCCCAGACTCCTGGAGTACCCCCCTACAGTACCCCCCAGACTCCTGGAGTACACCCCCCCCCCCCCACAGGACCCTGTACAAATAGATAACTGCAGTCATAACTGTAATAGACGCTGTACAAATAGAATTGAATTGAATATGTGATGTTTAATGTAGTTAGTGGTTTTGCCCTGCAGATAGGATATGAGATAGAAGAGAAACAGAAATTCTGTAGTGATGCAGATGAAGTGATGCAGAGGATCTCCAGAGATGAAAGTAGTGACTGGAGCAGACTTCAACGTTGGAGAAGACAGTGTTGGAGAGCGTTTGTGGACAGCAGTCTTCAGCTCTTTCCACACGCCCCACTTTTCAGTTTTTTTATTTGTTAAAGTTTAAGATGTTCCAATAAATTTGGTTTTACTTCACAATTGTATCCCACTGGTTGTTGATTCTTGACAGAATTTTGACATTATATCTGAAGCCTGAAATGTGGCAAAAGGTTGAAAAGTTCAAGGGGGCCCAATACTTTCACAAGGACTTGAATATGAGGTCACTGCCAGTCACACCTGGGTGCTAATGAATGGGATGAGGCGTAAACAGTTTGACTGTCCTAGAGCATTTTCTTTATTCTGTTCATTTTTTTATAAGGATTATCAGTAGTGGTGGCATTGTGAAAACTTGAATGACGTTTACTTAAAAGGCAATGGTGTTTTTTCATTAAGGATGCTAAGTACAAGTCAAACCAAATATAATCCTGCGTAGTGGAAAAAGGGGGCCAGTCTAAAGTAGAACCAGTAGAACCAGTAGAACCAGCTCTGAAGCGGCTCCAGCACCACCCCAGACACCAGTTTCAAGTTGTTGAAAAAGACGTATTTGAGACAGAATTGATGTGATTTAGTTTTAAGTCAGTTTTGAGTTAAATGTGTAGTTACTGCAGTGCTCTTCCTAAAAACAAGTAGTAAAGATTTAAACTGAAGATGATGACTGCAGAGGACTCAGAGGAAGGAGATATTTGTGTGGTGATGAAGATGTGAAATTACCTTCCAGCAGGTGCTGCACACTGTCGGCAGGTACGTCATCATAGATGACGTCTCTGCAGATGTTTTCATTGACACAGCTGTTTCTGGGGTGATTGACTGATCCACATTCAGGCTGCAGACTGACTGAGGATGATGGTGCCATGTCATGTTCCAGACCACATTCATCTACCGGACTGCTGGACTCTCCCACTCCAGCTTCTGGCAGGAAGGAGGGCTTCCCTACAACAACAAGCTTTGGTTTTCAGATCTGTGAATATTCAGATTTTTAGAATAAAGTCAGTTCAGACTTCACACCATATCTGGGACCATATCTGCTCTGAATCAGGACACGGCTGATGGCAGATTTCTAAAAGTGAATAAAACACAACTGAAACTGACAATATAAGTTATACTCAGTTGATGGAAATGGTATTCTGTAAAACAAGCTCTGGTTTTGAACATCCAACTGCTGATGATGGATAAAACAAACAACCTGGTCAGTTGATCAGATTGACTAACTTTGATTTTTACAAGTTAAATTGAAAGCACATGGAGCAGAACACAGGTGAGTGATGATAACAGTCAAAATAAGAACATTTCTGATCAAATAAAACTGTGTTTAATAATCTGGGTTTCTGCCATTAAAGCTCCTGAAATTCAGTTTTTAACTTTGGTGAGGAATAAATACACAGGTTACTCTGACAGTGGTTATTATAAAAACTAAGAGATGGTGAGGAAAATGCAAATAAAGTAATGATAATTAAAGGGGGGTTAGGTTAGACAGTGAATCTGATTTTTCTTTGACTTTTAAATCTTACTCCATTATCATTTGTTGATAAACATCTATTTTTACATTTCAGACCTGAAACACATTCAAGTGGAAATGATAATCACATACCATCTCAAATTCTGATGACTGACTTTGGGCCACACAAATGATACAAATAAATGTTGATTCTTTGATCTGTTAGCAGTATTAGTAGCTTTATTTTTCTGCTGACCACTAGAATGATCATGTTTCCAAAAATGAGACTTCCTAAAACACAAATGATAAACTCATAGACCACGCGGTTGTATTTCCTTCCTCTTGTCTTGTTTATATTCAAGAGGGACATTTGTACAGTTGTCCATCGATGTAAAGTCTGTCACTGCTCTTTTTCCTTCTTTCATGTATCGTTTCCTGATCTGGAAAAGAACTTTCCGTCTGCTCAGGATTTCACGAGGAAACTGGTCGTTCAGCCCAAAGTCTGTTCCTCTAAAGTTTTTCTCGTGGTGCGGTACATGTAGTTTTTGCTTGAAATGTTCAAACTTTGCTATAATGGGACGCAGATGTTTGTTTGCTGGATTTTTATAACCGATACGATGAACTCGATGGAAATAAAACATTATGTCCATGCAGGACGGGGGACGGGGGACGAGGGACGGGGAGGTGGACAGTGGACCGACATGGGTGGCGCGGAGGTTTCCCCTGCGTAACCCCGTGATTTTCAGGATCCACCACCACGCCAACACACACTTTTGGAAAGGAGGGGGGGAGGATGCTGGGGGATGGACCGTGCACGGTCAGGGTTAGTCTTAACCCTAGGCTAACCCTAATAACATCCAAGATTAGCAGCTACTTCCCTGTCGTTCACAGCACTACACGTCCAAGCTAATAGCAGGTTACTGGTTCAGAGAAATCAAACTGAGAAAGCAGCTCAGACGAAGGGTTGAAGCAGGGCTGTTATCTCTCTCATGCTGCCAAACACAACAGGTGTACATGATGACATCACACCATGAAGACAGAGAAAAGCAGGATGGAGTTGCTGTACTGTTGGTTTGGCTACAGTTTATACAGCAGATAGCTGGTAAATCAGTGATGGTAAAGGAAAGCTTGTTAGTAGCATGTTATTGAGTTTCAGAGGCTAGCTAGCTAGCTAGCTAGCTCTTTACTGCGATGCTGTTTCTGTTCTCATACATGAATGCCGGTTAAAGTTTGATTTAGCCGAGCATACTGATGTAGCAGTAACAAGTGGCTACATCCAACTGGGTAATCTGACCCTTATCCTATAGTGAAGAAAGCTGCAGTTCCTCTGACCACTATGCTTTACAGTTCTTAAGCTTTACACCCCCCCTTCTATCAACACAATCAATCCATAATGTTTACATTAATTCTTTCCATGCCCACAGATCTATCGTTTGGTAGAAGGTGTTTATCCAGTTTTCTTTTTGTTAGTAGTTTTCTCTGCTTCCTACATATTATCTTTTTAAGTTTGTCTTGTATTACAACACAATCCAGAACACACCACACCCTCACTGCTGTGTCTCTTTAACTGTCTTCTATTTGAATGTTTCACAGCTGGTGTTTTTAGTCCTCTCTGAGGAAATCAGGATTTAAGATGTTAACAGATGTTAGAATTTACTGCCAGAGAGGACTGAAGGACACATTCACCCTTCAAATTCACGCAAAAAAAAGCCGCAATTCCTCTACTGACCACTGAAGACTAGATCTGAGCTCCCCCACCTCCAGGCCAATTCAGGTACCCTAGCATCATACGTTAGCATGAGCTAGGCCAAACTAAAGTAGGAAACTTGTGGTAACTGAACTAAAGTAGGTGTGTTTTTTATATTAGCTGGGTTGGGTCAACATGATGCTGCCCACCACCCCAGAAAAAGTTCCTCTCTCAACATTCATTCTCATTCATTCAGTGGAAACTTGTGTGTCCCAGAGCATTTTGCATCAACCAGTGGCAGTAATGGAGGAGGAGAAAGGACTAAAAAAAGACAATTAGGGCTTCAGAATATGGTTTTAAGGTGTTTTAATATCAT
The DNA here is from genome assembly GCA_018398805.1 of Hirundichthys speculiger. Classification (NCBI taxonomy): domain Eukaryota; kingdom Metazoa; phylum Chordata; class Actinopteri; order Beloniformes; family Exocoetidae; genus Hirundichthys; species Hirundichthys speculiger. The sequence continues at coordinate 55,643 of JAGFBZ010001905.1, forward strand.
TCTTCCAACTTCAATTTCGTGGTTAATTGATCCAGATAGACACTATCAGAAAATTTCCTCTGAAGTCTTCAGAATTTTTGTCTTTTCTGAAATATAAAAGCATGGAAACAAATAAGCACATATCCTGTAAAGTAACGGTTATAGAGTGCTGATATATTAAGTAGTTAATAATAGGTATATGGTCCATTCTGAGTCAAAGTTCAGTGTTTATTTTATGCTCAATTAAATTGTAGATATATTTGAATATGTGTGAGCCTCCTAGGTGAGCTGGGATGTCATCACTACTGTTCCAGTTATAGAGGCTGAACTGTGTCCTCCCATCCTCTGAAGTTTGGACTTGGCAAGTACAACTACAACTACACAAGTTCAGACTTTGCGGTACTTGGAATTGAGAAAAGTTTCAGATGGAGTCTTCAGAAACCTGCAGATGTCAGAGTTCTTCAGAACCACTGTCAGAAACTGAGAGCCCTGCCCACAGAGGAGGGAAATAGCTACCACTGATGCTAGCTAACAAGACAGGAAACTGATCACTGAAACAAGCTAAGCACAAGTAGCAAGCAATACCTTTGTTTAACCGCTGAGTTAACTCTGACACCACGCTGAGCCACTCCCTCTGAGCTAGTAATAAAACAGAAACATCTTTACTGAGCATATGGACACAGGCATCATCAGGGCCAATGGTCTGACCCCCCTACCTTCAGAAATGCTGCAGGTTTTCCAGAAACACTCCGACTCTCCGCTGGCTCCCATGTCAGAGGAAGCAGAACACCTGCAACAAACAGTTTCCATCCAGATTACTCAGAACTGCTTATCTTTATAACTTTACAGCATCCACCTGGAAAGTCAGCTGATGAGGTTACAAAGGTTCCTCAGAGCTCTCGACTGTTTACGACCAACTTCTGAGAGAGGTGGGTTGTCTTCTGTCTGGTTCATGAGCTGAACCCCAGAACCTCAAAACCAGGTCAGAACTGGAGTCTCAGATAAAAGGTTTTTACATAAACAGGTCTTCAGGTGTTTGATGGTCGATCAAAGGTCCGCCTTGACGTCTGTTAACTGATAAAACAGTTACATGTTTAACTGAATGACTTCTGTTTGGAGTTTATACCTGTGAGACAATCAGCCAACCAGAACAGTAGGAGAAAAGTAAACTACAACATTTACAGCAGAAATAAAACATTAAACATGACACTGTTTTGAGTTGATAATCAAGTTTGGTCAGTTAAAGCTGTGCTTTAATGAGCACAGCTTTATTTAGTTTTACTCACCCCTCTGGTGCCTCTCTGATGCTGTTATCTGGTTTAAAGAAAACAAGAATAATCAGTACAAATGAAAATCCACAACCAATAAAAGTCAGACTTGTTTTCTCTTTGTCTCCATGTCTAACATTTGCAGGCTCCATTCACCTGAAGGAACTGGTCTGGTGGCTCCATTAATGCCAGCAGGAACAGTTTTCATGGTTGTCTCTGTTGTCCAGTCAGTCAGGACCAGTCCAGGTCCAACAACATTATCATCATCGGAGTCAGACATCTCCTGCTGATCATCTTCTCCAGATCCTCATCTGGATGCCACACAGTTAAACAGAGGAAGAGAGAAACACTCAACCTTTCAGATAAAACCAGCAAACCGTCTGTTTTTGGCCCATTAACAGTTTAAATGTTCACCGCTAACCCTAATGATACCCTAACCCTAACATCTCTGACATGTTAGAGCCATCAGAACCAACCTGGACTCTGAGAACCTCAGGTAGTGGTCTCCTGCTGGTGTCCAGAGTCAGGACTAAACCTGGACTCTGAGAACCTCAGGTAGTGGTCTCCTGCTGGTGTCCAGAGTCAGGACTAAACCTGGACTCTGAGAACCTCAGGTAGTGGTCTCCTGCTGGTGTCCAGAGTCAGGACTAAACCTGGACTCTCAGAACCTCAGGTAGTGGTCTCCTGCTGGTGTCCAGAGTCAGGACTAAACCTGGACTCTGAGAACCTCAGGTAGTGGTCTCCTGCTGGTGTCCAGAGTCAGGACTAAACCTGGACTCTCAGAACCTCAGGTAGTGGTCTCCTGCTGGTGTCCAGAGTCAGGACTAAACCTGGACTCTCAGAACCTCAGGTAGTGGTCTCCTGCTGGTGTCCAGAGTCAGGACTAAACCTGGACCTCAGAACCTCAGTAGTGGTCTCCTGCTGGTGTCCAGAGTCAGGACTAAACCTGGACTCTGAGAACCTCAGGTAGTGGTCTCCTGCTGGTGTCCAGAGTCAGGACTAAACCTGGACTCTGAGAACCTCAGATAGTGGTCTCCTGCTGGTGTCCAGAGTCAGGACTAAACCTGGACTCTCAGAACCTCAGATAGTAGTGGTCTCCTGCTGGTGTCCAGAGTCAGGACTAAACCTGGACTCTGAGAACCTCAGGTAGTGGTCTCCTGCTGGTGTCCAGAGTCAGGACTAAACCTGGACTCTGAGAACCTCAGGTAGTGGTCTCCTGCTGGTGTCCAGAGTCAGGACTAAACCTGGACTCTGAGAACCTCAGGTAGTGGTCTCCTGCTGGTGTCCAGAGTCAGGACTAAACCTGGACTCTGAGAACCTCAGGTAGTGGTCTCCTGCTGGTGTCCAGAGTCAGGACTAAACCTGGACTCTGAGAACCTCAGGTAGTGGTCTCCTGCTGGTGTCCAGAGTCAGGACTAAACCTGGACTCTCAGAACCTCAGGTAGTGGTCTCCTGCTGGTGTCCAGAGTCAGGACTAAACCTGGACTCTCAGAACCTCAGGTAGTGGTCTCCTGCTGGTGGTCCAGAGTCAGGACTAAACCTGGACTCTGAGAACCTCAGGTAGTGGTCTCCTGCTGGTGTCCAGAGTCAGGACTAAACCTGGACTCTGAGAACCTCAGGTAGTGGTCTCCTGCTGGTGTCCAGAGTCAGGACTAAACCTGGACTCTGAGAACCTCAGGTAGTGGTCTCCTGCTGGTGTCCAGAGTCAGGACTAAACCTGGACTCTGAGAACCTCAGGTAGTGGTCTCCTGCTGGTGTCCAGAGTCAGGACTAAACCTGGACTCTGAGAACCTCAGGTAGTGGTCTCCTGCTGGTGTCCAGAGTCAGGACTAAACCTGGACTCTGAGAACCTCAGGTAGTGGTCTCCTGCTGGTGTCCAGAGTCAGGACTAAACCTGGACTCTGAGAACCTCAGGTAGTGGTCTCCTGGACTGGTGTCCAGAGTCAGGACTAAACCTGGACTCTGAGAACCTCAGGTAGTGGTCTCCTGCTGGTGTCCAGAGTCAGGACTAAACCTGGACTCTGAGAACCTCAGGTAGTGGTCTCCTGCTGGTGTCCAGAGTCAGGACTAAACCTGGACTCTGAGAACCTCAGGTAGTGGTCTCCTGCTGGTGTCCAGAGTCAGGACTAAACCTGGACTCTGAGAACCTCAGGTAGTGGTCTCCTGCTGGTGTCCAGAGTCAGGACTAAACCTGGACTCTGAGAACCTCAGGTAGTGGTCTCCTGCTGGTGTCCAGAGTCAGGACTAAACCTGGACTCTCAGAACCTCAGGTAGTGGTCTCCTGCTGGTGTCCAGAGTCAGGACTAAACCTGGACTCTGAGAACCTCAGGTAGTGGTCTCCTGCTGGTGTCCCAGAGTCAGGACTAAACCTGGACTCTGAGAACCTCAGGTAGTGGTCTCCTGCTGGTGTCCAGAGTCAGGACTAAACCTGGACTCTGAGAACCTCAGGTAGTGGTCTCCTGCTGGTGTCCAGAGTCAGGACTAAACCTGGACTCTCAGAACCTCAGGTAGTGGTCTCCTGCTGGTGTCCAGAGTCAGGACTAAACCTGGACTCTGAGAACCTCAGGTAGTGGTCTCCTGCTGGTGTCCAGAGTCAGGACTAAACCTGGACTCTGAGAACCTCAGGTAGTGGTCTCCTGCTGGTGTCCAGAGTCAGGACTAAACCTGGACTCTGAGAACCTCAGGTAGTGGTCTCCTGCTGGTGTCCAGAGTCAGGACTAAACCTGGACTCTGAGAACCTCAGGTAGTGGTCTCCTACTGCTGGTGTCCAGAGTCAGGACTAAACCTGGACTCTGAGAACCTCAGGTAGTGGTCTCCTGCTGGTGTCCAGAGTCAGGACTAAACCTGGACTCTGAGAACCTCAGGTAGTGGTCTCCTGCTGGTGTCCAGAGTCAGGACTAAAACCTGGACTCTCAGAACCTCAGGTAGTGGTCTCCTACTGGTGTCCAGAGTCAGGACTAAACCTGGACTCTGAGAACCTCAGGTAGTGGTCTCCTGCTGGTGTCCAGAGTCAGGACTAAACCTGGACTCTGAGAACCTCAGGTAGTGGTCTCCTGCTGGTGTCCAGAGTCAGGACTAAACCTGGACTCTGAGAACCTCAGGTAGTGGTCTCCTGCTGGTGTCCAGAGTCAGGACTAAACCTGGACTCTGAGAACCTCAGGTAGTGGTCTCCTGCTGGTGTCCAGAGTCAGGACTAAACCTGGACTCTGAGAACCTCAGGTAGTGGTCTCCTACTGGTGTCCAGAGTCAGGACTAAACCTGGACTCTCAGAACCTCAGGTAGTGGTCTCCTGCTGGTGTCCAGAGTCAGGACTAAACCTGGACTCTGAGAACCTCAGGTAGTGGTCTCCTACTGGTGTCCAGAGTCAGGACTAAACCTGGACTCTCAGAACCTCAGGTAGTGGTCTCCTGCTGGTGTCCAGAGTCAGGACTAAACCTGGACTCTGAGAACCTCAGGTAGTGGTCTCCTACTGGTGTCCAGAGTCAGGACTAAACCTGGACTCTGAGAACCTCAGGTAGTGGTCTCCTGCTGGTGTCCAGAGTCAGGACTAAACCTGGACTCTGAGAACCTCAGGTAGTGGTCTCCTGCTGGTGTCCAGAGTCAGGACTAAACCTGGACTCTGAGAACCTCAGGTAGTGGTCTCCTGCTGGTGTCCAGAGTCAGGACTAAACCTGGACTCTGAGAACCTCAGGTAGTGGTCTCCTGCTGGTGTCCAGAGTCAGGACTAAACAAGGTGAAGCTGCATTTCAGTTTTATGCTCCTTAAATCTGGACCAGTCTTCTTGAAGATGTGAGACAGACCTGAACTCTGACAATGTTCAGATCCAGACTGGAAACAATTCTGTTTAGATGTGATGATGAAGGAAGGATTTTATCTGCACTCTTTATTTTTAATTTGATTTATTAAGGATTATTTTTTATGCTTTTATGATTTATGGAACAATTTGCCTTCTTGTGATTTTATGCATCTGTAAACCACTTTTAAATTGCCTCGTGTACTAATTGTGCTCTACAAATAAACTTGCCTTGCCTAAAGAGAGAGACCCAAACTGGCAGATAAAGAAAAATGTAAAAAACAGACACAATAAAACAAGAATGAAAAACTTATGATAAAACACTTGTCAAACAGTTTATGATGAAAATACATGCGGTGATGGGCCGCAGCACATACAGCATCAGTATCTGTGTCAAAGGTTGAGGGTGTCATCAATTATGGTGCCGAAGTGCTGATGCACCACCTCAACGGACCTGGTCATGATTTAATGAAGAGGGAAAACTCCTGAGACGCTGAGTCGAGTCCGTTGACCAGACTGAAACTAACCGACACTCAGGTTTTTTTTCTTCAGGATGGGTTTGTAGATGGGAACCAAATAAATGACGTTATGGTCGGAGCTCTGCTAAAACACTTACAAGCTCCCCTGATTGAACCTTAACAGAGCTCCAGACATTTCATATTCCTGCTGGGACAAGTCACATATTGATGATAAAAATCTTTTCTAGGCTGAGAGTGATTGAAGTCGCCTACGACAAAGTTTAACACGTCTGGTGTGATCCGCTACAACCTGATTCAGATTCAGAATAGTTATTGGACCCTTAGGTGTGCCTGTGTATATTATCACCAATGATTTTAGTTGCATTATCCATGTTTGCCTTTGGATGAATTTACACCAGAGTAACCAACAGCTGGGAAACCTCACTCTGTAGATAAAAATGATGCAGTGATACTGATTAAAGATCATGTCAGGGGTGCATAGAGATTATTGCACCAGTTCTTACTGGCGTATAAACAGAGACCACCAAGTGATTTGCTCGTCACCGAAGCGGTTTGCCAAAGCTTTTTAGATCTAGATTGGACTGATGATCATGTTGCCAGTGCCACGTCTCAGTCAGGGTAATCAGACAGGCACTTTTATTTTCCGATAGGAAAATGACATTTTCCTGCAGAATGTCAAATTTATTCTGAAGAAACTGAGTTGGTAAGAATGACTGAGGGGGGGTCGATTCTCCGGTGGCCTTACCTCTTTAGTCTGAATTATTCTTCTACATCAAAGTGAAGACAGATGTTCTTAAATATCCTGTTTGGCATAAGTGAGATGTTTATTTGATAGTATTTAAAGGTTTGAACAGCCACATGTTCTTCCTCCTGATGTGCTGCTAGCATGTTAAATATACAAGTTGTGTGTCTGAAAGCAGCATGAGTGAAATGAAAAATCTGAAATCACAGGCACTGAAATGATCAGTTGGTATTGAAATGTGTCAGAATCCCAGAGACTCAGATTCATTTATAAATTTATAAATTCCTCCATCTGCTGCTGTGCTCTTCTCAGCATTTATAACTAGAGACCTGACGGATCCAATCCAACATCGGTATTGAGGGCTAGTCATGACCTACCTGTCTAAAAAGATGAGAATAACCAATCATTATTTAAAAAAAATTAAAATCAAATCAAATCCAATCCTTAGGTTTCTACAGACCTATTTGAATTTTCCTGCTTATGAAACACTGACACTTTTGAACTTATTTGAAGGGCTGGGTAACGGAGATGAAACCTGAAAAACATTTGACAACAATCTGCAACAACATCAACAATCCCTGTTAGACATCAGAACGA
>JAGFBZ010001905.1:67500-117194 GCA_018398805.1 Hirundichthys speculiger
TCTCTCTTGCTTGTTTTCCTTAATTCATGTGTCTCTCTGTTTCACTTGTTTGTTTTCTTCCATTTCACTTGCTTCCTTCCCTCCATCACTTGCTGCTTTCCACAGACTTTTTTGTTTTCCTCAATTCCCTTGCTTCTTCCTCTCTCACACTTGCTTGTTTTATTCCTTTATGAATTATTTCAGTTGATTGTTTTCTTTCAATCACTTGCTTTTAAAACTTTTTTTTTTTAATTAAAACTAAATGTATAACACCTCTGGATGCTTCTCTCTGAATGGGGTTTGTCCACAGCTCACAGCTCCACTCATAACTGCAGGCCAGGTCCATCATAGGATTGAGCTCCACATCTCAGGTGTATTTCATGCATTTCCAGCTGCTGTTCTATGGTGTTAGAGATAAACCTCGCATCAAATGATTCAAGCCTGTAAATCCAAGGAATCTCTTTCACTAAGCCTTGTGGAGAAACACATCTTATACACAATGCAAGCTGCTCTAAATGATGATCCCTTGCTTTATCGACCATGATCGAGAACATTTCTGCCTCTTTAATTTCATAGACTCTTTGAAACTATAACTTCAGAAGAACTTTGGATCAACTCGTTCTGAGATAAGGGTGACAGGTAAGTTGCACATGAAGGTGGCTTATAATGTTGAAGAAAAGGGTCAAATTTCTCAAGAAGCTCCGTGCATTCCATGAAATCCCCCTTATTAGAACTTTCTGGTGATTCGTTGTGCCCTCTAAAAGCAATGCCTTGTTTACCAAGAAAGGCAGTCACTGATGCTATGCGCTTAAGATACTCCCTCCGATCCACAATATCACTCATATGTGCAGTTTGTAGCTGCTCTGTGACGTCTCCAAGGCAAGTTTATCTGTAGAGCACAATTCGTACACAAGGCAATTCAAAGTGCTTTACAGATGCATAAAATCACAAGAAGGCAAAAAGAACCAATCATTCCATACAAGCATAAAAATAATCATAAATAAATTACATTAAAAATTAATTTAAAAAATTAATTAAATTAAAGATGAAGAGTGCAGATAAAATCTACCAGTCATCATCTTCACATCTAAACAGAGAACTGTTTTCAGTCTGGATCAGAACATTGTCAGAGTTCAGGTCTGTCTCACATCTTCTGGAAGACTGGTCCAGATTTAAGGAGCATAAAACTGAAATGCAGCTTCACCTTGTTTAGTCCTGACTCTGGACACCAGCAGGATAGATAAGAAGATAAGAATCTTTATTGTCATTGTACAAAAAATACAACAAAATTCTGTTTGGCAGCATCTCTCTTATAGCAGCTTCAGTCACAAGGAATATATTACGGGTAATCATAAATAGAAAAAAAAAAAAAAAAAACAGCAGCAAAAACAGTAAAGTGCAGGTAGAAGTTTTATAAACATAAATAGTCTGTGTTGAAGGTGCAGTATTTAAGGTGCAAGAAGTTATTGTCCATTGGGCTGGGAGGTAGTAGTGTGTGTGTGTATGTGTGTGTGTGTGTGTGTGTGGGGGGGGGGGGGGGTTCATGATTCCTGCAGCAGACTCTTCACAGCCATGGGGAAGAAGCTGTTCTTCAGTCTGTTGGTGCAGGTTCTCATGACTCTGAGTCTGCCAGAGGGGAGGTTGGAGAATAGAGAGTGTCCTGGGTGGGCGGGGTCATCCTGGGTGGGCGGGGTCGTCCTGGATCTTTGCAGCCCGTCGAAGAAGCCGGCTCAAGTAGAGCTCCTCTAGACGTGGTAGTGGGGAGCCGACGATCCATTGAGCAGTCTTGATGACCCGCTGCAGTTGTTTCTTCTCGGATGCAGTGCAGCTGGCAGACCCAGGGGAAACCACTACTTGAGGTTCTCAGAGTCCAGGTTGGTTCATATGGTTCTAACATGTCAGAGATGGACTTTGGAGCCATGACGAGACTTGAACACAAGTAGAGCTGTTTTAAAGTCTATTCTCTGAGGGACAGGAAGCCAGAGACCTCAGGACTGGACTAATATGGTCGTATCTCCTGGTTCTAGTCAGGACCAGTGCAGAGACCTCAGGACTGGACTAGTATGGTCGTATCTCCTGGTTCTAGTCAGGACCAGTGCAGAGACCTCAGGACTGGACTAATATGGTCGTATCTCCTGGTTCTAGTCAGGACCAGTGCAGAGACCTCAGGACTGGACTAATATGGTCGTATCTCCTGGTTCTAGTCAGGACCAGTGCAGAGACCTCAGGACTGGACTAGTATGGTCGTATCTCCTGGTTTCTAGTCAGGACCAGTGCAGAGACCTCAGGACTGGACTAATACGGTCGTATCTCCTGGTTCTAGTCAGGACCAGGTGCAGAGACCTCAGGACTGGACTAATACGGTCGTATCTCCTGGTTCTAGTCAGGACCGGTGCAGAGACCTCAGGACTGGACTACTACGTCGTATCTCCTGGTTCTAGTCAGGACCGTGGCAGAGACCTCAGGACTGGACTAATACGATCGTATCTCCTGGTTCTAGTCAGGACCGGTGCAGAGACCTCAGGACTGGACTAATACGATCGTATCTCCTGGTTCTAGTCAGGACCGGTGCAGAGACCTCAGGACTGGACTAAATACGATCGTATCTCCTGGTTCTAGTCAGGACCGGTGCAGAGACCTCAGGACTGGACTAATACGATCGTATCTCCTGGTTCTAGTCAGGACCGGTGCAGAGACCTCAGGACTGGACTAATATGATCGTATCTCCTGGTTCTAGTCAGGACCGGTGCAGAGACCTCAGGACTGGACTAATATGGTCGTATCTCCTGGTTCTAGTCAGGACCGGTGCAGAGACCTCAGGACTGGACTAATATGGTCGTATCTCCTGGTTCTAGTCAGGACCGTGCAGAGACCTCAGGACTGGACTAATATGGTCGTATCTCCTGGTTCTAGTCAGGACCAGTGCAGAGACCTCAGGACTGGAGGTCGTATCTCCTGGTTCTTTCAGGGTCCGTATCTCCTGTTCTAGTCAGACCAGTGCAGGACCTCAGGACTGGTCTAATGTGGTCGTATCTCCTGGTTCTAGTCAGGACCAGTGCAGAGACCTCAGGACTGGACTAATATGGTCGTATCTCCTGGTTCTGGTCAGGACCAGTGCAGAGACCTCAGGACTGGACTAATTTGGTCGTATCTCCTGGTTCTAGTCTGGACCAGTGCAGAGACCTCAGGACTGGACTAATATGGTCGTATCTCCTGGTTCTAGTCAGGACAGGTGCAGAGACCTCAGGACTGGACTAATATGGTCGTATCTCCTGGTTCTAGTCAGGACCGGTGCAGAGACCTCAGGACTGGACTAATATGGTCGTATCTCCTGGTTCTAGTCAGGACCGGTGCAGAGACCTCAGGACTGGACTAATATGGTCGTATCTCCTGGTTCTAGTCAGGACCCGGTGCAGAGACCTCAGGACTGGACTAATATGGTCGTATCTCCTGGTTCTAGTCAGACCGGTGCAGAGACTCAGGACTGGACTAATATGGTCGTATCTCCTGGTTCTAGTCAGGACCAGTGCAGAGACCTCAGGACTGGACTAATATGGTTGTATCTCCTGGTTCTAGTCAGGACCGGTGCAGAGACCTCAGGACTGGACTAATATGGTCGTATCTCCTGGTTCTAGTCAGGACCGGTGCAGAGACCTCAGGACTGGACTAATATGGTCGTATCTCCTGGTTCTAGTCAGGACCGGTGCAGAGACCTCAGGACTGGACTAATATGGTCGTATCTCCTGGTTCTAGTCAGGACCGGTGCAGAGACCTCAGGACTGGACTAATATGGTCATATCTCCTGGTTCTAGTCAGGACCGGTGCAGCAGTGTTCTGGATGTACTGCAGCTGTCTCACAGCTGGTTTAGAGCCCAGTAATCAGGTCGTTACAGTAGTCTAACCTGGTGGAGACCAACGCATGGATTAGTCTTTCTAAATCTGGTTTAGACACTATTCCTTTGATTGTACCAACGTTTTCAGATGGTAAAAAGCTGCTGATGTTATTACTTTAATGTGGCTGTTAAAGTTCAAGTCTGAATCCAATATTACCCCTAAATTTCTGACCTGATTTTTAGGTTCTAGAGAGTCTCAAGGTGACTGATGACACTTTCTCTTTGTTCCTGTGGGCCACAGACAATGATTTCAGTTTTGTCTGAGTTTATCTAGGAGAAAGTTGTTGCAGTGACACAATGAATCTACAGGCCCATGTTCTCCTGCTGTCAGTGACACATAGATCTGAGGATCATCTGCATAGTTGTGGTAGGACACATTATAGCTGCATATTAGCGGCCTAATGGAAGCATGGACAGATTGAACAACAGGGTCCCAGGATTGACCCCTGGGGAACCCCACAGGTCATGGCCATTTGGTCTGAGACACAGTTACCAATTTCAACAAAGTATCTCCTGTCATTGAGACAGGACCTGAACCAGTTTAAAGCAGTTTCAGAGATTCCCCCCCAGTCTTCTAACCTCTGTAATAAGATCACATGATCAACTGTGTCAAAGGCAGCGCTGAGGTCCAGCAGCACTAAGACTGAGACTTTACCTGCGTCTGTGTTCAGGTGAATATTACCTTGATCAGGGCTGTCTCAGTGCTGTGGTGGGGCCTGAAGCCTGATTGAAAACTATCAAAAACATTGTTGGACAGGAGAAAGTCAGTCAGCTGTTGATAAAACCACTTTTTCTAGGACTCTGCCAAGGAATGGCAGGTTTGATATGGGCCGATAGTTCTTCAGTACTGTGGCATCAAGACTGCTCTTCTTTAGACGAGGCTTAATGACAGCAGTTTTTAAGGCCTCTGGGAATGTTCCAGTCTGAAGTGAGATGTTGGTTAAATCAGTGAGTTGTGGTAACAAACTGCTCAGCACAGACTGTAGAAATCTAGTGAACAACTCATCAAGGCAGCAGGTTGATGGACTCAGACTGCAGATGATCTCTGACTGTTTTATCAGTTACAGGTGTGAAATGTATCAGCTCCAGGTGTCTAGTTGGCAGAAGAGTAATTGTTTGTGTTGTGGAAATTATTGAATTTTTAATACCTTGAACTTTGTCATTGAAGAATATTGCAAACTCATTACACTTTGACGTAGAAATGAGTTCTAAGGGCAGTGAAACTGGAGGGTTTGTTCATCTGTTTACTGCAGCAAACAGGACACAGGAGTTGTTACTGTAGTTTTTGATGATTTCAGTAAAATAACTCTCCCTTGTTCTACACAATGTTTGGTTGAACACTGTTGTGTTTAAATTTGGGTATATCTTCCTCATAAGCATACACTCAAATTATACTCAAATTATGTTCTGGTGAGGCAGTCAATCGGCTGTTAAACAAGGCACTGACAAACTACAGAGGTGCAAAACAGAGTTTATTCTCTATTCTCTAAGTCTGCAGATTCTAGAGAGGTCATTTCAGAATGCTGGATGGTTCGGGAATGACAAAGACAGAGAGGCGTACAGTTATCTTAACATCAGTGTAAAAACAAGGAAACCTTGGGCAAAACCGTCCAGACGCCTCAGCGTCAAAACTTAGCTACTTGATGTAGGAGAACAATAACAAATCATGGCCTTCGAGCAGACAGGAATCAGGACCAGGAGTCATGGACTCATGACACAGCAATTTAGACCTCAAAATGCAATTTCTAACATTACAATCCCTACTTTTGTTTTTGCACCTCATTTTCTTTGCATACATGAAAGCTTATCTGGATCACAGCAGTAGAGCACGCGGTTCCTGCCCCAAAGGGCCCCGCCCACAACTGCGAGCTAAACAGGGAATAATGAGCGCAGTCTACTCTATAAATGTGACCCTCTAGTGGCCAAACCCCCGTCCCCAGCTATGTGTACGGGTTTGGAGCTCAGATTGGAATCAGTTGATTGATTGGTTAAAATGATTAAAGTGATTAAATTTAGAGTTTGAATTTTAGTATAATTTAGATTGTCAGATTCCAAAAATAAGGGGAACAGCAAAAGACCCCCCAGAGACTACTCTACTCTGGACTAGGCCAAAAACCCAGTGGGAAAAAAGGCCGCAAGACTATCTAAAGCAAAGAACATTTCAATTCTCAGAAGCACCTGCAGGTGCACCCCCCAGTTGATGTTGGGGAATGGATCAGATTTCTGATCATGCAAGAAAGATGTTGTCATTGCTTTTAGCATCATGTGGCGTAAACATGGAATCACACATGAAAATAAAAAAACAGAACCAAAATAATCATGAATGGAGTAAATACTTCCCTGTGGCACTGCGTCTCCATTTGTGACACCTCAACCCCCTCTGAGGCTAAGGATGTACGGTTCAAAGGTTCAATCAAACGCCATATTGTCGACCTGGTCGGCCAAATTGATAAGTACCCACCAAGGAACTAAACCCCTAAGAACTTCACCCACTGAGACACGATTAACATGATGACTTAACGTGATGATGAGTCAATGAATCATAAATACCCACATTGGAAGACGTTTTGATAAACCTGAGGATTATCAGTAACACCCAGATTATTATTAACCTAAGTGAGAAGCTCAGAGATATTTAAAGATGACAAGTAAGGAGTCCCCTCTCAATGAAGAGACACTCCTCACTATTGTATGGCATTCCTAGTGAGACCACAAACACTTTTCCAATGAAACCACCCACGAGGAGAACACGAACGAGAAAAACAAACAGGAGCTTCATAAAGTGTTGGACTTTATGAAGGACTTGCTGTAAACAAAGATGCAAAACTCTCTAATCCCGAAGCTGACCTGCAACATTTGAATTTCGTATTATAAACCCCAGAATAATCAGGAATGGACACGTCTCAAGCAGACCATGGCTGACGCACATGTTTCTGGAACATGAGTATGAAACCAAAAACACAGGAAAATGATATCATAAAACATAAATAAATAAATAACATAAATAATGAATCAAAATCCATATTATATTCATACATTCACCACCTCCCCGGACCCCCCACTCCCCCCGTCGTGGAAGACTTGGAGGATCCAACTTCTTCTCGATCAGCAGTGTGGGATGAAGAATATGTGATGTAACAGTCTTTAATTAGAACACAACAGTCTTGAATGTATTGTATGTGTCTTCTTTCTCCTCTTCACCTTTATTTCTTCTCTTTCTTCGAGCTCAGTGTGTGTGTGTGTATGTGTCTGTGTAAGGGTGCAAACAGGCGTCAGACGCCTGAGGGAAACAGCCTAGGGGTCAGAGGTCGGCTCATCCTAGGGGTCAGAGGTCAGATCATCCTAGGGGTCAGAGGTCGGATCAGCCTAGGGGTCAGAGGTCGGATCAGCCTAGGGGTCAGAGGTTGGATCAGCCTAGGGGTCAGAGGGTCAGAGGTCGATCATCCTAGGGTCAGCCTAGGGGTCAGAGGTCAGGGCTCAGCCTAGGGGTCAGGGGTCAGCCTAGGGGTCAGAGGTCAGCCTAGGGTCAGAGGTCAGGCAGCCTCAGCCTAGGGGTCAGAGGGGTCAGGGGTCAGGGGTCAGAGGGGTGGATCAGGGGCCAGGGGTAGGGCAGAGTAGGGGTCAGGGGTCAGAGCTAGAGGGGTCAGCGGAGGGTCAGAGGGAGATCAGCCTAGGGGTCAGAGGTCGGATCAGCCTAGGGGTCAGTCAGAGGGTCTGGATCAGGCCTAGGGTCAGAGGCATCATCAGGCTAGGGGAGAGGGGATAGGGGGTCAGAGGTCGGATCAGGGGTAGGGGTCATAGAGGTCGGATCAGGGGAGGGTCAGAGTCAGCCTAGGGTCAGAGGTCATCAGCCTAGGGTCGGGGGGTCAGCTAGGGGTCAGAGGCCGGATCAGCCTAGGGGTCAGAGGTCGGGTGGATCAGCCTAGGGGTCAGAGGTCGGATCAGCCTAGGGTCATCAGCCTAGGGGTCAGAGGCTAGGGTCAGAGGTCAGCAGCCTAGGGGTCAGAGGGTAGATCAGCCTAGGGGTCAGAGGTCATCAGCCTAGGGGTCAGAGGTCAGCCTAGGGGTCAGAGGCGGCAGGGGTCAGAGGCTAGGGGTCAGAGGTCAGCCTAGGGGTCAGAGGTCGGATCAGCCTAGGGGTCAGAGGTCGGATCAGCCTAGGGGTCAGAGATCAGGTCAGGGGTCAGAGGTCGGATCAGCTAGGGGTCATCAGAGCCTAGTCAGAGGTCGGATCAGCCTAGGGGTCAGAGGTCAGGATCAGCCTAGGGGTTCAGAGGCCGGATCAGCCTAGGGGTCAGAGGTCGGATCAGCCTAGGGGTCAGAGGCTGGATCAGGCTAGGGGTCAGAGGCCGGATCATCCTAGGGGTCAGAGGCCGGATCAGCCTAGGGGTCAGAGGCGGATCAGCTAGGGGTCAGATCAGCCTAGGGGTCAGAGGCTGGATCAGGGGGTCTAGGGGTCAGAGGTGGATCAGCCTAGGGGTCAGAGGTCAGGATCAGCCTAGGGGTCAGAGGTCAGAGCGGATCAGGCTAGGGGTCAGAGGCCGGATCAGCCTAGGGGTCAGAGGTCGGATCAGCCTAGGGGTCAGAGGCTGGATCAGGCTAGGGGTCAGAGGCTGGATCAGGCTAGGGGTCAGAGGCTGGATCAGCCTAGGGGTCAGAGGCTCGGATCAGCCTAGGGGTCAGAGGTCGGATCAGCCTAGGGGTGAGAGGCCGGATCAGCCTAGGGGTCAGAGGTCGGATCAGCCTAGGGGTCAGAGGTCGGATCATCCTAGGGGTCAGAGGCCGGATCAGCCTAGGGGTCAGAGGTCGGATCAGCCTAGGGGTCAGAGGGTCAGGCTAGGGTCAGAGTAGGGGTCAAAGGCTGGATCAGCCTAGGGGTCAGAGGCCTGATCATCCTAGGGGTCAGAGGTCGGATCAGCCTAGGGGTCAGAGGTTGGATCAGCCTAGGGGTCAGAGGTCGGATCAGCCTAGGGGTCAGAGGTCGGATCAGCCTAGGGGTCAGAGGCCGGATCATCCTAGGGGTCAGAGGTCGGATCAGCCTAGGGGTCAGAGGTCCGGATCAGCCTAGGGGTCAGAGGTCGGATCAGGATAGGGGTCAGAGATCAGGGGGTCAGAGGTCGGATCAGGGGTCAGGGCAGAGGGGGTCAGAGGTCGGATCAGCCTAGGGGTCAGAGGGGATCAGCCTAGGGGTCAGAGGTCGGATCATCCTAGGGGTCAGAGGTCGGATCAGCCTAGGGGTCAGAGGTCGGATCAGCCTAGGGGTCAGAGGTCGGATCAGCCTAGGGGTCAGAGTCAGCCTAGGGGGTCAGTCAGAGGTCGGCCTAGGGTCAGAGGGATCAGCCTAGGGGGCGAGGTCAGGATCAGCCTAGGGGTCAGAGGGGATCAGCCTAGGGTAGAGGTCGGATCAGCCTAGCCTAGGGTCAGAGGTCGGATCAGCCTAGGGGTCAGAGGTCGGATCAGCCTAGGGGTCAGAGGTCGGATCAGCCTAGGGGTCAGAGGTCGGATCAGCCTAGGGGTCAGAGGCCGGATCAGCCTAGGGGTCAGAGGTCGGATCAGCCTAGGGGTCAGAGGCCGGATCAGCCTAGGGGTCAGAGGTCGGATCAGCCTAGGGGTCAGAGGTCGGATCAGCCTAGGGGTCAGAGGCCGGATCATCCTAGGGGTCAGAGGCCGGATCAGCCTAGGGGTCAGAGGTCGGATCAGCCTAGAGGTCAGAGGTCGGATCAGGCTAGGGGTCAGAGGGATCAGGGGTAGAGGTCGGATCAGCCTAGGGGTCAGAGGTTGGATCAGCTAGGGGTCAGAGGCTGGATCAGAGGTCAGGGAGGGGGTCAGAGGTCGGATCAGCCTAGGGGTCAGATGCCAGAACAGCCTAGGGGGTCAGAGGTCGGATCAGCCTAGGGGTCAGAGGCCAGAACAGCCTAGGGGTCAAAGGGTTGGATCAGCCTAGGGGTCAGAGGTCGGATCAGCCTAAGGGTCAGAGGTCGGATCAGCCTAGGGGTCAGAGGTCGGATCATCCTAGGGGTCAGATGCCAAAACAGCCTAGGGGTCAGAGGCAGGATCAGCCTAGGGGTCAGAGGCCTGATCAGCCTAGGGGTCAGAGGTCGGATCATCCTAGGGGTCAGATGCCAAAACAGCCTAGGGGTCAGAGGCTGGATCAGCCTAGGGGTCAGAGGTCGGATCAGCCTAGGGGTCAGAGGTCTGATCAGCCTAAGGGTCAGAGGTCGGATCAGCCTAGGGGTCAGAGGTCGGATCAGCCTAGGGTCAGAGGCCGGATCAGCCTAGGGGTCAGAGGCCTGATCAGCCTAGGGGTCAGAGGCCTGATCAGCCTAGGGGTCAGAGGTCGGATCAGCCTAGGGGTCAGAGGCCGGATCAGGCTAGGGGTCAGAGGTCGGATCAGCCTAGGGGTCAGAGGCTGGATCAGCCTAGGGGTCAGAGGCTGATCAGAGGGGTAGAGGGGCAGGGGTGAGATCAGCCTAGGGGTCAGAGGTCGGATCAGCCTAGGGGTCAGAGGTCATGCAGCAAGGGGTCAGAGGCCGGATCATCCTAGGGGTCAGAGGCCGGATCAGCCTAGGGGTCAGAGGTCGGATCAGCCTAGAGGTCAGAGGTCGGATCAGACTAGGGGTCAGAGGTTGGATCAGGCTAGGGGTCAGAGGCTGGATCAGCCTAAGGGTCAGAGGTCGGATCAGCCTAGGGGTCAGAGGTTGGATCAGCCTAGGGGTCAGAGGCCGGATCATCCTAGGGGTCAGAGGTCGGATCAGCCTAGGGGTCAGATGCCAGAACAGCCTAGGGGTCAGAGGTCGGATCAGCCTAGGGGTCAGAGGCCAGAACAGCCTAGGGGTCAAAGGGTTGGATCAGCCTAGGGGTCAGAGGTCGGATCAGCCTAAGGGTCAGAGGTCGGATCAGCCTAGGGGTCAGAGGTCGGATCAGGGTCCTAGGGGTCAGAGGGGGATCAGAAACAGCCTAGGGGTCAGCCTAGAGTCAGCCTAGGGGTCAGAGGTCGGATCATCCTAGGGGTCAGATGCCAAAAGGATCAGGCTAGGGGTCAGAGAGTGGATCAGCCTAGGGGTCAGAGGTCGGATCAGGCATAGGGGTCAGAGGGGATCAGGTAGGGGTCAGAGGGTCGGATCAGCCTAGGGGTCAGAGGTCAGAGGTCCAGCCTAGGGTCAGAGGCCGGATCAGCCTAGGGGTCAGAGGCCGGATCAGCCTAGGGGTCAGAGGGTCGGATCAGCCTAGGGTCAGAGGCTGGATCAGCTAGGGGTCAGAGGCCTGATCAGCCTAGGGGTCAGAGGGGTCGGATCAGGGATCAGCCTAGGGGTCAGAGGTCGGCCGGATCAGCCTAGGGGTCAGAGGGAGAGAGCCTAGGGTCAGGGGCGGATCAGGCTAGGGTTCAGAGGCCTGATCAGCCTAGGGGTCAGAGGTCGGATCAGCCTAGGGGTCAGAGGTCGGATCAGAGGGGTCAGAGCTAGGGGTCAGAGGCTGGGGGATCAGCCTAGGGGTCAGAGGCCTGATCAGCCTAGGGGTCAGAGGTCAGATCAGCCTAGGGGTCAGAGGTAGATCAGCCTAGGGGTCAGAGGCCGGATCTAGCCTAGGGGTCAGAGGTCGGATCAGCCTAGGGGTCAGAGGTCGGATCAGCCTAGGGGTCAGAGGTCGGATCATCGGGGTCAGGGTCAGGGAGGGTCAGAGGCGGATCAGCCTAGGGGTCAGAGGTCGGATCAGCCTAGGGGTCAGAGGTCGGATCAGCCTAGGGGTTCAGAGGTCAGGATCAGGGTCAGAGGTCGGATAGGGGTCAGAGGTCGGATCATCCTAGGGGTCAGATGCCAGAACAGCCTAGGGGTCAGAGGTCGGATCAGCCTAGGGGTCAAAGGGTTGGATCAGGCTAGCGGTCAGAAGCCAGAACAGCCAAGGGTTTAGAGGTCGGATCAGCCTAGGGGTCAGAGGCCGGATTAGCCTAGGGGTCAGAGGTCGGATCAGGCTAGGGGTCAGAGGCCGGATCAGCCTAGGGCTCAGAGGCCGGATCAGCCTAGGGGTCAGAGGCCGGACCAGGCTAGGGGTCAGAGGTTGGATCAGCCTAGGGGTCAAAGGGTTGGATCAGCCTAGGGGTCAGAGGCCGGATCAGCCTAGGGGTCAGAGGCCGGACCAGGCTAGGGGTCAGAGGTCGGATCAGCCTAGGGGTCAAAGGGTTGGATCAGGCTAGCGGTCAGAAGCCAGAACAGCCAAGGGTTTAGAGGTCGGATCAGCCTAGGGGTCAGAGGCCGGATTAGCCTAGGGGTCAGAGGTCGGATCAGGCTAGGGGTCAGAGGCCGGATCAGCCTAGGGCTCAGAGGCCGGATCAGCCTAGGGGTCAGAGGCCGGACCAGGCTAGGGGTCAGAGGTTGGATCAGCCTAGGGGTCAAAGGGTTGGATCAGCCTAGGGGTCAGAGGCCGGATCAGCCTAGGGGTCAGAGGTCGGATCAGCCTAGGGGTCAGAGGTTGGATCAGCCTAGGGGTCAGAGGTCGGATCAGCCTAGGGGTCAGAGGTCGGATCATCCTAGGGGTCAGATGCCAGAACAGCCTAGGGGTCAGAGGTCGGATCAGCCTAGGGGTCAAAGGGTTGGATCAGGCTAGCGGTCAGAAGCCAGAACAGCCAAGGGTTTAGAGGTCGGATCAGCCTAGGGGTCAGAGGCCGGATTAGCCTAGGGGTCAGAGGTCGGATCAGGCTAGGGGTCAGAGGCCGGATCAGCCTAGGGCTCAGAGGCCGGATCAGCCTAGGGGTCAGAGGGCGGATCAGGCTAGGGGTCAGAGGTTGGATCAGCCTAGGGGTCAAAGGGTTGGATCAGCCTAGGGGTCAGAGGCCAGAACAGCCTAGGGGTCAAAGGGTTGGATCAGCCTAGGGGTCAGAGGCCAGAACAGCCTAGGGGTCAGAGGTTGGATCAGCCTAGGGGTCAGAGGCCGGATCAGGCTAGGGGTCAGAGGCCGGACCAGGCTAGGGGTCAGAGGTTGGATCAGCCTAGGGGTCAGAGGCCGGACCAGGCTAGGGGTCAGAGGTTGGATCAGCCTAGGGGTCAAAGGGTTGGATCAGCCTAGGGGTCAGAGGCCAGAACAGCCTAGGGGTCAAAGGGTTGGATCAGCCTAGGGGTCAGAGGCCAGAACAGCCTAGGGGTCAGAGGTTGGATCAGCCTAGGGGTCAGAGGTTGGATCAGGCTAGGGGTCAGAGGCCGGATCAACCTAGGGGTCAGAGGTCGGATCATCCTAGGGGTCAGAGGCCGGATCAGGCTAGGGGTCAGAGGTTGGATCAGCCTAGGGGTCAAAGGGTTGGATCAGCCTAGGGGTCAGAGGCCAGAACAGCCTAGGGGTCAAAGGGTTGGATCAGCCTAGGGGTCAGAAGCCGGATCAGGAACTCTCTTGCCGTGGCTGGCGTGAATCCAGGTTGCCCGCGCCGCTATTTTAACAGCAGTGTGGGTCGTCAGCAGAACCTGGGACGGACTGTTCCACTGCTTCGTTCCTCTAGTGCCTCTGAAGTAGGTCTCGTACCAGACCCCACTCTCCTGGCTGTGTCCTGTGCAGGGGTCCACTGGCAGGTACAGGCTGGGCACCTTCACCTGTGAGTTAATCTGGGTCAATATAGAATTCAACTCCTTTCAAAACGACAGCACAGAATTCTCACACAATTCAGCTGATGGAAGCATGCACTTATCTGGTGCGTCCACTCCCATCGGTGGTGGTCTGCCAAAGAGGATCACGAACGGACTTAGGTTAGGCCCCGATCGCACTCGCATCCTCAAGTCATCCTTACAGTCGGTCGCATATGAGTACAGCCTCTGTACGGGGCAGGTCCAGCCAAAGAAGATAATTGTGAACTGTTTCAAGGAAATGAGGCTCACTCTGACTGAGATCCTTCAAGACACTCCGTCACCTTGAGATCAGCGCTGCCATGCTTTTCTGTGACCATAATAAATGCTCTGTTTCTGAACCGAGTCTCCGGTCCGTCCTTGAGCTCCAACAAACAATCGGGCTAACAAAACAAAATAACTCACATAGATACACATTTTATAAAGACATTCACCAATACACACTTAGACCCTGAAAGGAAAAATGTATTTTTGTGTCCCTGAATTCAACTCTTTATATATCAATCATGCTATTATCAATTATGATCATGTGTTATCAATTATATTACTGCTGATTATGATCAACTACTGCTGATTATGCACCTTTTTGAATCAGGAGGTTCTTGGGCCAGAGGTGGAAACTCTGTGTACTGAGAATGTCCTGATTCAACTCTTTCGTATCAATTCTGCACCTGCTTATGTTTGTCAACAAATGTAACTAGAGAGAGAGATGCGCCCCCTATGTGGCTCGTTCACACGGGACTGAGCTCCCGTGTGAATGGGCTCCATGGCGAGAGGCCAAGACAAAGTGTGTGAGCTCGTGGGGAGTAGATGGGCCCGTCCCTCCTTCCGAGCTCGGATGTTGTTAAAAGACTATAAAGACGGTGAGTTTGGATAGAGTCAGCTGCGGGTTTGTGCACGACGCCCAGCCGGGTTTTTGGCCACTCTACCGGACTGTCCGGCTCTCCAGTCCTTTTGTGTCAAGGTAAGAGACTATAAGGCCTAGCCCTGATGAACTGTCAGTGATCTGTTTTGCTCTATATTTTGTGGGGAATAAACTTGACACATTTATTCTAGCAAAAGAGCAATTGTGTGTTTTCTATGTGCAATGCTTGCTATCTGTGGGGAATATATATAAACATATATTTTTCTAGCAAAAAGCGAGTGTCTGTGTGTTTCATTTTGTACGAACCTTGATAAATTTTCTCACAAAACAGACCCCTAACGATAATTTCAATAATGGACCAGAAATGGAGGAAACGCCATTTAAAGTCTACGAGGAAACACTGAAGAATGACAATGAATATACTTAAAACACAAGTAAGCAATTAAATAAATAGACAAAACAGGTACAGTAAACCTAAACAAATAATTAGATAAAATATAAAATAAATAAAAAAATGTAGTCAGAGTTGAAATGATATGTGCATATACAAATTAAATAAGAGTATGTTGAACTCAAATTAAAAATCGTAAAAGTTTCTTTTACCCTAATAAAAGGATCTTAAAATCAATCTTTAAGGAATCAGGTAGCCAGTAGAGAGAGGCTTTAAAATCGGTGTAATATGAGCTGTCTTTCTGGTTTCAGTCAGTATAGAAGCTGCTGTAACTGGAATTGAAAAATATTTTTCATGAGAAGACATGAAAGAAGTGCATGACAGTAATGCAGCCTGCATGTAATAAAAGCATGCACTAGTCTTTTATCAGGATTTAAAAGCCAAAAGTTAGAGGACATCCAAGTCTGAATGTCCTTCAGAGATGCCTGAAGTTTGTCTAATGATTCTGTTTCCTCTGGTTTCATGGATAAATACAACTGTGTATCATCAGCGTATCACCCAACATTTATGTTGTGTCTCTAGATATTTCCAGAGGCAGCATGCATAGAGTGAAGAGGATCGGTCCTAACACTCAACCCTGTGGGACGCCATAGCAGAGCCTCATCTGTGTAGCACCTTCTCACTCAATTTCTTGATAATTTAATAATATCAGGGGTGCCACCTTCTTTTATTAAAAAGAAGAAAAATTAGAAAATTGTCATGTTAGTCTAGTGTAGAAGTTTGGGGTGAGACTTGCTTCTGTGGGTCCTTTTACCACGTGTATTGGCTGGGAAAATTAATATCAGAGTCGCCAATAGGTTTTAAACATTTATTTAGACACAGACATGAAACAAAAAAACATATAAGGCATTTTTATACAGGTTATCACATCTACATGAACGGTTTCTTAATTCTTGGCTATAGCGCCTGACAGGAAATGACGACAGAGAGTAAAGGAAGGAAGCAAATCATAACAAGCCAAAATGGCGGGTACTGAAGGAGTTGCTATGGCTAATCAGACAAATAAAGTGAATAAAAGGAAAAGAAGGGGCAATTCTCGAACTAATTAACTACCGAATAATGGGGATGTGGGCCGTGGCGCACAATCTGTCTGAGCCGTAGACAAAACTTGGGAGACACCGATCTATCTCGTTTCAGCCTTACCCTGTGAGGAGTCTCTGGCAACTTAGGTCTGTGGCCGTCGGTTAACACGGTTCGCAGTGGGCCCTCCGGGAACCGCCTTTAGGCCGATGGCTGAAGAGATACTGCCCACAGAAGGTCCTTACCGCTTCTTTCATCTAGTGGTTGAGTCGGTTCCGGAGTCTCGGAATCCGACCGGGCAGGCTTAGAGGTTCTGGTGTCCCTGGACACGGTGCTGGTTGGCAAATACCGGTTTGGTGGAAGGCTCTGCACTTCGGCTTTGCCCAGTCATGGGAATCAGCAGTTAATAGTTCAATGGCTTATGAGTTGGCCCATCAAAATTGATGTGAGCCCCTAAAGAAAAACAAAATAAAAATATTAAAACTTATACAAAAATTTGGTCAGCTTGGCTGAAAAGTTCTAAGCTTGGGGTTTCAGGGTTTCAAACGTCAAAAATCAGGGAGTATCTTAGACACTCCCAGCCGCACGTGAAGGAGAACTTATAAAAGAAAAATTGCTATCAAAAGGGTCCGCTACAACTAACTTCGGGTAGACGAAATTATTCAATGATTGTTCTATCAAAAAGACAGTGCGGCAAGACTGCAGAGGTTCTGTAAAAATCAGAACGAAAAAAAAAAAACAGCGTTGGCAACGAGCCAACTGAAAATCAAATTTAAGAAACAAAAGAAAACAAAGCAACAAAAGAGGTGTCGTCCAAGAGCAGAGAAAAGAAAAGAAAAGAAAGAAAAAGAAGAGCAATGTGCACTTCTCCTCGGTGTTGCGGAGGTCAGCGAGAGAGAAGGAGAAAAGGAGCTGGTATTTAAAGCTGGACGTGGTCCGCCTTGGCCAGGAACCCCCGTCAGGGAAGTCACGGGGTCCTCAGCCAGTCAGAGGCATGGTGGCCCTTCACGCCTTGCCATAAAACAATAAAACGTTGCAAAGCATGTTGGGAGTTGCAGTCATTCCAAAGGACCATGCGGTCTTATGTAGCACATAGCCTTTCACCAACATCCCCTCACTCTTAACAGCATCTAAACAGTTAAACTAAATATCAGGGTGTGTTAACAGGGTACGACAAAGCATCACAAACACAAATAGCAACAGTTATGTTCACATACATCTGGTTAAATTAAAAAAAAAAAAACTTTATTTGTCTGCTTCCATTCAGAGGGGCCGTTCTCTTTTTGCCCGTTGGGGGCGCCATGGCCACACCTTGGAGTTTGTTTCAGAACAGGATGAGAGGCAAGACCAAACAAACAATGCAGCCCTTTTCGGGTGTTTTATGACCCCCTTCAGAGAACCCCTCTAAAGACTCACAAAGGAGTTTATCACACCCTCTGTTGTCTGAGTGCATTCCAACACAGAAACTTTGATGGTCTGATTTTGGCCAGAGATTGCCCTCTGCCATTTTGGCTGGTGAGTTTACACCAAGAGAGTCGGGGGTGACATTCTTTTGGAGAAAATATGAAAGAGGCTTCCATTAGAGTAGAGTCGTGATGGCCAGCTTTGACACCTTTAGTACCCTTCAATGAAAAACAGATGGTTTAAAGAAGTTTTATTCCATTAACTCCCCCCTTCTGATCCAAGTAGGGGGGTTGTTTGCCAGGCCTGCTGAAGTGTCGAGAGTTTCACTGCCCTTTTCTTAGGCAGAAGAGTTGTACTCCTGTATTTGGATTAAATTAATCACACAAAAAGGCAGAGTGAATCCTTACATCTGCGAGGAAAAAACGTTCATGAACATTGTAATATTAAAAATTGCATTTTGAGGTCTAAATTGCTGTGTCATGAGTCCATGACTTCTGGTCCTGATTCCTGTCTGTTTGAAGGCCATGATTTGTTATTATTCGCCTCCATCAAGTAGCTAAGTTTTGACGTGTAGGCGTCTAGACGGTTTTGCTCAAGGTCTCCTTGTTTTCCACTGATGTTTAAGATGAACTGTACACCTTTTGCCACTTGTCATTCTGAACGATCCAGCATTCTGTAATGGCCTCTCTGAATTTGCATGCAGACTTGGAGAATAAAACTCATTTTGCACCTCCGTCATTTGTCAGTGGCTTGTTTAACAACCGGATTGACTGCCTCACCAGAACACTATTAGAGTACAATTTGAGTGTATGCTTATGAGTAAGATATGCCCAAATTTAAGCACAACAAACATGAATGAACTGGAACCTGTCAAATAGGTATGACTTAAACCAGCCTAATGCTGTCCCTTTAATTCCAACAGTGTGCTCTAATCTATGCAGCAAAAAGCCGTGATTAATGGTATCAAAAGCAGCACTGAGGTCCAGCAGAACAAGTACAAGATACTAATTCATTGTCTGAGGCCATGAGGAGGTCGTTGGAGACTCTAATCAGCGCAGTTTCTGTGCTGTGATGAGTTCTGAACCCTGCCTGAAAAGCTTCAAATAGATCATTTCTATACAGAAATGACCCCCCAACTGGCTTCAACTACTTTTACCACAGCAGGAAAAAAGCCCCAACACCCATCCACTCTCTCCTTCTCTTCTTAACTACACACTCAGTACACATAAGATACATTTCTAATATGAGGAATAAAATTCAGCTCAGATTTTAAAAAGAACACCCAGGTTTCTCACACACTAAGAAGATTTTGTAATTTTGGTAAAATGATCTCTTTTGTTTTCTGGACCAATGATTAAAACTTCAGTTTTGTCCTGGTTAAGCTGTAAGAAGTTCTCTGCCATCCTTGACTTAATATCTAAAGTATAGTTTAAAAAAACATTAACTGGTTCTAGGTCATCAGGAGACCCAGAGATGTCGAGTTGTGTGTCATCAGCATAGCTGTGAAAACCAACGCCATGTCTCCTGATGACGTCCCCAGTGGCAGCATGTAGAGATTAAAAAGTATTGGGCCTACGATTGAACCTTGGGGAACCCCACACTTGATCTTATGGGTTCTTGAGGAGCATGTATCCATACTTACATAAAACTGTTGATCTGTGAGCTAGGAGTGAAACCATTTTAATGCAGAACTGGAGAGGCCCACCAGACTTCTAAGTATGTTTAATAAAATATTGCGATTCAGGGTGCCGACTGACGTGGTGACCGGTGATCTAGTCTTCTGACCATCTCATCTCAGTGCTGCTACCTGCATCTGTTTATGCTTATGTTTATGTTTATATGGTCATTATATTTAGTCATTTGTGTGCTCTCCTACCTCTGTCCTCCGTCCTCTCTCTGTCCTGTCTCTTTTCTTTCTTTATCCAGCTGGTCTTCATCAGGAAGGTCCCTCCATGTGATCCAGGTCCTGATCCAGGTTTCTTCCTCTTAAAGTGGAGTCTTTTCTTGCCACTGTTTGGCTGAAAGGTTTTTTTCTCCCTCTGTGGGAGTTTTTTATTTGCCATTATCCATGTTTAGGATTCAATATTATATTTTTAGTTAATGATATTTGCTTGGGGGTCATGATCTGGGTCTCTGTAAAGACCTGGAGACAATTGACATTGTAACAGACGCTATACAAATAAAATTGAATTGAACTGAATTGATCTACTGTATCAAAGGCAGCACTTAGATCCAGTAGAACCAGGACTGAAAGTTTCTGTGTGTCCATGTTACATCTTAGGTCATTGACAATCTTCAATAGGGCCGTCTCTGTGCTGTGGTGTTGTCCTAAAACCAGACTGAAACTTCTCAAAAAGAATGTTCTTGTTCAGAAACTCATTTAACTGAATAAAAACAACCTTCTCTATCATTTTACTTAAAAATTATAAGTTAGATACAGGTTGGTATTTGTTAAAAACAGCAGAATCTAAATGACTCTTCTTCAGAGGAGGCCTCACTGTCAAGGTCTGAGGTTATGTTACTCCTGTTTATGTTGTGTGCATCCTTTAACACCTGTCTCTCTCCAGTACTGCAGGCTGTGGCTGGGGGGCGTGGCTGGGGGGGGGGGGGGGGGGGGGCGTGGTGGGGGGGCTGGCTGGGGGCGTGGCTGACCTACTCTGGCTGTGTGCAGCGGGGCACACCTGATGGCACTCTGCAATCGACTCACCTCTCCATAAAGACCAGCTCTGCCTCCACTACTCAGCCAGATAATTCACTATGCAAACACTGTTATACTTATTTTACTCATGTTACTTTAACCTTTTACTTCATGAGGTTTGATTGTTCTTTGTTTAATATTTATTGCTGACATTGTTTTGTTTAGGGCAGCATGGTGGCTTAGTGGTCAGCACTGTTGCCTGACAGCTAAGAAGGTTCCTGGTTCGAACCTCGGCATGGGTCTTTCTGTGTGGAGTCTCCATGTTCTCCTGGTGCTTGCATGGGTTTCCTCCGGGTACTCCAGCTTCCTCCATCATCCAAAGACCTGCATGTCAGGTTAATTGGTGGTTCTAAATTGCCCGTAGGAGTGAATGTGAGTGGTTGTCTGTCTATGTGTGGCCCTGCGATGGACTGGTGACCTGTCCAGGTGGACCCCTGCCTTTCGCCCGAAGAGGGCTGAGATAAGGCTCCAGCAGATCCCCGTGACCCTGCAGAGGATGCAACTGGTATAGATAATGGTTGGATGGATTGTTTTGTTTTATCTGTACAGTTGTAAAGCACTTTGGTCAACTCCTTGTTCTTTTAAATCATCTATCCATCATCCAGACCTGTTTAATTCTCTGCAGGGTCATGGGGATCTGCTGGAGCCTATCCCAGGGGTCCACCTGGACAGGCTGCCAGTCCGTCACAGTGATGTTTTAAATGTGCTCTAGAAATATGTTTTGACTTGACTGGACACTAGAGGGTGCTGTTGGGTTAAGCATCTTAACTGGATTGTAATGTCTGGGTAAAATGTCTGCACTAGAGGGTTTTCTTGGGCAAAGAGCCTCTATGAAAGGGAGGTGTTGGGTAAAGTTTGTGTTTCAGAAGGTGTTCTTGGGTACAGACTCTCTGCTAGAGGGTGATGCTTGATGGTGTATCTTCGGGTTTCTGGGTTGTAAAATCTCAGTCTGTGGTTGATTCTTTTTTTCCCCATCATGTTCATGCTGGTGTGAACTCTAATGTTATCACTTACACCGGCCGCCTTCAGCTTTTCCACATTACATAAATTGACCTGACGTTATCATACCTGGACAATCATCCTGTTCACACCAGTCAGAAGTGTGGCATCCTCCTCTCAGATAGGTCTCTGAACGTTACATGGAGATGTCCTCAGTTCAGACTGGCTTATCTCAGTGGACACTTGAGCAGAGGCTAATTGATCACCGTGGTGTCTTTAATGTGAGTGGACAGGTGAGTGTGTGGTGTTGTGGTCTTCTGTCTGTCACAAACATTTAAGCACCAACTCTTATTGGAGAACCACAGTCCCCGTCTCCTGGACAACGTCCATCCTCTGTCTGTTCTCATTTTACTGAAACCTGGAACCAAACAACAAACCTCCACCTCTTTATGACTGATCTCAGTAGGTCTTCATATTGGTCCACATGGAGGTTTAAACCAGATCAATCTGTTGTGTGAGTGTGAGACACACTCGTAAGAAAAACTACATGAAGTCTCTGCATTAATTAATTTTCTGCATTCATTTCTTATAAAATGTGATCTGATCTTCATCTTTACAATAAGAGACAAAATGGCTTTGTTCATGAAAATGTGAGCCGAATGAATTTGTGGATTTTGCTCTGCTCATGTTTCATGAATGAGGACCAATGTGGTTAATCTGCAGCAGAGAATTTAATCTAAGATGTTCTCTGGTTGCAGTAATGTTAGGTTGATTCTTATATGGTGGTCCTTGGGAGGGTCGTAATGCTATTTAATGAGCATCAGGAGTGTGCTAATGATCTGAGATTGATTCAGATTCAAGATTGTACACACTCTTCAATCAAGTCCAGATTTGATGCATTGTTCATGAATCTAGAGCAGGTTTTCACTAAGGAGGTGATTTATGTGAAAAAAAAACTACTATTTATGAAGACTTCATGACAGAGACTCAATGATCCTCAAAACAATAATAATCCTAACACAGCACTTTTATAATCTCTGTCTTTATTGAACACACCCATTTAATTTTCACATTGATAGAGGGAAAAATAAAAGGATCCTTGAAGTAAACAGCTGCTTGAATGTCTTCAGTGAAATGAGTCTGGGCCTCCAACTTTCTCTGTGATAAAGTTTATGGTAATGGCTGGCTCTGGTGATATCGGATCAGAAACTTTATATAAACTACATAAAACTGAACTGTTTTTTTCTGTAGAAAGGTCTGAGCTGACGTCTGGATCTGGATGCTTAAATAACCTGAGTTAAAGTCAAGTCACAGCAACAGATTTGGTTAAAATAAAAACAAAAATAACCAGATTCAGACAAACGTGTCTTAATTTAACTGAGAATTTATTTTCTCTGCAAAAATATCTGTTTGTGTCAGAAAATAAAGGCATGTCTTCATATGAAAGAAACATTTCATTGTTTTTTTTTTTTTAATGTAAACATTTTTAAACCACATGTAGTTACAGTATTATTACAGTTTCATTTAAACTGTCCAAGCTACAATTCATGACACATTTATAGGTCATTTTTATTCAAATGGTTAAAAACAAAAACACACAAGACATTAGTGTCTGTGATCCATTAGAATCACGGTGATAGTGATGCAACAGCAAGGCGGGAGCAGGGAAGAGAGACAGGCAGAGGACATCTGGACAGGACAAACAGACAAACCAGCAAACAGAAAGGGAAAGACAGGACTTAAATACACAAAGGAACAAACAAGAGGCAGGTGCAAACAATCAGGGTTATACACAGGGGGAGGTAAAGGTACACAACACGAAGACAAACATTCAAAGTAAAACAGGAAACATGGTAGACTAAGGACAAGAGAGATGAGAACACCAACTAAACACAGAAGAAAACAAGAAGAAAAACCAAGAATGCCTGGCATGGCCGACCAGACCATGACCACCACGACACAGAACGCGTCTTCTCAAACTGCTACAGTCAAAACTGTGGTGGAAGTTAACATCCAGACTGGTTAAACTGGTCTGGATGTTTCACATACAGGAAACACGACTGAAACTCAGTAACCAGTGACTCAGTAACCAGTAAACTCAGTAACCAGTAACTGGCTCTGTAAATGTCTGAGTGACAGTCTGAGCGGCCGTTCGACCCCAAACCAAAGTAACAAGTAAAAACCCTGAGTGGTGCTTTCTGACCTTCAGCTGGTCCAGATTCCTGGCAGATGAGGATGTTCCCAGAAAATGACTGCAGACTGGACTCTGCTGACAGAACAGGACCGGGGTGGTCCAAAGAACCACTAACCTCGTGTTACCGCCCCCCCACTGAAGAAACTGGAGCTGCAGCCCCCATTGCTTCGATAATATACTCACAGCACAGCACATACACACAACACTCCCTCATCATGTTAGAGATCACCTCGAGAGCATTCTGTCACCTCTGTGGGTCAGAACCGGGTCACATGTCTTCTGAAGTGGTGCTTCAGAGGTGTTCATGGGTGTATGTGTATGGTGGAGGAGCAGTGTTGTCATGGTTTCCATCCAGTCAGGAGCCATGTTGGTCTATGAGCTCAGACGGGTCTGAATGCAATGTTAATGGAGGAACTTTCTAACGCCGTCCAGTCTTGAACAATAAAACTGGAATCTGAACATGAAAATTGCCAATTACTGACTTACTGATCAGATTAGCAGAGAAATTACAGTTAAAGGAGAGAAATCACTCCACCCATTTTCCATTCATCACTGTGAATGTTTAATGGGTGTGCTCTATAAAGATAAAGAGATGGTAATAGTTTAGAGATTATTATAGTTTCTACATTGCTGATGAATTATCAGTTGATATGGGAGAAATTATGTCATTTTAATTGGTCCGATAAAATAAATTAAACCAGATAAACAGATCTCAAAGTGTAATGATGCTGGTGAAACTGCTTGTTAGCAGCAGCTCCTTTAAAAGGCATGTTGCGTTGATCCCACCATCTGCTGTTCCTTACTGTCGAGACCCAAGTGTGGCCCCATGTTAGCATCAGGACCCCAGCGCTGTCAGGATTTACAGGTGAGGAGCCAGTGCAGGCCAGAGCTGTCCTATTTTCTCAGGTGGCTAAGATCCTTCAACATTTCCAAGACTATGCTCCAGGTTGATTATGAGTCTGTGGTAACAAGTGCCATCCTTTTTTCTGTCATGGGCCCGTGGGCATGTGGGGATGAAGCTGGACGCTCTGACAGTGGTGTCAGAGAGGAGGATGCTGTCCAAGCTTCAGGTCATCCTTGACAAGGTGGAACACCCCCTTCACAATGTACTGGTCGGATACAGGAGTACATTCAGTACGAGACTGAAGCTACCACAACACACCACTGAGTGCCACAGGAAATCATTCCTGCCTATCACCATCAAGCTGTACAACTCCATAATCTGAATGTAGAATCTGGAGTCAGTTGACTGATCCTGTTGTCTTATGTGTAATTATTTTTCAGTCCAATATTTCTACAGTCCCATACTTTTTGTGTGTGTGTATATATATATATATATAATAATATATATAAATATATAAATTCAATTCAACTTTTTTTGTAAAGTGTCTATTATCATAAAAATTGTCTCTAGGCGCTTTACAGAGACCAACAGATGTCTAGAGACCAAATGTCATTTACTAAAATTATAATATTATATCCTAGTCAAAGAAAAATGACATTGACATTGTAACAGTAAAACTGAATTGAATTGAATATCCCAGAGACATCTATATATAGACAGGTGGAGGTATCAATGAACATTTATGTTGTGTCTATGGATAATATTTCCATGGCCAGCGTGTACAGAGTGAGGAGGATTGGTCCTAACACTGAACCCTGTGGGACACCATAGCGGACCCTCATCTGTGAGGAAGAAACATAATTAACATGATGGAACTGGAACCACATTTATAGTAGATCCAGTAGAAACTTACCTTAGAGTTAGGGTTAGTTTATTGTTCTGTGGTCATGAGTTTTATGGCTGCAGCCAGGGGATGTGTTGCTTTAATACACATTCTAAGGAAGCTAATATATACATGTCATATTTCTAATTTCTAATGTTTAGAACACATGTTTCAAAGGTATCTACTCCTGTTTAGGAGGGAGTTAATCACCTCTTTGCCAAAGCCCTGGTGAACATGGCCTAAACATGCTGTTGTGGTGGAGCATAGGAGCACAACAGAGGACTTTACTCTCACCACACCTCTTCACTTTGTACACCTCAGACTTCCAGTACCAGTCAGAGTCCTGGCATCTGCAGAAATACGCAGACGACTGTGCAATTGTGGGGTGTATCAGTGATGGACAAGTATAGAGAACTGGTGGACCGCTTTGTGGTGTGGTATGGGAACAATCTTCTTATCTTCAATATCAACAGGACAAAGGAGATGATTTTAGGAGGACCAGGAACAAGTCAAACAGTATGTCCATCATGAGAGAAGAAGTGGAGGAAGTGGAGGAGTATAAGTACCTCAGTGTTCACCTGGACAACAGACTGGACTGGAGACACAATACTCATGCTGTTTATAAGAAGAGACAGAGCAGACTTTCATTCTGGAGGAAGCTGAGGTCCTTCAGTGTTTCAGCCAGATGTTCAGATCTTCTATCAGTCTGTTGTGGAGAGTTCAGTCCAGTCATCTGTTGTCAAGTCAGCATCAGAACCTTCTGGAGACTTCTGGAGATGATGGAGCAAAGAAGGACACTTCATCAAATGAAGAGCATCATGGACAACCCTGAACATCCTCTACACAACACTGTAAATACAAGTTTATACGACATTGCCACAAAAAAGCGAAAATGTGATGCATATTTGTAGTCTTTGTCCCTGGTCAGGCATTTAAAATACAAAGAAATACACTAATGCAATGTTACAAATACAGTGAATAGTAGAATAAATAAACTCAGTTACAGATGTCAGTTACTGATAAAACATGAGTTGAATATAACATGATACATTAGTTAAGGGCTGTTGTGTTGACAATGTCTTATAAGAAATATGTTGATGTTTACACTTTCGCTGCTGCTTGACCCAGTGTTTAACTTTCACACTAAGCCTCTTTACTTCTGTTTGGGATTTAATTTCTGATGATCAGGAGGTCCATAGGTGTTTACTCTGACATCTCTGATAGGAACGATTGGCCAAATGTTGTCCTGACAGTTCTGCTTGGTTCTGATCCCTGTCTTTGTCCTGGAACTGTCTGTCTTTTTAAAGATCTGAGACATCATTTATGGGGCCAGTCCATTTAAACAATTTTTAGGATGGAGAACTTTATAAAATTAGAAAAAGTAAAGAAATTGTATTTTTCAATGATTTTACAGTGGTGTCATTTTTGTGGTTTCTGCTCCAAAATGTTCAAAGCTTGTTTGTAAAAAGAGAACAGAGGTCTGGTAGCTGAGTCAGTGGCTATGCAGTTAGCTGACATGACCTGATGAAGCTAAAACAATTCAGACTGGTTTTTACAGTTTTGGATATCTTCTTTATATTTGCATCAAACTTAGGTTGTCAAGCTAGAGTTATACCTAAATATTTAAACTGATTTACCACCTCAATTTCTTTAGTATCAATAATGATGTGAAATTTCTCAGGATGTTTCTGTCTTATTGAAAAACACATTGATACTGGATTTTGTGATTAAGTGTTAAATGATTCTTTTGTAGCCATTCTGAAACAGTAACCATCTGTTTGCTTAAGATATCTGAAGCCTTACAGGGAATCTTGGCTGAAACATAAAACACTGTGTCATTGGCTTACATCTGATAGTCAGTGTCTGTGGATACGATAGACAAATCATTTATGTATAAACAAAAAAGAACTGGACCTAAAACTGATCCCTGGGTCACACCAGTCTTACCGTTTAGAGATGTTTTCACATTCTGTAATCGAACACACTGTTGTCCATATTCCAAATATGAGTGAAGCCAACCAACAGCAAGAGCATAAAAATTATGATGAATGTCTCATGACAGTGTCAAAGGCTTTCTTCAAATCCAAAAACACTGCTCCAGCCACATTTCCATTGTCAAGTTAACATTTTATTCTCTCAATGAAATGACAGTGCCATTTCAGTTTAACTTTTTTGCAAAATCCAAATAGTTTAGGATGGTAAAACTGATTATTTTCAAGATAGACCATTAATTGATTTGCAATGACCTTTTCAAGTAATTTTGGCATTGATGGGAGAATTCCTATCAGTCTGTAATTACTGGATTCAGTTAAGGCACCAGATTTATATATTGGTGCGATAACCATTTTGAACCTTTGTGTAAATTTCCCTTCTTTTCCTTCCTGAACATAGCAGTAACCATCTATAATCAATTTTTGAAGAGACTTAAATCATGACACTTACTGCAACAATGTAATTTTCCTTTGAGAATCAATAGTCTTTTTGAATTGAATTGAATTGAATTGAACTGGTGACAATAACTGCCATCAAGGTTTCACATGCATTAACCATTGTTTAATTAATTGTGTAATTATATGGCTAATTAGATTGATTAAAAAAATCTAATTAATATATCTGTCAGTGAGAGAAAGCTACTTTCATTGTAAAAGTGCCTTGAGTGGTCCCTTGACAAAAAAGGAGATATACACTACTCACAAAAATTTTAGGATATTCGACTTCCAGGTGAAATTTATGGAAAAGCTCAAAAGTTCATGTGACAGTGATATAATATCATGAAAGTTGGACATTTAAGTAGAAGGTAACTGGTTAATCGCAAACAATTTTATCAAATCAAAAGCTAACAGCAGTGGTGGGTATACCACAGCAAAAAATGTCTGCAGAGCACTATTTACAATGAAGCTATCATTGTCAGAGGATGTGGCCAAAGGACATCTACTTTTATGCATTTCTTTGACTCTTCCAGTCTCTCTCTCTTTTTTGCAACCTGCTGATGACACTGTGTCATCAGTAAGTTGCAGTAGATGTCATCAGTAGGTTGCAGTAGGTGTCATCATCAGTAGGTGTCAGTAGGTGTCATCATCTGAGATGACACTCACTCTTCCCTCTGAAAACATCTTCTTTGAAGCTTTGTCCAGGTATTTTTGATCAATTGTTAGGTGCCAGCTTGGTCTCATGATGTAAAAATGTTGAAATGCAAATTGTCACTTAACCAGAGCATTTTGAGGTTGACTCTTGGATCAGACATTTGTTGTGATTTTTGTGGTCAATTACCTTATTACAAAAAAGCATGTTATCCAGTAAGTACTAAAACATTGAACTGTTAAGACATGTGCATTCAAATGTTTAGAGAAGGTCAAATTAAGTTCACCTGCAAAGGTCGAGCATTTTTGGTACATTCTCAAATTTCATCTGAAAGCCAAATATCCCTATTTTTTTGTGAATAGTGTATATGTTGTTACTGTTTTTCTCCTGAATTACCTTGTACTAGTGGTACTGGTCATTCGCTGCTGGACCTCCTGTCTTTGGTCATTTCTGGGGCAGAATCAAACTCCCGAGGACAGCAGTGCTTTGGCTGCTCGTCTGTGCTGGGAAATGCTTTATATTCCC
This sequence comes from Hirundichthys speculiger, assembly GCA_018398805.1. Taxonomy (NCBI): domain Eukaryota; kingdom Metazoa; phylum Chordata; class Actinopteri; order Beloniformes; family Exocoetidae; genus Hirundichthys; species Hirundichthys speculiger. The sequence continues at coordinate 95,882 of JAGFBZ010001905.1, forward strand.
AGTATTGTAAATGATGGACAAACAGCACATGAGAAAACAATGGAGGCAGAACATGGCTCTCATTCATCTGGGTCTTTGCAGATCCATTTCTTTCTGGTCTCCTCCATGCTAGTGGCTTCTTCCAGTTATTCCAGCAGAATCACCACTGGTATACCTGTCAGCACTGATCTGTTCCTGGTGGGAATGATGGGAACACAGCCTAGAAGTTCTTGTGAGGTTCAGTACATCAACATTCATACATCAGTTCCCTCCATTTTCTCTGCAGAAATCTTTCAGTCTCTCAGTCTTTACCAGTGACACATTATCATAAAGGGATAAGCTTCTTTCATCTATGTGATTTACACTCCTTAGCATCGCAGAAGTACACCATAGTTGTTTGAAGGTAGAAATTGACATAAAATCAATTATCTGTGTTGCTTGTTTTGGCTTTTGGCTAACTCTAAAATACCTAAAAATAGCACCATTTTGTGGTAGTTGTGTGGCCTCTTTTCTTCATCTCATTGACCCCCACAGGTCCCATCATCTGGGTTGTCCTTGGCCAGTATCAGATTATCCACACATAAAATGGTGGAGTGGGAAGGTTCTGCACTGCACTTTCAGTTGGAAATGAAAAAGCTCTAAAAACTCTTGACAACAGGAACATTTTGACAACAGAAACATTTTGACAACAGTCTCTGTCCAATTAATGCTGAGATGTTCTAGAACAGGGATTCCCAAAGTGGGGTGCGCAAGCTGCCTCTAGGGGGTGCGCGAGATGAAAAATGTAATGGCAGTCTGATAATTTTTTTTTTCACACAATAAAGATGTGTAAATAAACATTTCCTTTGTAAAATTTTAAATCAAAAACTGTAATTTTAATGAATAAATAAATGCAGGCTATTCAAAATGCAAAATTCAAAATTCTTAAAGTGAAGCGTAGAAGAAGAAGTTATATTCTTCTACCACTGCATTTGCACCTAGCTTGTGGCCTCTACTTTATTCATTCTCACAAATATGCTCAATGCTGTGTTATGATGACAGGTTGTGTTAGTTCCACGGTCATTTAAACTTGCTGCAATTTTTGTTCAATGTTCAAAGTATTCTAACATTTTTCTCAACTTATCTGCTTTCTGCCACTGAGTCTGAGCATGTCATCCATCCTCTTTGCTCTTAAAAGTGGAAGCCTGCGCATAACTTTGTTTCATTATATTGGAACTGTGTTACAGTGTTTCAGTTTAATTTAAATGCGAGAGCGCATTGTTGTGATTGTGATTATTATGTTATATGTGTGTTCTGGTCATTTTAGCATGAATAAACATGGCGACTTTAATATGGCTATAATAAAGCTTGTTGCGTTTTTTTTAAGGGGTGGGGGATCGGGGGTGCTTCAACCCGGTTGAGACATAGAAGGGGGTGTGCGGCTAAAAAAGTTTGGGAACCGCTGTTCTAGAAGGTCTTAGACTGTTTCGGTTTTCAGTCCAACCCAAATAATCTAAAAAATTTTAATATTTGTGTTCCATCTTTATTTGCTCTGGCCTACTAACATGTATACATGTTACATTTTTGCTGAAATCTCATGTGTTCTCATGTAAGACTGCAGATTTATTCAGATACATCTGTGGTTGCTGAGATATATATATATATATATATGTATATATAGATTACACTCAAACAGAGCTCTACTCATATTCAGGGCTCAGTTTATTTATATTTTCCAGTTTCCTTTCAGTCTCCTGCCTTTTCTTCCTCTGAAACTGTAAACATAAGTGACCATAAGTAAAGTCTAAGTGATTCTTAACTGCAGAGGTTTCATTGATGCGCAGTTGTAAACATTTATTTAAACAATTAACAGCAAATAAAGAATGGCATCACTTCTATCTTTAATAAATACACTTTAAAAGCACAATTTTCAATAAATATCTGTAAATAAATAGCATTCAAATAAAAATAAATTTCAGTACAAACATTGCAGTTCCAGAATTTCGATGGTAAGACTTCATCTTTACTTTGGATCTGTAAGACAATAAAAGGATTGGAAAAGGTGTTGGAGAAGGTGATTTCTTTGAAAACTACATGTAAAAACACCAGTTATGTAAACTTACTATATTTGCCAATAGTGTTGCAGCCCAGAGAGCTCATCGATCCTATTCTGTCCATCCGCCGGCCGAAGCAGCCAGACGATCTCCTGGACGAGTCGCTACGGACGTTCTTCAGGTTTTTGGCTGAAAGAAACTCCCTGATCCGAGCTTCATCCAGTCCGCCTTGTGTCTGCTGTTCATCTTCTTCATCCTCAGAGTTCACAATGTAAGGAACATCGTTCTCTGGAGGGTTCTTCTCATCTGAGGTCTGATCTGAAATTGACTCCAGTCTGTGAAGGAGCACCTGCAATATCCAAGAAAACATTAGACTATTACCCACAAACTCACAGTCAGAAACTTTTATAGGAGGGTCAGACCATTTACAGGTGGGTTAGAGCAATTTCAGGAGGGTCATTAATCAATCAATCAATCAAAGCTGATTTATATAGAAACTATCATACAACTTGTTCTATTTGTACTACAGAAACTGTTTTACATAATTAAAGGATGGTTTTTCCACTTAAATGTCATACCAATTTCAGTGAGGTTAGACCATTTAAAGGAGGGATAGACCATCAGGAATGCCCATCAGTTCTTAGTGACAGGAATCTGTTGTTCAGCTATATTAGGAAGTAGTTGTGTCCACTTAGAAAACAAGCTTATTAAAATGCTCCTTGGCCTGATCAATCAAGCAATCAAACATAATTTGTGACCCATCCTGATGCCTCTGAGTGGGTCACAGAACCAAACTTTCAAAGCCACATTTCAGTACTGGAGACCCACCTTTAAGATGTCGACGTCGGTGTCTGTCAGACCAGTGCTGATAGGAAAGGTGCTGGAGATCTGCAGGTTTAAGATCATCAGGAGACCACAGAGGGGAATGTAAGACAGAAGCATGTCTCTGTGGGAGCTGCTCTTCAACATATCAGTAATGGACAGATGAATGGATAATGGATGGATTATGGATGGATGGATGGATGTTCTTGGTCAGCTCGGTTGGATGCCAGAGCCCACAGCCTCTGCTCTTTTATACTCGAGCTGGAAAGTCAGGGGAATGTCAGGAATGTGACATCAGACTTGTGGCATTCCTGACACCTGATTCTGATAATCGGACCTGTCGGAAACTGCTCCTTATAAAGAATTGTATCTGAGATATGGGCCACTCACAGCACAGAGCTGCTTCCATACGCGACTTTGTTTCAGAACAACAGTCCAGCCCTCCTCAAGATGAACGCTGTTGTCACTGAGCTATAGGAAGTAGTAAACCGTCCGACAGAGTGATGCTGTTTCTAAATTGAGCCTCTGTGTTTCTAGTGGAGTGGAAAGATGGAACTGTTTGAATTGAGAGAAATGACATTCTCCCAAACAATTCTTCAGAAAAAAAACTAAATCCTGCTGTAGTTTAATGTCGTTATAAATGTTAACTCTGTTCTAACCGGATCTATTGTTGATATTCCTGCTCTGAGATAACATGTTTCATCTAAAACTATTATATCATCATCTACAAGGTCCATCCATCCATTATCTTCTGCTTGGCCCATGGTCATGGGGGAAGCAGCCTAAGCAAGGAAACCCAGACCTCCCTCCCTCCAGCTGCCTCCACCAGCTCCTCTGAGAGAACATTGAGGAGCTCCAGACCAGCTGAGAGACATCATCTCTCCAGTGTGTCCTGGTCTGTCTCCTGGTCTTCTCCCAGTTGGACATGTCTGAAACTCCTCTCCAGGGCGGCGTCCAGGAGTCATCCTGACCAGATGAACCTCCTCAGCTGGCTCCTCTCCATGTGGAGGAGCAGCAGCTCTACTCTGAGTCTCTCCTGATGACTGAACTTCTCCCCCTGTCTGAGGGAGAGTCCAGCCTCCCTGGAGGAAACTCATCTCAGCTGCTGGTATCACTGGTCTCCTTCTTCCAGTCTCTACCCACAGTTCATGACCACAGGTGAGGGTTGGAACAAAGATCTACCAGGAAACAGAGTCTCAGCTCTCTGAACCACCACAGACCGGTACAGAGTCACCACCTCCAGTCCATCTGGAGATCTCCTGCTCCTTCCTCCATCACTGGAGAACCAGACCCAGAGATACTGAAACTCCTCCACTGGAGGCAGAACCTCACTAACCTGGAGAAGACGTTCTACCCTTTTCAGACTGAGGACCATGGTCTCAGATCTGGAGGTGCTGGTTCTCATCCCTGCTGTGAACTGCTCCAGTGAGAGCTGAAGATCTCCACCTGATGGTCCCAACAGTACCAGGTCCTCCTCCACCAGCAGAGATGAGATCCTGACTCCACTGAACCAGAACCCCTCTGCTCCTTGGCTGCTCCTAGAAATTCAGTCCATCAATGTTCTGAACAGAACCAGAGACAAAGATCAGCCCTGATGGAGTCCAGCTCTCACTGGAAACCAGTCTGACTACAACCATCAATGTGGACCAGACTCTGGCTCTGTTCAGGGACTGGACAGCCTCTAACAACAGGTCCTACAACATCCAGAACCTTCAGGAACTCAGGGTGGATCTCCTCCACCCCTGGAGAGCTGGTCACTGGAGACAGATTTCTGTGATATTCTTATATTTTTGTTTCTTCTTCTTGTTTTCTTAGCTGCTTGGAGTTGGAATTGCATTTTGTGTATGTGGAAATGCTCTTTGCAGAATCTAAGCTGAACTTTTTCTCACTTGGTGTTCTGCTTGTGGATATTTTATAATAGTTTGTGTAATGAAAAAATGTTTTAATGATCTCTGGGTCATCTTGTCCTGGTACCAGTAGTGCTCATTAGGAACAGGTTTAAAGCATTAAACCAAGGTTTAACATTAACATTAACCTTATTAAGAAAGAATAACTCAATAAGTATATGTGTTTCATGGACACAAAGTGAAAAACTCCCAAGGTTAATAGATATCAGCGTTGCAGAGACATATTTCTGGAGCTTTAGTACCTAAACACATTTACATTTCATAATAACATTCTTGTTGTCTTTGTTCCTGATGAAATTCAAAGTAAGAAGTTTGGAAGCAGATAATGTTACAAACACACCCACCCACCCACACACACCCACACACACACACACACACACACCCACACACCACACACACCACACCCACCCACCACACACACACACACACACCACACCACACACACACACACACACACACACACACACACACACCACACCACCCCACCACACACACACACCACACACACACCACACACCACACACCACACACACACACACAACACACAACACCCAACACACCACACACACACAACACACACACACAACAACACACACACACACACACACAACACACAACAACACACAACAAAAAACAACAAACAAACAAACACACACACACACCACACACACCACACCCACACACACAAACACCCACACACACACACACACCACACACACACACCCACACACACACCACACACACCAACACACACACACACACACACACACACACACACACAACACCCACACACACACACACACCCACACACACACCCACACACCCACCCACCCACACCACACACCACACACCAACACACACAACACCCACACCACACCACACACACCACACCCACACACACCACACACCCACACACCCACACCACACACACCCACCACACCCACACACACACACCACACCCACACCACCCACACACACACACCACACAACACACCCACACACACACCCACCCACACACACACACACCCACACACCACACACACACACACACACACACACAGGCGCTATCTGACTGACATGTGGAAAAGGAAGAAAGTTCCAGGACTTGATATTCTGTGGTAAGAAGTGAGCATAAACTTCCAAACTCACACCACTGGAAAAAGCTTCTTTTAATTTTGGGATCTCTTGGGAACTGTCTGAAATAAGAATATTGTTTTTGAGCTAAAAAGACCATCCAAGTTTGCCATTAAGTAACTGGTGACCTCCATTGTGATTTCTGAAGTGACTCTGGTGGCTCGCTGTTCTAACTAGAACCATCTGCCCAAAACTTCATGGTAGATAAACTCCAACTCCTAACCCTAACCCGATATGCTTCATCATATCAGAGCAAAGTCATAAGTGTCCTAAAGAACTATATAAATGTTCATGTGTGGACATTCAACGGTGCCTGAGTCCCTGTGAAACAGGAATTGGATGCTTTGTGAAATAAATTCATAAAGATTACACATTTATCCCTCGGGGGGAGGGGAGGTTGAAGGATCCCGTGCTTTTCACTGAAGCAAACATTTACAACATATGGTCTTTTCAAAAGTCCACCACTCTATATTTTCCTAAATATAAAATCATAACAGGTGATCATATTTCTGGTGTAGATTGTCCAATCAAATTCAAACCCACCACAAACATTGTCCACCCTCACCTCATTCATTTCTCACTCACTCTCATTCATTCAGACTGGTCAAATAGTACACATACAGTGACATTTTTAAACTTTGGACACTGATCGCATATTTGTTATCAGGCATAATTTTAGCAGAAAGGTAGCTGGATATGTCAGCATGATTGGTGTTTTATGAACAGTATTCTTTTCTATGCCAAGAATTTTACACTGGCAAATAGTCTAAGATATCAGCATTTTGCTGTATGACAAATTTCTACTTTTCTATGAATATTTTTAAATATCAACCTAATTTTTCATCTGCAAAGTCAATAATAATAATGATCAAAAATAAATTTTATTTAAAAGCGCCTTAAAAAAACTCAGTTACTTGGCAGAAAGGCTTTAAATTACAACACGGTGAAGGGCAGAATGGAGTTAGAGAGTTGGGGGGGGGGGGGGGGGGGCACTATGTGAGAGAAATACACTTTAATGACTATTCCAGGATCATAATCTGCTCAGATTGGCAGTGGTGGTTCATATAAAGGGTGCAGTAGCAATGGGGCCTTAATATACTCAGATATTCACAGTTGCATCAGGTCTGTTGTAAAAATCAATATTTTATCAGTTCTGGGCATTGGTGAGACCACCATACCGTTTCACCAATAAAGATGACGTTTGAGAGATTGATGTATTAGACAAAGGGTGAATTCCAATTCCTCCCTTAACCCTCAATCTCAACCCTCAATCTCAAAAATGCGCGCTCCCGCTAAGGGCAAGTGGTGTCCCAATTCTAAGGGACATCAAGTTGAGGGACGAGTTTGAGGGCTGTATCGCCCTCAAAATTGAGATTTTCCGACACCACCCTTGGAAGTAAGGGCTACCCAGAAGCTAGCTACAAACGTAAGTATCTTCGTATATCTTAAAGATATAAATGTTACGAAACCATTTTATTGTGTTTGTTTGAGACTTTTTTCATGGATTAACATCGTTGTCGCGTAACATTTATTTTTTACTTTACGATGTTTGCTCCCGGACCGGCGGTCCGTCGGCTTCACGTTGTTGTACTCGTAGGTGGTCCCGGGTACATTATTCAGTCCTCCGTTGCTACACAAAAAAAAGTAACGTGAAGCCGACCGGGACCGCTGACGGGACCGGTCCGCCGACCGTGGCGGTCTCGGTCCCGTCAGCGGTCCAGTCAGCGGTTCTGTCAGCGGTCCAGGTCGGCTTCACGTTACTTGTACTCGTCGGTGGTCCCGTTCCGCCGTAACGGTCCCGCCAGCGGTCCCGGTGCCGTCAGCGGTCCCAGGCGGCTTCACGTTACTTGTATACCTTGTTGTGTAGCGACGATGGACTGAATAATGTATCCTCTATTGTGTTATTTCTAATATTATTTAGAGAATATAAAGCGCTCTTTTCAATCTTATCCCTGTGTAATTTCAGGAAATACAGAGACAACACGGCTCTGATACATTTCAGTCTGATGACGTAACTACACTCGAGGGGTGTCCCATTTCTAAGTCACAAGATAACCCTCACACTTACTTTCGAGGGTTAAGATTGAGGGCCAAAAATTGAGGGTTAAGGGCGAGGGTTGAGATTGAGGGTTAAGAGAGGAATTGGAATTGGCCCTAAGACCCACGAAAAACTCTTGGACCCATGCTGTAACTCCATGAAGAAGTTCATGAAGAGGCTTTTTTAATTGAATATGCAATTCTTTTCAGTATTTTGGTCATTGCCAGGTCTCATACATTAACAAACACCTCCAAGAGATTTGGTCAAATTGTCTTCAAATTGTTTGTGTTGAATATTGACATATGGACCAAGGTTAACTGCAAAATGTATAACTCTGTATGAGACCATCACCACAGTTCACATATGATGTGAACTCTAGCCTAACCCCCCCCCCCCCCCCCCCCCTCCATCTGAGCATAGGTTTGATCTGTGGACAGTGATGCAGTCAGAGCACAGATGCCAAACTAAAATTGTTGTTACAATAATGATTGATGCATAAGCTGACTGACAGAAACACAGTTTTTGCAAAATCATAGTTTTAATGCAACAATACAGACACTGCACTTTATCAGCAGGACGAACAATAAATACACTCAGTCTTTGATCGTGGAGCAGAGAGAGTGTGAGCTCTGGTTCTGGTTCTGTCATAGCGATGATCCAGTCCTGAGGAGAAAACAGAAACATGTTAATGAAGATGGTTTCAGAGTTCAGATGGATCTTATTTTAGCTGTGTTCAGGCTTTAACAACTGGTGCACACACAAATCACTCTCATTACATGGATCCTGTTCATTTTCTCCTGAAAGCAAAGACATCGTCAACGCTTATGCAAGGCACCTCAGGAAGGGAACACATCTGAGAAGGGCATCAAAAATGTAGTCTGGCCCACCATTATGCAAATAAAAGCATCCAATGCTGGGACATCATCCAGTCCCAGTAATATTTGTTCTCTATGTCACTGTATTCACTGGGAACTTTCTTCTCAGGTCCGTTGTTCCAGTGATAGGATCAGAAAGCAGTTAGCTCAATTTCACAGTAAAAACCACAAAGGGTTTCCACTTCTTTCTGATCCCTCACTGCCTGACTATCAGGACAGCAAGTGGAGGAATGAGGCATGGGGGGAGGTGGAGGAGGTGTAGAGCAGACCCACTTCAGTCTGCTGGGTAAAGTTAAAGGTAAAGTTCTGGTTTACATTTATGCATTACAACTAAATAACAAAGGTGAAATAAACTCAGATGTGTCTGTATCCTGAAAACCTAAAGGTCATGCCATCAGTACATTACAAAATAGGGTAAGTAGTGTCTCATGTGAAATTGCTCTTGATGTAGTGAACATCTACCCCAAAGAAGATCCAATCAGAACCAGACCTTCCTGACCGACTGTGTATATCATAGGTGACCAGATCCAATCTGTCTGTCTTTACTGAAGTTCCCAGTCCACGTGGTTGCTATAGTAATGCATGGGATTTAGGTTTTATTTTGTGGGACTGTGGTTAAAACTTTCTACAGGAAACCAGAAAGCTCCAGAGGTGCACAAAGTTACTGTTTACTGTTTTATCTCAGCATTTCAGCCCCTCACCTGTGCTGGCCCCAGCCACTTCAGCAGCCCAGTCCACTAAAAGATCCGATCCTCTCCAGTCGGACCCCAAAGCAGCTCCTGAGACCCCCCTTCTTGTATCGGCTCCAGGAGCGTTTTGAGGTCTTCAGGAAGTCTTGAAGAAGGCGTGTGATGGGGTCTTGTTTGGTCCCTAGAGTGGACCTTTGGGGGTTGTAGGAGGTCCAGGGCTGAGGTTCTGGAGGTTCTGGAGGTTCCGGAGCTCTGAACACTGGTGTGTTTGGGAAGAAGTATCCTTGCTGGTCCTCCTGGAGCTCCTGAACCTCCAGGGGGAGGAGGTGCATGGTGCTGATGTCATCCTCCATCAGCTGCTTTAAAGTCTAAACCAATCAGAGAGAAGCGATAAGTACACATGAAGCAGAAGTAAAATAAAGACAACTGATCTACACAAGGAGGTTGTAAAACTACAGCCCCCCCATCCTCAAATCCTGCTGTGACTGTGAGAAAGAGAGAAATTGAGTGAAACTAAAGCAGCTGCTCTGAGTACAAACTGAAATCTACAGCAGAACAATCTGTTTTTTTTATCTGCAGATGGTTTATTTGGCAAGTATGTAAGCTCTGTATGATTAAAAACTGCTTGATATGAAATCCATGAATGAGACATTTTTCTGGGAAGAACAAACATGTTTGTAGTTAATAAATGATGTTGATAATTTATAAAATAAATATATTTCTACCAAAATCTTTAACCTGTGTCATATGATGTCAGCAACTGTTTCTCCCACCATACAGGGGGGTGTCGGTGGGGGGGGGGGGGGGGGGGTGCCGCAGTGCAGTAACAGCACAGTAACAGACCATCCCTCACACTCTGTAGACTGTGTACTACATTTTGGTATATTCAGTATGTACTAGTCCAGTGTACTACACTCTGAGAAATCTGTATATACTCGTCTAGTATATTACATTCTAGTAAATTGGTACATAGTAGTCTAGTATGTGGTTGTGATAGTTCCTGTTCACCTGTAGGGGGCGATGTACAGCAGTGATTCAAGGAGCAAATGCTCCAGACTACTAATTAGCAACATGCTGGGACCCAGAAGAAGAAAAAGACCTACAACTGAGATCTTTATTGTGTGTTCCTCTAAAAACAGAGGAAAATGGTGTTAGTGTGAGCTGATGTATTCATGCTGGAGGCAGAGCAGCTGGTCGCTGTAGCTGCGAAACAGTTTCACAGATAAAAATCAGAAAATGGAGCTGTGTAGCGCCATAAAATAAAAAATAATAAAAAATTAATTCAAAACCTGAAGATGTTCTAAAACTAAATACAATGAGACAGACTCCAGAATAATAAAGTATAAAAACTTTCTTTGACTAATATCTGTCTAAATAAAAAAAGCCTCATTATTACAGTGGTAGCAGATGGTTGTGCAGATGAAGGTGACTGAATTCAAACCCACACCCCCAAAATAAAAACACTTGAATGTAAAAAACACATGAACACAGTCCTGAAGTCTTCCATGCTCTGTCCGTCTATCCAGAGGTGGACTTACCTGCAGGTCAGAAACTGGTTTAGGTTCCCCAAAGTGAAGCAGCAGCAGCAGAGACAAACAGCAGAAAGACAGATTTATGAACATCTTCACGAGCAGTTCTGGCTTCTTCTTCTGTTTAGAGGAGGTTTACTCTGTTTAGGGGCGTTTCTTCTTTCTGCAGGGATGGTTGTTCTGGTTCGGGGTGTTGCTTCTTCAGTTCAGGACCGATTTCCTCCGTCTGCAGGGATGGTTGTTCTGGTTCGAGGTGTTGCTGCTTCAGTTCAGGACCGATTTCCCCCGTCTGCAGGGATGGTTGTTCTGGTTCGAGGTGTTGCTTCTTCAGTTCAGGACCGATTTCCCCCGTCTGCAGGGATGGTTGTTCTGGTTCGGGGTGTTGCTTCTTCAGTTCAGGACCGATTTCCCCCGTCTGCAGGGATGGTTGTTCTAGTTCGAGGTGTTGCTTCTTCAGTTCAGGACCGATTTCCCCCGTCTGCAGGGATGGTTGTTCTGGTTCGGGGTGTTGCTTCTTCAGTTCAGGACCGATTTCCCCCGTCTGCAGGGATGGTTGTTCTGGTTCGAGGTGTTGCTTCTTCAGTTCAGGACCGATTTCCCCCGTCTGCAGGGATGGTTGTTCTGGTTCGAGGTGTTGCTTCTTCAGTTCAGGACCGATTTCCCCCGTCTGCAGGGATGGTTGTTCTGGTTCGAGGTGTTGCTTCTTCAGTTCAGGACCGATTTCCCCCGTCTGCAGGGATGGTTGTTCTAGTTCGAGGTGTTGCTTCTTCAGTTCAGGACCGATTTCCCCCGTCTGCAGGGATGGTTGTTCTAGTTCGAGGTGTTGCTTCTTCAGTTCAGGACCGATTTCCCCCGTCTGCAGGGATGGTTGTTCTGGTTCGAGGTTGTTTTCAGTTCAGGACGATTTCCCGTCTGCAGGGATGGTTGTTCTGGTTCGAGGTGTTGCTGCTTCAGTTCAGGACCGATTTCCCCCGTCTGCAGGGATGGTTGTTCTGGTTCAGGGTGTTGCTGCTTCAGTTCAGGACCGATTTCCCCCGTCTGCAGGGATGGTTGTTCTGGTTCGGGGTGTTGCTGCTTCAGTTCAGGACCGATTTCCCCCGTCTGCAGGGATGGTTGTTCTGGTTCGGGGTGTTGCTGCTTCAGTTCAGGACTGATTTCCCCCGTCTGCAGGGATGGTTGTCGCTGTCTGGCTCCGCTCTGCTCTGCAGCTGCAGGTTTCCTCCTTTATACAGACCTGATTCCGTCATCGGCCTGGGAAAACTAATGAGCGGTGACTAATGCGCCCACAGAGGGAGTGGGAGTGGAGAGAACCTGCCGGAGAGAGGTGTTTAGCCTCGTCTGAGTCTGTCAGATCAAGACTGAAGATATGTCCGGTCTCTGAGGTCACTTTTCTGTAAAGTGGAAATGACACTCTCCTGAGCTCTGCTGCAGCTGCCACCATGTTGAAAGCTGTAATATTGTGTTGAATTAAAACCCATCTGGTAAATTTCCCAGAACTCAAGAATAACTCTTCATGACTTGTATTAGATAAATCCAGGAGAATTCTGTTCATTCATGGCTCATTAATCCAATCATTGGAACAGATGAGGAACAGTGTTATGTCACCTCCCTCTCTGGGATGGCCATACCCAGTTTTGGGGAAAGCACTTTTTTTTTAAATTGTCATTTTACTTTATAATGACTGTTAGTTTTTGCTTCTTGACGTCTGACGTTGGTTAAATATCAAATCTTGATTCAAGAGAAAACTGAACCAGTAAAGAAATGCCCACACTACCTCTGGAGGGCACAGACACAGTAACTGATGATGAAGTAATCAATCATGAATTACCAGCTACCGACTAAATGTGCTATATAAATAAACTTGCCTTGCCTTACTGCTAGGTAGAGCTCATGAAAACAGGTGCGGGAGAGAACATGATTAAATTCATCACGAAGGAACTAGTTTCTAATACTAACTGTAAAAAATCCAGTGATTCTCATATTTTGTTGCTGTTACTCCTTTCCCGACATCCTGATCATATAAACTACATTTTTACCCCTCAGACCTGCAGAGCATTACAACAACCTTGGTATCAGATGACAGTAGTGATGATCTGGTCCAAAAAGCAAAATTTATGAAAGGCTGAGTCTCTGAGCGACAAAAGTGGTCAGAAGATCTCGATTTTGTTAACAAACGATTGAGGAAATCAAAGGTTTAAGGCTGGATGGGACTTGTATATTTGTCCTTATTATGAAACCATTCCAGGAATCTGAAGGAATTTGAGTGTGAAAAGGACAAATGATACTGATACCTCCTGAGAAGACTTCTGTGAGGGACCATCACCATGAAAATGGGCATCAAATGAAAAGCCCCTGGACCCCAACAAAGACTGGAAGAGGAGACTCCTGGACCCCAACAAAGACTGGAAGAGGAGACTCCTGGACCCCAACAAAGACTGGAAGAGGAGACTCCTGGACCCCAACAAAGACTGGAAGAGGAGACTCCTGGACCCCAACAAAGACTGGAAGAGGAGACTCCTGGACCCCAACAAAGACTGGAAGAGGAGACTCCTGGACCCCAACAAAGACTGGAAGAGGAGACTCCGGACCCCAACAAAGACTGGAAGAGGAGACTCCTGGACCCCAACAAAGACTGGAAGAGGAGACTCCTGGACCCCAACAAAGACTGGAAGAGGAGACTCCTGGACCCCAACAAAGACTGGAAGAGGAGACTCCTGGACCCCAACAAAGACTGGAAGAGGAGACTCCTGGACCCCAACAAAGACTGGAAGAGGAGACTTCTGGACCCCAACAAAGACTGGAAGAGGAGACTCCTGGACCCCAACAAAGACTGGAAGAGGAGACTCCTGGACCCCAACAAAGACTGGAAGAGGAGACTCCTGGACCCCAACAAAGACTGGAAGACTGGAGACTCCTGGACCCCAACAAAGACTGGAAGACTGGAAGACTCCTGGACCCCAACAAAGACTGGAAGAGGAGGGAGAGACTCCTGGACCCCAACAAAGACTGGAAGGGAGGGACTCCTGGACCCCAACAAAGACTGGAAGAGGAGACTCCTGGACCCCAACAAAGACTGGAAGAGGAGACTCCTGGACCCCAACAAAGACTGGAAGAGGAGACTCCTGGACCCCAACAAAGACTGGAAGAGGAGACTGGACCCCTGGAAAGAGGAGACTCCTGGACCCCAACAAAGACTGGAAGAGGAGACTACTGGACCTCCCTACAAAAAAGACTGGACCCCAGAGGAAGAGACTACTGGACCCCAACAAAGACTGGAAGAGGAGACTACTGGACCCCAACAAAGACTGGAAGAAGAGACTACTAGACCTCTACAAAGACTGGAAGAGGAGACTACTGGACCCCAACAAAGACTGGAAGGGGAGACTCCTGGACCCCAACAAGGACTGGAAGAGGAGACTACTGGACCCCAACAAAGACTGGAAGAGGAGACTCCTGGACCCCAACAAAGACTGTATGAGACTCCCAGACTCCCTTGAACACTGATACCAGAGAGCTGGGAAGCTTTGAGCCTTATCTGCAAATTTCTCTTTGAGATGAATAAAGTATCTATCTATCTATCTATCTATCTATCTATCTTATCTCTTTACGAAGTGTTTCTGTTCAGGATCTGGAGCTGATCCCACCTGAGGATGTCACCTGCTGGATGGGGGGAAGGGGGGATACCCCAGTAAAGCCACTCTTTCTCAGCAAGCTTTTGCCAGGGGCCTGGTGGCAGTGTTTTTCTGACTGGATCCCTATGAGATGTGGTGACCCCCATGACCCCCCATGGCTGGGAGGCTTGTATGGTGCAGCCCTGGGCCCTTCCCTGTGGGTTTGGTGTGTCATTTTTGTCCTTTGTGTCCTTTTGGGAAGGAGGGAGGAAGACAGGAAGATATTTAATCACAGGGCTGAAAAGACACTGGTGGGAACAATCAGGGAAGGTAACGACAGACAGACTGGGAGAAAAGGCCAAGAGAACAAAAAAACTGAACAGAAGAATTTAACTAAACAGGAACTGAAGGAAATGACAGTCATGATCTGATGGACTGACATCTACTGATGAGGAAACATTTACAGCCCAACTGAGAGTCTGTAGAAGGTCTGAGATGAAGCCTCTGTTGTCAGAGGAGGATGGGCCATAAAATTCAGACCGAAAAGAGTCTGACTATCCACATCCAAGTAAAAATCACCTATAGCACTCTTATCTGAAAAAATAAAACATGATAAACAGCTGACAACTCTACCTCCACCCCTTGGTTCAATCTCCCACCCTGCAGACAGGAGTCAGAAATGATCAGTGATTATCTGGACCTGCTAGATGTGTGGGTAGATGGAAGATAATTAACATTTCAGCAGCCTCGCAGTTGGAGGATCATCATAGAGAATTACCTCACAGTTCAGGACAACTGGGGGGGGGGCTGACTGATGTATTATCATCAGTGCCCTGCTTTCACTTCTGTGAAAAACATTTCCTTGATCAGAGTGATTGGATGTAATGACGGCTCCCAGATTTCCACTGAAGCTCCTTGAATGATTTTTTTCTTTGTTAATGTCTGAAATGTTATTAGAGTGAAAAAAAACTGAGCCTGTTTACTCTTTGAAATATATTTTTACACTTCATCCACTAGCTATTTAAACATTTTTCCCACTTTTTTAAAATAATTATTTAAATTATGCATTTACTCATTCTGTAATTTCTCCATATGAGCTGCCTTTCCTACACCTCTGGAGGATGTCTTCCATGTGCTTGGCGTTGCCATGGTGAATCACCTTATCTGAGATACATTGATGATGTCTTTTTATAGTCGCGGTAATTCAGTCAACAAACTCGGTCAGAAACTGAGTCAGAAACTCTGAACTAACTCAATCAACTTTGAGTTAGTTTTTTTAGTTTGTTGAAGCTCCTTTCTGAAATAGGCCCCAGAATTGTTTACAAGAGAATTCATGAGTGTTCATTAAATGATTTCTGAAAGATATCAGGAGCATTCATATGATTGTTAATGAGAAAATTCAGGAGTGTTCAGGAGATAATTTCTGCATGAGAATACTCCTGAGTACAGGTGAGAAGAGTTCTTTAATCTGAAACACACTTCCTCCCTACCAGTCAGTTAAAGATTAAACCGGATCTAATTTTTATTCACTGCTATTTTTGGAAGGGCTGTCAGTGATTAACCAAAGATGGAAATGAACAAGCTGTGTATTTGAAGAGGGTCAGAAAGAAAAGAATGATAAAAGGAATTACTCCATTAACGGACTTTCTTCATTATCTGACCTAATTCCACACTTCAGAAGTGAAAAACATAATTCTACTTTTTCCAGTAAACACACCCTGAAATGACTTTATCTTGTAAAAGCTTCTGTCAGTTATGTTTTCCTTAATTTTAATCATAATTAGCCTACACTTGTGTAGCACATTTTACCGTCAGGGGTTCAGATTCATATGCGGTCATTCAAAGAAAACTCTTATTTATATATGCGTCTGTTTTTCTGAGGGCAACAGGGTGTCTTGGTGGTTTATTTATTTATTTATTTATTTATTTATTTATTTATTTAGATGGGACAATGCATATTAATGGACACCACATGAAGCAGTGTAAATACACCGGATTTAGCAAGGATGCTAATTTCCATCCGCAGTCCCCACATGATACACAAGGTTAAAATAAACAATAATGACAAATAACCCAGCATAGCCGGTCATAAAATATACACACAAAAAGACAATGAGCCTTGTTGCTCATGACAGACCAGGATGTGATCATTGAGTGTTTAAAGTGCAAAAATGCTAAAGTGCTTCAGTGCTAAAGTTTTAAGGTGCTGAAGTGCATATTGCACACTGCCCAATTGCACATGATTTTGCACACACAGACTTGTGTGTGCAGGTGATATTGCACAAGTTAGCATACATAGATATAATTATGTACGCACAAAAAAAACACAGAAAAGAAAATTGCCATACATAACAAGTGTATGTAAGCATACAAAGGTCACTGGACTGGTCTATCACTAGCAACATACCCAACAAACGACTATACAGAAGACATTACGAATACAGGTACATATGACAAATACAGACTAGAAATTCAAGATTCAATGGGTGCAGTTTTGAGTTTCCAGTAGCCATGTTTTTAGGTACTTTGAGAAAGTAGTAAGTGTTGGTGAGTCCCGTATGTCACTTGGTATTGTATTCCAGAAGTGAGATGCTTGATATGAAAAAACCTGACTGACCAGACACACTTTTCCTAAAAGGGACCGACACAATCTCCTCTAGACCCTGCTCGAGTTGACCTGTTTGTGTTAATCTCTACAAACTCATTCAATGGTGGTGGTGCTAGTCCATGGAGGATCTTGTAGATTAAAATAGAATCCGCATAAGTTATTATATTTTCCCAACTCAACAATTCATATTTTTTTAGGATTTTACAATGGTGGTGTGAGTTGGGCTTTCTGTCTAGGACTTTTAGGGGCCTGCTTATAGGCTATTTCTATGGGCCTAGTGTGGATTTGCATGCCCGTGCCCACGTTGTTACGCAATACGTCATGTGTGGCATGATCATCGAACCTAGATATAGTTTTGCAGAATCAGTAGTTAGTTATTTCGAATGTATCTAAAATTTGACAGGTTGAATTTTATTTTTTATTCACAGTTTTTTTTACTTGCTGTTTGAAGCTTAGTTGTGAGTCAATAATAATTCCTAAATATTTAAATTCCTGTACGACTTCAAGTTTTGTTCCATGGACAAGCACATCAAACACACCATCTGAATCTGAATTTGCTTTTTTAGAGAAAAACATGCAAAAGTTTTGATACATTGAGATGTAACTGGGAATCTTTCAACCAGTTAGACACATTAGTCATTGCTATGGACAAATCTTTTGCGGCTTGACATTTTGTTTTTGCATGCACATACACGACTACGTCGTCAGCATACATCTGGAAAGCTACATTTGATGGGCAGCAGTTGGGTAGGTCATTGATGTACAAGCTAAACAGAATTGGTCCAAGGACTGAGCCTTGAGGTACACCCAGATTATTTTCAGAGTTGAGGATACTGTATTGTGAACTCTAACACACTGTTTCCGCTGCTCAACATATGATTCAACCATTGCAATGCTCTTTCAGAAAAGTTAAAATAGACATCTTAGTTAAAAGTATCTGATGATTTACTGTATCGAATGCCTTTCTTAAATCAAGAAAAACAGCTCCTATGACACCCCCAGAATCGATTTTAGACTTGAGTTTCTCCATAAAATAACAAATGGCTGTCTCAGTAGAGTGGTACTTTCTAAAGCCAAACTGCATTGGATTCAGGTTGTACGGACTGTCATTCAAATGACTGTGGGCTGTTTCTGTGGTCTATAGAAGGTTCCTGGTCTGAACCTCAGCAGGGTGTCTTGGTGGTCTCTGTTGTCTCTAGAAGGTTCCTGGTCTGAACCTCAGCAGGGTGTTTTGGTGGTCTCTGTTGTCTCTCTAGGTTGGTCTGAACCTCAGGGGGGTCTTGGTGGTCCTCTGGTATCTCTAGAAGGTTCTGGTCGAAACCTCAGAGGGTGTCTTGGTGGTCTCTGTTGTCTCTAGAAGGTTCCTGGTCTGAACCCAGCAGGGTGTCTTGGTGGTCTCTGGTCTCTAGAAGGTCTGGTCTGAACCTCAGCAGGGTGTCTTGGTGGTCTCTGTTGTCTCTAAAGGCCTGGTCTGACCCGCAGGGTGTCTTGTGGTTGCTGTGGTCTATAGAAGGTGTCTGAACCTCAGCAGGGTGTCTTGGTGGTCTCTGTACTCTAGAAGGTTCCTGTCTGAACCTGCAGGTTCTTGTCTCTGTTGTAGAAGTTCTCTGTATGGTGTCTTGGTGTCCTGTCCCTCTGGTGGTTGTGGTCTCAGAAGGTTCCTGCGAACCTCAAGGGTGGTCCTCTGCAGGTGGCAGGGTTCCTGGTCTGAACTCAGCAGGGTGTCTTGGTGGTCTCTGTGTCTTAGAGGTTCCTGGTCTGAACCTCAGCAGGGTGTCTTGGTGGTCTCTGTTGTCTCTAGAAGGTTCCTGGTCTGAACCTCAGCAGGGTGTCTTGGTGGTTTCTGTTGTCTCTAGAAGGTTCCTGGTCTGAACCCAGCAGGGGGTCTTGGTGGTCTCTGTGTCTCTAGAAGGTTCCTGGTCTGAACCTCAGCCGGGTGTCTTGGTGGTCTCTGTGTCTCTAGAAGGTTCAGTCTGGAACCTCAGCAGGGTGTCTGGTGGTCTCTGTGTCTCTAGAAGGTTTCCTGGTCTGAACCTCAGCAGGGTGTCTTGGTGGTCTCTGTTGTCTCTAGAAGGTTCCGGTCTGAAACCGCAGGGTGTCTTGGTGGTTCTGTAGTCTAGAAGGTTCCTGGTCTGAACCTCAGCAGGGTGTCCAGGTGGTCTCTGTGTCTCTAGAAAGGTTCCTGTCTGAACCTCAGCAGGGTGTCTTGGTGGTCTCTGTTGTCTCTAGAAGGTTCCTGGTCTGAACCTCAGCAGGGTTTGTCTTGGTGGTTCTCTGTTGTCTATAGAAGGGTTCCTGGTCTGAACCTCAGCAGGGTGGTCTTGGTGGTCTCTGTTGTCTAGAAGGTTCCTGGTCTGAACCTCAGCAGGGTGTCTTGGTGGTCTCTTGTGGTCTCTAGAAGGTTCCTGGTCTGAACCTCAGCAGGGTGTCTTGTTGTCTCTGTGTCTCTAGAAGTTCCTGTTTTTGGTGGTTTCTTAGAAGGTTCCTGGTCTCAGGGTGTCTGGTGGTCTCTGTTGTCTCTAGAAGGTTCCTGGTCTGAACCTCAGCAGGGTGTCAGAAGGTTCCTGGTCTGAACCTCAGCAGGGGTCTTGGTGGTCTCTGATGTCTCTAGAAGGTTCATGGTCTGAACCTCAGCAGGGGGTCTTGGTGGTCTCTGTGGTCTATAGAAGGTTCCTGGTCTGAACCTCAGCAGGGGGTCTTGGGTGGTCTCTGGTGTCTCTAGAAGGTTCCTGGTTGAACCTCAGCAGGGTGTCCTGGTGGTCTCTGTTGTCTCTAGAAGGTTCCTGGGTCTGAACCTCGCAAAGGGTGTCTTGGTGGTCTGTGGTCTATAGAAGGTTCCTGGTCTGAACCTCAGCAGGGTGTCTTGGTGGTCTCTGTTGTCCTCTAGAAGGTTCCGGTCTGAAACCAGCAGGGTTGTTGGTGGCTCTGTTGTCTCTAGAAGGTTCCTGGTCTGAACCTCAGCAGGGTGTCTTGGTGGTCTCTGTTGTCTCTAGAAGGTTCCTGGGTCTGACCTCAGCAGGGTGTCTTGGTGGTCTGTTGTCTCTAGAGGTTTTGGTCTGTCTGTGGTCTCTGTTGTCTCTAGAAGTTCCTGGTCTGACCTCAGCAGGGTGGTCTTGGTGGTCTCTGTTGTCTCTAGAAGGTTCCTGGGTCTGACCTCAGCAGGGTGTCTTGGTGGAAGTCTGGTCTGTTGTCTCTAGAAGGTTCCTGGTCTGAACCTCAGCAGGGTGTCTTGGTGGTCTCTGTTGTCTCTAGAAGGTTCCTGGTCTGAACCTCAGCAGGGTGTCTTGGTGTCTCTGTGTCTTAGAGGTTCCTGGTCTGAACCTCAGCAGGGTGTCTTGGTGGTCTGTCTCTGTCTCTAGAAGGTTCTGGTCTGAAACTCAGCAGGGTGTCTTGGTGGTCTCTGTTGTCTCTAGAAGGTTCCTGGTCTGAACCTCAGCAGGGTGTCTTGGTGGTCTCTGTTGTCTCTAGAAGGTTCCTGGCTGAACCTCAGCAGGGTTCTTGGTGGTCTCTGTTGTCTCTAGAAGGTTCCTGGTCTGAACCTCAGCAGGGTGGTCTTGGTGGTCTCTGTTGTCTCTAAAGGTTCCTGGTCTGAATCAGCAGGGTGTCTGGTGGTCTGTGTCTCTAGAAGGTTCCTGTTCTGAACCTCGCAGGGTCTCTGTGGTGGTCTCTTTGTCTAGAAGGTTCCTGGTCTGAACCTCAGCAGGGTGTCTTGGTGGTCTCCTGTTCTCCTCTAGAAGGTTCCGGTCTGAACCTCAGCAGGGTGTCTTGGTGGTCTCTGTTGTCTCTAGAAGTTCCTGGTCTGAACCTCAGCAGGGTGTCTTGTGTGGTCTCTGTTTGTCTCTAGAAGGTTCCTGGTCTGAACCTCAGAGGGTGTCTTGGGTCTGTTGTCTAGAAGGTTCCTGGTCTGAACCTCAGCAGGGTGTCTCTTGGTGGTCTTGGTTGTCTCTGAAGGTTCCTGGTCTGAACCTCAGCAGGGTGTCTTGGTGGTCTCTGTTGTCTCTAGAAAGTTCCTGGTCTGACCTCAGCAGGGTGTCTTGGGGTCTCTGTTGTCTCTAGAAGGTTCCTGGTCTGAACCAGCAGGGTGTCTT
>JAGFBZ010001906.1:0-5000 GCA_018398805.1 Hirundichthys speculiger
GGCCCAGGTGTGAGTCCCTGAGGTCAACCCCTCCGAGCCCAGGACGGAGCAGGGGAATCTGGTCCTCTCCGGGTTTTTTGGAAGCTCCCGTGACTCTCCAGATCTGACGCTGCGCAGATCATTAGACACCACGAGTCCTGGATCGGCGTTGTTTGGATCCAGAATCACGGGGGCTGTAAAACACCATCTGCTTCATCTTGTCCCAGATGTTGAAGGTCAAGTTGCCCAGGTGTTGGACCACATTTATCAGAGCTCCTGGAAGTGGCTGTGGATCGTCCAGGAGGGGGCGCTGCTGGACTCGTCTCACAGCAGACCTGTGGTTGAGCAGGAAGGACAGGTCTCCAGCTCTCAGCTCCTTCTCCGTGGCTCTGATGGTGTCTGAAAGCGAAGCTATATCTGCAGTCAGAGCCTGGACCTTGTCCTTCATCATCTGAGCCTTTTCTTCCTCCTCCTTCCTGAGAGCAGCGATCCGGGTCTCCTCCTCCTGCTGCAGGAACAGCTGAAGCTTCTGGAACCGGGCCCTGATGGACCGCTCCGTCTCTTGGGCCTGGACCTTGATGAATTTCTCCGTTTGGTGGCAGTTTTCTCTCTGCTGCTCGAACAGAGTCAGTTTGTCCTGCAGCGGCCTCAGAGCTTTCTGCAGCTCCTGCCGGAGATCCTGCGCAGCCTCGTCCACCGGTCTGAACCTGTGCTCGCTGTGGCTCTTTGAATCTCGACAGACGACGCACACCGGCTGCTGGTGGTCCAGACAGAAGATCTTCAGCTTCTCAGAGTGCAGACTGCACAGGTGCTCTGATCCGGGCTCTGACCCGGCTGAAGCTCTGAAGTCGTCACACAGGTTCTTCAACGCCAGGTTACGAGGAGGATCGCTCTTCGACGACTTCCTCTTGCAACACGGGCACTCGAAGGTTTTCTTCCATTTCCACCACCTCTGCAGACAGTCTCTGCAGAAGCTGTGGCTGCAGGACAGTAAGACTGGATCTCTGAAAATGTCCTGGCAGATGGGACAGGACAGGTCTTCTGATCTGGAGGACATTGTCTTCTTGGCTGAAGCCGAAGGTAGAAGACTAACAGGGAAGTCAGTTTGTCCGGAAACGCCTCTGACAGTAACTTTCACTTTTGAGTTGCAGCTCTTTCAGATCATGACATGCAGTCTGCAGCAGGTTGGATGCAAGTATTCCAGTATTCCAGAGATCCCAGAGATCCCAGTAATCCCAGAGATCCCAGAGATCCCAGTAAACCCAGAGATCCCAGTAAACCCCGAGCTCCTTGTTCAGTGAAGATGTGATGGCGAATGTTTCTGAGTGTCTCTTGCGTCAGGAATGAGGAAGCACTTGTTTCCTGGTTGAGTCAGAGTGGGTTGAACCTTCTGCACACGTTCCTCCAGTCTGGGTGTGTTTTTTATCTTTATATCTTCTCTGTTCAGCGGTTAAAGTTCAACATATTTATCTCTTTTTGACCTTTGCTTTGGTTGAAAACAAACTCAAGGATTATTAACACAGTTCAAACATGGCAACAAAAAAAAAAACTGCAATGATTCTTACATTCACTGACTTTTACTTCAAAACAGACCGCAGGAATTTTAGATCATGTTTTTATTATCAGTTTAGTATAATATAATATATAATTTAATGATCAATTCCCCATTTCTCCAACGTATTGAGTTCAATTCAACTTTATTTATATAGAATCTGATTACAATACAAATTGTCTCTGGATGCTTTTCAGAGACCGAGATCATGAACCCTCAGTAAATATTATTAACTTGCATAAAATTATTAAATCCTAATTAAAGAAACAATGGCAAGAAAAAAAAAATCTCCTAGTGGGAGAAAAACCTTTAAGCCAAACAGTGTCAAGAAAAAACTCCCTTTAAAGAGGAAGAAACCTGGACCAGGACCTGGATCATATGGAGGGATCTTCCTGATGAAGACCAGCTGGATAAAGACAGAAAAGAGGAGAGACAGGACAGAGAGAGGATGGAGGACAAAAAGAGGATGGAGGACAGAGAGAGGATGGAGGACAAAGAGAGGATGGAGGACAGAGAGAGGATGGAGGACAAAGAGAGGATGGAGGACAAAGAGAGGATGGAGGACAGAGAGAGGATGGAGGACAGAGAGAGGATGGAGGACAGAAGAGGATGGAGGACAAAGAGAGGTGGAGGACAGAGAGAGGATGGAGGACAAGATGAGGAGGATGGAGGATGCAGAGAGAGGATGGAGGAGAGATAGGAGATGGAGGAGGACAGAGAGAGGATGGAGGACAAGAGAGGAGGAGAGATGATGGGAGGACAAAGAGAAGGACATGGATGGAGGACAGAAGAGAGGATGGAGGACAAAGAGAGGATGGAGGACAGAGAGTATGAGGAGGCGGACAGATAGAGAGAGAGTGGAGGACAAGAGATGACAGAGAGAGATTGGATGATAGGAGAGGAGAGAGGATGGAGGAGTAGGAGAGAGACAGAGAGAGAGACATAGAGATGGGATGGAGGACAAGAGAGGATGGAGGACAAAGAGAGGAGGCAAAGAGAGGATGAGGAGAGAGGACGAGATGGAGGACAGAGAGAGGATGGAGACAAAGAGAGGATGGAGGACAGATGAGATGGAGGACCGAGAGAGGATGGAGGACAGAGAGGATGTGGACGGATGGAGACAGAGAGATAGATGGAGGATGGAGGACAGAGAGAGGACAAAGAGAGAGGACAGAGAGGATGGAGGACAAAGAGAGATGAGAGAGAGGAGGAGGAGAGAGAGGAAGAATGGATTACAGAGAGATGAGGAGAGAATGATTTACAAAGATAGGACGGAAGACAGAGAGTATTTATTACATATAGAGATTGATTACAGATGAGACATATGAGATTATATAGAGTATATGACAATATATGAGGACATATATATTATTTATTGACATAAAGATAGATTATAGGACATAGGATTATTATTACGATATGAATACATATAGATTATGTATACAGATAGAGATTGGACAAATATAGATTTAGACATAAGGATGGACAATATATTACTTAATACATATTATATTAATTATTTTATTACATATATATATATTTATTACAAATATATTATTTATTACATATAGAGATATTTATTACAAATAATTTGGACAACTACCGGTTAGTATGTTGCTCTGGAAACTCTAGCTCTCAAACATATAGAGGGAAAAGGGGGCGGGGCCACAGGACAGCACAAAAATGACAATGAAGCACAGATGGAAGACGTTCCTCCTTCCTTCCAGAAGTTTCTTCAGTCCAGAGTGACTACTGGGAGTTTGAAGCTTCAGCCAGTGACCCTCCATCACTGCTGTGGGTTGTTGGAGTCAGTGGTTTACCTGGTTCTGGTCACATGATTCCAGGTGTGAATGGTTGTAAAACCATATCATAAGAGGTTCAAGGCTGTGTTGTAGGTATTTGATGTGTTTAAGATAGATGGACCTTTCACTCCTCCTTCAAACCATCTGGCTTCTGTGCAAAATGTGGATATTATTGTCCCCAAGAAAGTGTCCCTGATCCTGGAGATGCAGGTGGACCTGAATCTGGATCAGCTGCTCTGCTGTGTTGGTCCATGAATCTGGACCTGGAGATCTGACTCAGGAGGACTCATCGATCAAACACCTTGAATAATATATAATAATAATAATAAATCTTTATTGTCCACCGGGGTGGAAATTCATCTTTGGCTCACCAGGATACTTACAGACAAGACATTGTGGGGTACAATACAGCAGTGAAGATCACTTCGTAAAAACGATAAAATATAAAACTGCACTAAAAAGAAATACACCAACATTAAAAAAAAAACCTGTTTCATAATCGCCATCATCATCATAATCATCACCACCATCACTGTCAGTGCAGTTGGTTATTCTGTCAAATTAAGAATGTTGACTGCTCTGGGGACAAAAGACTTCTTATAAATATTTTTGGTTGCCAGAGGAACTCTGTAGCGCCTCCTAGAGTTCAAAAGCACAAACTCTCTGGATGAGGATGGGAGCCATCAACTGTGATGCTCAGGGCTTTCCTCCTTACCTTCTCCTTGAACAATAGGCACAAGGCCTTTTGGGGCTTGTCAATGATTTTGGTAGCCATTGACACAATCCTAGACAGTTTGTTCAAGAGTTTACAGTTTAGGTGACCAAACCAGGCAGAAAGGTGAAATGTCTCAATTATGGTTTTATACACAAGTTCTAAGACCTGCTGACTAACAGAGTCGCTGGGAACATTTCATGTAAATTTACTGTGTGTTTCCAGAGAAACTCATCTGGGAGTCTAGATGTCTAGATATTTGAAGTTCTCCACAGTTTCTATTAGTTGGCCATCCAGCGAGACTGGCAGTATAGTAATGTCAGGTTTAAACATGATCATTTCCTTTGTCTTGCCTACATTAATTTCTAGCTGGCTAGTTCAAGTGCCACAGTTTGAGCAAATTTAGAGGAGCTGTGTTTTTCTCCGATCCGCTCTGATTGTAGTGTAACCAGGTAGGCTTGGGGTTACCTGTTGCTCTTTAAGCCACGTTTCTGTAAAGCAGACCACATTGCTCTGCCTGAATTCACGGTCATGTTTGGCTCTCGCCGCGAGCTCGTCCAGCTTGTTGTTCACAGAACGCACATTTGACAGGGTCATAAATTGGATCGGGAACCTGCCGCCGCGTCTCCACAGCCGCTGTCTCTCTTCGGCTTCCAGACCGGCCTCCAGCCCGTTGAATTTCACCGCAGTCCGCCGGTAGATCAGCTGAGAAGCGAACGCCGGTTGCGCTCAGTGACAGCAGCTTCTCCCGGGAACAGGTGACAGCGTTTTGTTCACCTGCCAAACACAGGCTGCTTCCAGGTGCAAACGCCCCGAGGCGAACAATTATCCATAGCGGTGTGAAACCCATGATTATAGGCTACTTTAGGCTACATTTCCCAAAGTGATCCACGTGAAAAACCACTGAGAGTGGACCAAAGACTCTGAGTTGGTCTGAAACACCAGCGGTACTGAT
>JAGFBZ010001906.1:10000-56283 GCA_018398805.1 Hirundichthys speculiger
CACACAGACACTCGCTTTTTGCTAGAATGATATATGTTTATATATATATTCCCCACAGATAGCAAGCATTGTACATAGGAAACACACAATTGCTCTTTTGCTAGAATAAATGTGTCAAGTTTATTCCCAACAAAATATAGAGTAAAACAGATCACTGACAGTTCATCAGGGCTAGGCCTTATAATCTCTAACCTCGACACAAAAGGACTGGAGAGCCGGACGACGGTACCTGGGTAGGTGATGGTACCTGGGTAGACGACGGTACCTGGGTAGACGACGGTACCTGGGTAGACGACGGTACCTGGGTAGGTGATGGTACCTGGGTAGGTGACGACGGTACCTGGGTAGACGACGGTACCTGGGTAGGTGATGGTACCTGGGTAGGTGATGGTACCTGGGTAGACGACGGTACCTGGGTAGATGGGAGGGTACCTGGGTAGGTGATGGTACCTGGGTAGGTGATGGTACCTGGGTGGTAGGTACTGGGTAGACGGTACCGGGGTAGACGATGTACCTGGGTAGGTGATGGTACCTGGGTAGGTGATGGTACCTGGGTAGGTGATGGTACCTGGGTAGGTGATGGTACCTGGGTAGACGACGGTACCTGGGTAGACGACGGTACCTGGGTAGGTGATGGTACCTGGGTAGGTGATGGTACCTGGGTAGGTACGATGGTACCTGGGTAGATGACGGTACCTGGGTAGGTGATGGTACCTGGGTAGGTGATGGTACCTGGGTAGGTGATGGTACCTGGGTAGACGACGGTACCTGGGTAGACGACGGTACCTGGGTAGACGACGGTAGGGTAGGTGATGGTACCTGGGTAGACGACGGTACCTGGGTAGGTGATGGTACCTGGGTAGGTGATGGTACCTGGGTAGGTGATGGTACCTGGGTAGACGACGGTACCTGGGTAGACGACGGTCCCAGGGTAGACGACTGTCCCAGGGTAGACGATGGTACCTGGGTGGACGATGGTACCTGGGTGGACGACGGTCCCTGGGTAGATGACGGTCCCTGGGTGGACGACGGTCCCTGGGTGGACGACGGTCCCTGGGTGGACGACGGTACCTGGGTAGACGACGGTACCAGGGTAGCTGACGGTACCTGGGTAGACGACGGTACCAGGGTAGATGACGGTACCAGGGTAGACGACGGTACCTGGGTAGACGACGGTACCTGGGTAGACGACGGTACCTGGGTAGACGACGGTACCTGGGTAGACGACGGTACCAGGGTAGACGACGGTACCAGGGTGGACGATGGTACCTGGTTAGGTGACGGTACCATGGTAGACGACGGTACCAGGGTAGACGACGGTACCTGGTTAGGTGACGGTACCAGGGTAGACGACGGTACCTGGGTGGACGACGGTACCTGGTTAGGTGACGGTACCAGGGTAGACGACGGTACCTGGGTGGACGACGGTACCTGGTTAGGTGACGGTACCAGGGTAGACGACAGTACCTGGGTAGACGATGGTACCAGGGTAGACGACGGTACCAGGGTGGACGATGGTACCTGGTTAGGTGACGGTACCATGGTAGACGACGGTACCAGGGTAGACGACGGTACCTGGTTAGGTGACGGTACCAGGGTAGACGACGGTACCTGGTTAGGTGACGGTACCAGGGTAGACGACGGTACCTGGTTAGGTGACGGTACCAGGGTAGACGACGGTACCAGGGTAGACAACGGTACCAGGGTAGACGACGGTACCTGGTAGACGACGGTACCAGGGTAGACGACGGTACCTGGGTAGACGACGGTACCAGGGTGGACGACGGTCCCTGGGTAGACGACGGTCCCTGGGTGAACGACGGTACCAGGGTGGACGACAGTCCCTGGGTGGACGACGGTCGCTGGGTAGACGACGGTACCTGGGTAGAAGACGGTACCTGGGTAGACGACGGTACCAGGGTGGACGACGGTCCCTGGGTAGACGACGGTACCAGGGTAGACGACGGTACCAGGGTGGACGACGGTCCCTGGATGGACGACGGTCCCAGGGTAGACGACGGTACCAGGGTAGACAACGGTACCAGGGTGGACGACGGTACCAGGGTAGACGATGGTACCTGGGTAGACGACGGTACCAGGGTAGACGACGGTACCAGGGTAGACAACGGTACCAGGGTGGACGACGGTACCAGGGTAGACGATGGTACCTGGGTAGACGACGGTACCAGGGTAGACAACGGTACCAGGGTAGACGACGGTACCAGGGTAGACGATGGTCCCTGGGTGGACGACGGTCCCAGGGTAGACGACGGTACCAGGGTAGACGACGGTACCAGGGTAGACAACGGTACCAGGGTGGACGATGGTACCAGGGTAGACGACGGTACCAGGGTAGACGACGGTACCAGGGTGGACGACGGTACCAGTGTAGACGATGGTCCCAGGGTAGACGACAGTCCCTGGGTAGACGACAGTACCTGGGTAGACGACAGTACCTGGGTAGATGACGGTACCAGGGTAGACGATGGTCCCAGGGTAGACGACGGTCCCTGGGTAGACGACGGTACCTGGGTAGACGACGGTCCCAGGGTAGACGACGGTACCAGGGTAGACGACGGTACCAGGGTAGACAACGGTACCAGGGTGGACGACGGTACCAGGGTAGACGACGGTACCAGGGTAGACGATGGTCCCAGGGTAGACGACAGTCCCTGGGTAGACGACGGTACCTGGGTAGACGATGGTACCTGGGTAGACGACGGTACCTGGGTAGACGACGGTACCTGGGTAGACGACGGTCCCAGGGTAGACGACGGTACCAGGGTAGACGACGGTACCTGGGTAGAAGACGGTACCAGGGTGGACGACGGTACCTGGGTAGACGACGGTCCCTGGGTAGACGACGGTACCAGGGTAGACGACGGTACCAGGGTAGAAGACGGTACCATGGTAGACGACGGTCCCTGGGTAGACGACGGTACCAGGGTAGACGACGGTACCAGGGTAGACGACGGTCCCACGGTAGACGATGGTACCTGGGTAGACGATGGTACCAGGGTAGACGCCGGTACCAGGGTGGACGACGGTACCTGGGTGGACGACGGTACTAGGGTAGACGACGGTACCTGGGTAGACGACGGTACCAGGGTAGACGACGGTACCAGGGTAGACGACGGTACCAGGGTAGACGACGGTACCTGGGTGGACGACGGTACCTGGGTAGACGACGGTACCAGGGTAGGTGACGGTACCTGGGTGGACGACGGTACCTGGGTGGACGACGGTACCAGGGTAGACGACGGTACCAGGGTAGACGACGGTACCTGGGTGGACGACGGTACCTGGGTGGACGACGGTACCTGGGTAGACGACGGTACCTGGGTGGACGACGGTCCCTGGGTAGACGATGGTACCTGGGTAGACGATGGTACCACGGTAGACGACGGTACCTGGGTAGGTGATGGTACCATTGCAAGAAATCAGACATTTGGTGACATTTATATTGAATAAAGCCAGTTTTCTAGTTTTGTCACAGACGCTTCCACCATCTGAACATTCCTCCTTCAGAGCTCAGAATGGAAGATGAGCAGGTTTTCAGGACTCGTATCCAGAGAGATATGATCTGTAAAAGTTGAAGAAATAGTAGAAGGAAGGAAATTTGATATTTTTTTTTATTATTTTTGTGTCCCATCTTCATTTCCTCTGACCCGCTAACATGTAGGCTTCATGTGTTACTTTTATTTAGACTCCACATTTATTAACATACAACTAATTTAAAATATACTAATTTTTAATTAGGTGTGTCATTTTTGAGCAAAAATCTTTAAAATGTGCCTGTTATGAAAGGATCAAAGGATCAGTGTCTCACAGCTGCTGACACCTAGTGGTCGTGTTGGAAATGACAGCTGTTTCAAACATCTCTGAGACTCGAGGAAACAGCAGTCACAACTGGATCAGTACCAACAGTGTTCATTACCTGCAGGAAAGGTGACACAAGGATGAACACAAAGACACAGTCTCAGTGTCACCTTTCACCTTTCAGAAAACAAAATAGCTTCAGTCCAGCAGTCAGTTTTAAAAGCTATTTCTACTTCAAACGTGTTGAAATGTCAGAATATTTCATGATACGGCTCCTTTAATAATCTCCATCACCAGATCAGATATTTGAGCTTTTAAATATAAAACTTTTTATGGTCTGCAGCTGACAGTTGATGAGTTGTCTACTCTTCCTCACATCCGGACGATGGCCAATCAGCTGATCACCATCTCTGCGTCAGACGATGTAAGTATCTCTTCCTGGTTCGTCTCAGAGCTGCCGGCGGTTCTGAAGACGTTGTCTCCGTCTCCCTGCAGGGACGGATCCGTCTGGGTCCGAACGCCGTCCCGCTGCTGAGCACCAACATCATGGCGTCCAACGGGGTCATACACATGATTGACGGGCTGCTGTACCCGCCCTCCATCCTTCCCATCCTGCCTCACCGCTGTGACGTCGTTCAGAGCAAGATCACCGTGGTGAGAAGGTCCAGAACAACAAACACAACAGCTGAGTGTTCCAAAGATGGAAATGGATATTAAATATGTGGAAAATCAGAAGAAGGTAGGTGGTGAAGAGAGGAGGTCCCAGGACAGATCCCAGGGGGGTCACCTGGTGTAACAGGGGAGGGGTGGATCTGAGGGACTTGAGTTGGATGAACTGAGAGATGGGAGGGGGGGGGGGGTGATCTGGTGGGAAAAATCCGTTGAGAAGTTGTTGCACTCAGATCATGGAGGATGAGGATGATGAGTAAGATGACTCAGCTTCCATGAGGAGATGCTGAAGGAGCTGTGGACGTCCACCTGCAGACCTGCTGGTGGACGTCCACAGCAGGACCTTCCACCTCAAATGTTGTTTCAGTGGTAACATCAGAAATGTTGTGGCCTTGAATCCTCTGGAGCTTCATCTCAGCCGTGAAGCTTCATCTCAGCTGTGGAGCTTCATCTCAGCCGTGGAGCTTCATCTCAGCTGTGAAGCTCTGATGGGGGTGCTGGGATCCAGCTGTGATGAAGGCTGAGGCTACAAGGTTGCAGTCAGATTTAATGGTTCCTATTTCTTCAGGTTCTTCAGAGGTTCTTCAGAGGTTCTTCAGAGGTTCTTCAGAACCTGAATGGTTCTGGAGTCTGCAGGATTAAAGCCGAGCGTTTGTGTTTCAGGGTCCGTGTTCCCACTGCAACTACCTCTACGAGACCCGTTGTCCTGAAAACAGCTCTGAGATGGTGAGTTGTTCCTCTGCAGAGAAGACGTCAGACCAGATCTGCTGGTGAACCATTTCATTAGGAAACAAACTTAAGTTGCTTAAACATTGAATTTGGAACAAGCAAAGCCTAATATTATAAACAGATGACAAAACTTATCTACCTCCGTCTGTCTGCAGGTTTTCAAATTTATTTTCAGAATAAATTATTTTTTACAGGCCGACAACAAAAAACATCCTTCAATAAAAATTCAGCTATTGTACAAGATTTATCTGTAATAGATGTATTTATTGATTAATGGATCCATTTCCTGTATATGACATCACAGTCGGGTCTCAGCGTGTTGTTTCTGCAGGGAAGCCACCTGATTGGCTGCGACTACATTTCACTTCCTTTCGGTCGATCCTACAGTAAAGGCTGCGCCAAATACTGCAACACCACCTCACAGGTGAGACCTTTAGATCCTAACCCTAACCCTAACCCCCAGTGGCTCGGACGGCCCCCTCTTGGCTAAGACGGCCCCCCAGTGGGTTAGGATTAGCCACTGGGGGGGCTAACCAAATCCAACCCTCCAATCCGGTCGTCTCCATGTAGACAGGTGTGATCTGGGAACATGTTCAGGTGTCCATCCGTTGTCTCCGTGTAGACAGGTGTGATCTGGGAACATGTTCAGGTGTCCATCCGTTGTCTCCGTGTAGACAGGTGTGATCTGGGAACATGTTCAGGTGTCCATCCGTTGTCTCCGTGTAGACAGGTGTGATCTGGGAACATGTTCAGGTGTCCATCCGTCGTCTCCGTGTAGACAGGTGTGATCTGGGAACATGTTCAGGTGTCCATCCGTTGTCTCCTTGTAGACAGGTGTGATCTGGGAACATGTTCAGGTGTCCATCCGTTGTCTCCGTGTAGACAGGTGTGATCTGGGAACATGTTCAGGTGTCCATCCGTTGTCTCCTTGTAGACAGGTGTGATCTGGGAACATGTTCAGGTGTCCATCCGTTGTCTCCGTGTAGACAGGTGTGATCTGGGAACATGTTCAGGTGTCCATCCGTTGTCTCTGTGTAGACAGGTGTGATCTGGGAACATGTCCAGGTGTCCATCCGTTGTCTCCGTGTAGACAGGTGTGATCTGGGAACATGTCCAGGTGTCCATCCGTTGTCTCCGTGTAGACAGGTGTGATCTGGGAACATGTTCAGGTGTCCATCCGTTGTCTCCGTGTAGACAGGTGTGATCTGGAAACATGTTCAGGTGTCCATCCGTTGTCTCCGTGTAGACAGGTGTGATCTGGGAACATGTCCAGGTGTCCATCCGTTGTCTCTGTGTAGACAGGTGTGATCTGGGAACATGTCCAGGTGTCCATCCGTTGTCTCCGTGTAGACAGGTGTGATCTGGGAACATGTTCAGGTGTCCATCCGTTGTCTCCGTGTAGACAGGTGTGATCTGGGAACATGTTCAGGTGTCCATCCGTTGTCTCCGTGTAGACAGGTGTGATCTGGGAACATGTCCAGGTGTCCATCCGTTGTCTCTGTGCAGGTACCGGACTGCTGTAAAGGGTTCTACGGGCCGGACTGTAAACCCTGCATCGGAGGGTTTCAGCATCCCTGCTACGACAAAGGAACGGTGAGGAACCTTCCAGGGAACCTGGACAGGATCTGCTGACGTGTCTCCATCTCATTGTCTTCATCCTCCTCTGTGCAGTGCTTTGATGGTATCCATGGCAACGGCTCATGCAGCTGTCACTCAGGCTTCACGGGCGTGGCCTGCCACATCTGTTCAGACCGGTCCAAGCATGGAGAGAACTGTGACGAAGGTAGAGGCTCCTCCCCCTCGTTACCACTGATGAGCTGAAATTGAATTGAAAATTGAATTGAAAATACTTTAATAATCCCCGAGGGGAAATTGGCTCGTTGCAGCAGATACAAAAATATACATAAATAGACAGGACATTAAATAGACATTAAATAGGCAATAAATAGACAAAAAAAAAAAAACAAAAAACAGTGCGCAGAAACAGAACAATAAATAGACTAAAAACAGTGTGCAAAACCAGTAATATCTACCAGAAACTAGAGAGAGAAAGTGAAGATCAGTTGTGGACCACTGACCAATCAGAGCCGATTGTCTCCAGAGTGTCGCTGTGTCCACGGCGTGTGTGACAACCGTCCAGGCAGCGGTGGTTTCTGTCGGAGAGGTTCTTGTCTGGAGGGATATTCTGGAGACTTCTGTGACAAGAAGGCCACGCCGTGCAACTCTGACGGTCTGCTCCAGCACTGTCACATCCACGCCTTCTGCACCCAGACCGGACTGGAAACCAGGTGAGGTCTTCCTGCTGCAAAGCTTCCATTACAGCTTCAGCTTAGTCCAACCCTGAGGTCCAACCCTGAGGTTCAACCTTGAGGTTCAACCCTGAGGTCCAACCCTGAGGTTCAACCCTAAGGTCCAACCCTGAGGTTCAACCTTGAGGTCCAACCCTGAGGTCCAACCCTGAGGTCCAACCTTGAGGTTCAACCCTGAGGTCCAACCCTGAGGTTCAACCTTGAGGTCCAACCCTGAGGTTCAACCCTGAGGTTCAACCCTGAGGTTCAACCTTGAGGTTCAACCCTGAGGTTCAACCTTGAGGTTCAACCTTGAGGTCCAACCCTGAGGTTCAACCCTGAGGTTCAACCCTGAGGTTCAACCCTGAGGTTCAACCCTGAGGTTCAACCTTGAGGTCCAACCCTGAGGTTCAACCCTGAGGTTCAACCCTGAGGTTCAACCCTGAGGTCCAACCCTGAGGTTCAACCCTGAGGTTCAACCCTGAGGTTCAACCCTGAGGTTCAACCCTGAGGTTCAACCCTGAGGTTCAACCTTGAGGTCCAACCCTGAGGTTCAACCCTGAGGTTCAACCCTGAGGTTCAACCCTGAGGTTCAACCCTGAGGTTCAACCCTGAGGTCAACCCTGAGGTTCAACCCTGAGGTTCAACCCTGAGGTTCAACCCTGAGGTTCCAACCCTGAGGTTCAACCCTGAGGTTCAACCCTGAGGTTCAACCCTGAGGTTCAACCCTGAGATTCAACCCTGAGATTCAACCTTGAGGTCCAACCCTGAGGTTCAACCCTGAGGTTCAACCCTGAGGTTCAACCCTGAGATTCAACCCTGAGGTCCAACCCTGAGGTCCAACCCTGAGGTTCAACCCTGAGGTTCAACCCGAAGGTTCAACTCTGAGGTTCAACCCTGAGGTTCAACCCTGAGGTTCAACCCGAAGGTTCAACCCTGAGGTTCAACCCTGAGGTTCAACCCTGAGGTTCAACCCGAAGGTTCAACCTTGAGGTCCAACCCTGAGGTCCAACCCTGAGGTTCAATCCTGAGGTTCAACCCTGAGGTTCAACCCGAAGGCTCAATCCTGAGGTTCAATCCTGAGGTTCAACCCTGAGGTTCAATCCTGAGGTCCAACCCTGAGGTTCAACCCTGAGGTCCAACCCTGATCCCAAAGTCCAACCTTGAGGTCCAACTCTGAAGTCCAGCCCTGAGGTCCAACCCTGAGGTCCAACTCTGAAGTCCAGCCCTGAAGTCCAACCCTGAGGTCCAACTCTGAGGTCCAACCCTGATCCCAAAGTCCAACCTTCAAGGTCCAAGCCTGAGGTCCAACTCTGAGGTTCAATCTATATATATATATATATATATATATATATATTATATATATATACAGTCATAGAAATAATTATTATTCCACCCTTGTTTTCTTCAGTTTCTTGTTCATTTTAATGCCTGGTACAACTAAAGGTACATTTGTTTGGACAAACATAACGATAACCACAAAGATTGCTCATAAGAGTTTTATTTAAGAGCTGATATCTTACCATTTTCCATGGTTTTCTTGATTATAACCTAAATCACTTAAGTTTTTACATCAATAGCTATGGCGTTGTACTGCCAAAAACACTGCTTTTATGCATTCAGTGTTTTCTTTTACTTTATTGTTTTAGTCACATGATGACGTTTAGTGGTACCAGGTATTAAAATGAACAAGAAACTGAAGAAAAAATGGTGGTCTAATAACCCTAACCCTAACCCTATATACATAGAGATATATATATATATATAATATAGATATATATATATATATATATATATATATATATATATATATATATATATATATATATATATATATATATATATATATATATATATAAATAGTATCTAAGCAGGACTGAGGACCCTGAAACACTGAAACACTGGCCAGACACCTGAAGATGGTGGAGACTTAATTCAAGGTGGACACAGTTCTGTCCATCTAAATGGTTGGTGGGGACGTCTTCCTCCATCACAGCTGACAGATGTTCTTGGTTCATGAACTCCAGCTGTGGTCTACAGCCTGAATGGAGACCCACTGGAGACGCCCTGTCTCCATGTGTGTCCCATGAACTGTGGTCTCCACAGAAGCTACAAAGCAGAACCAGCTCTGAACTGGATCTGGAACCAGTTTCAGGTTGGTTGAAACTGACAAATCCTGACAGATTAGGAGAGAGGTCATTGGATCTGCCAGACATGACCGTTATTGATCATCATGATGAACTGCAGCCCTGAGATGGACAGGTGACCTGTCCAGGTGTGACAGACTCCAGATCCCCGAGACCCTAAAGAAGAAGGTTTAGATGATGGATAGTGGATTAAAATGTCCAGTTAAAACCTCCCGGAGAAGTGATGCTAAACATTTAACTGTTGTTACCATGACAACACTGACAGCCTTTAATCCTGGGTAACTGAGTCCTTTTTTCAGCACCACCTGTGTCTCACCTGCTGGGACCATCCCTGGAGATCAGACTCTGTAAATGTTTGTTCCAGGTGTGTTTGCAGGGATGGATATGACGGCGACGGTCACTCGTGTTCTCCCATCAACCCCTGCCTGAAGATCACACGAGGAGGCTGCGACACAAACGTAAGAAAGTTTTCAGACTGAAATCAATCTGAGGGAAGAGTTTGTTTCACTGGAACATCTCCGTTATTTCTTTCAGAAAGTTTGTTATTAAATGTTCAGGGAGCAGATGTCAGAAACAGCATCTTAGTGTCGCCATAGAAACCAATTAATCAATTAGAAAACCACGAACCAGAGCTCAGGAAGTTACAAAAATCACTTCTCCATCCATTCGTCCCTAAAGGACATCTGCACAGGCTGAGCAGCTGCAGGGAGATGAGATAAACATCTGGAGGAAGATGAGATAAACATCTGCACAGGCTGAGCAGCTGCAGGGAGATGAGATAAACATCTGGAGGAAGATGAGATACACATCTGCACAGGCTGAGCAGCTGCAGGGAGATGAGATAAACATCTGCAGGGAGATGAGATGAACATCTGGAGGAAGATGAGATAAACAGCTGCAGGGAGATGAGATAAACATCTGGAGGAAGATGAGATAAACATCTGCACAGGCTGAGCAGCTGCAGGGAGATGAGATAAACATCTGGAGGAAGATGAGATAAACATCTGCACAGGCTGAGCAGCTGCAGGGAGATGAGATAAACATCTGGAGGAAGATGAGATAAACATCTGCACAGGCTGAGCAGCTGCAGGGAGATGAGATAAACATCTGGAGGAAGATGAGATAAACATCTGCACAGGCTGAGCAGCTGCAGGGAGATGAGATAAACATCTGGAGGAAGATGAGATAAACATCTGCACAGGCTGGGCAGCTGCAGGGAGATGAGATAAACATCTGGAGGAAGATGAGATAAACATCTGCATAGGCTGAGCAGCTGCAGGGAGATGAGATAAACATCTGCAGGAAGATGAGATAAACATCTGCACAGGCTGAGCAGCTGCAGGGAGATGAGACAAACATCTGCACAGGCTGAGCAGCTGCAGGGAGATGAGATGAACATCTGCAGGGAGATGAGATAAACATCTGCAGGGAGATGAGATAAACATCTGGAGGAAGATGAGATAAACATCTGGCAGGGAGATGAGATAAACATCTGCACAGGCAGCAGCTGCAGGGAGATGAGATAAACATCTGCAGCTGCAGAGATGCAAAACATCTGCAGGGAGATGAGATAAACATCTGGAGGAAGATGAAATAAACATCTGCTCAGGCTGAGCAGCTGCAGGGAGATGAGATAAACATCTGGAGGAAGATGAGATAAACATCTGCAAAGGCTGAGCAGCTGCAGGTAGATGAGATAAACATCTGGAGGAAGATGAGATAAACATCTGCACAGGCTGAGCAGCTGCAGGGAGATGAGATAAACATCTGCAGGAAGATGAGATAAACATCTGGAGGAAGATGAGATAAACATCTGGAGGAAGATGAGATAAACATCTGGAGGAAGATGAGATAAACATCTGCACAGGCTGAGCAGCTGCAGGGAGATGAGATAAACATCTGCACAGGCTGAGCATCTGCAGGGAGTTGAGATAAACATCTGGAGGAAGATGAGATAAACATCTGCAGGGAGATGAGATAAACATCTGCACAGGCTGAGCAGCTGCAGGGAGATGAGATAAACATCTGCAGGGAGATGAGATGAACATCTGGAGGAAGATGAGATAAACATCTGCACAGGCTGAGCAGCTGCAGGGAGATGAGATGAACATCTGCAGGGAGATGAGATAAACATCTGCAGGGAGATTAGATAAACATCTGCAGGGAGATGAGATAAACATCTGCACAGGCTGAGCAGCTGCAGGGAGATGAGATAAACATCTGCACAGGCTGAGCAGCTGCAGGGAGATGGGATAAACATCTGCAGGGAGATGAGATAAAGATCTGCAGGGAGATGAGATAAACATCTGCAGGGAGATGAGATAAACATCTGGAGGAAGATGAGATAAACATCTGGAGGAAGATGAGATAAACATCTGCAGGGAGATGAGATAAACATCTGGAGGAAGATGAGATAAACATCTGCACAGGCTGAGCAGCTGCAGGGAGATGAGATAAACATCTGCAGGGAGATTAGATAAACATCTGCAGGGAGATGAGATAAACATCTGCACAGGCTGAGCAGCTGCAGGGAGATGGGATAAACATCTGGAGGAAGATGAGATAAACATCTGCAGGGACATGAGATAAACATCTGCAGGGAGATGAGATAAACATCTGGAGGAAGATGAGATAAACATCTGCACAGGCTGAGCAGCTGCAGGGAGATGAGATAAACATCTGCAGGAAGATGAGATGAACATCTGCAGGGAGATGAGATAAACATCTGCAGGGAGATGAGATAAACATCTGGAGGAAGATGAGATAAACATCTGCACAGGCTGAGCAGCTGCAGGGAGATGAGATAAACATCTGCAGGAAGATGAGATGAACATCTGCAGGGAGATGAGATAAACATCTGCAGGAAGAGATGCAGGGAGATGAGATAAACTGAGGAGATGAGAAACATCTGGAGGAAGATGAGATAAACATCTGCACAGGCTGAGCAGCTGCAGGGAGATGAGATAAACACTGAACAGCATGAGGAGATGAGATAACATCTGCAGGGAGATGAGATAAACATCTGCAGGGAGATGAGATAAACATCTGCACAGGCTGAGCAGCTGCAGGGAGATGAGATAAACATCTGCAGGGAGATGAGATAAAACATCTGCACAGGCTGAGCAGCTGTGGGGAGATGAGATAAACATCTGCACAGGCTGAGCAGCTGCAGGGAGATGAGATAAACATCTGCAGGGAGATGAGATAAACATCTGCAGGGAGATGAGATAAACATCATCTGCAGGAGAGAGATAAAAATCTGAACAGCTGAGCATGCAGGGAAGATGAGATAACATCTGGAGGAGATGAGATAAGAAGATGATAAACATCTGCACAGGCTGAGCAGCAGGGAGATGAGATGAACATCTGCAGGGAGATGAGATAAACATCTGCAGGGAGATGAGATAAACATCTGCAGGGAGATGAGATAAACATCTGGAGGAAGATGAGATAAACATCTGCACAGGCTGAGCAGCTGCAGGGAGATGAGATAAACATCTGCACAGGCTGAGCAGCTGCAGGGAGATGAGATAAACATCTGCACAGGCTGAGCAGCTGCAGGGAGATGGGATAAACATCTGCAGGGAGATGAGATAAACATCTGCAGGAAGATGAGATGAACAT
This sequence comes from Hirundichthys speculiger, assembly GCA_018398805.1. NCBI lineage: Eukaryota > Metazoa > Chordata > Actinopteri > Beloniformes > Exocoetidae > Hirundichthys > Hirundichthys speculiger. The sequence goes on from JAGFBZ010001906.1 coordinate 23,277, forward strand.
CTGCAGGGAGATGAGATGAACATCTGCACAGGCTGAGCAGCTGTGGGGAGATGAGATAAACATCTGGAGGAAGATGAGATAAACATCTGCAGGGAGATGAGATAAACATCTGCAGGGAGATGAGATAAACATCTGCAGGGAGATGGGATAAACATCTGCAGGGAGATGAGATAAACATCTGGAGGAAGATGAGATAAACATCTGCACAGGCTGAGCAGCTGCAGGGAGATGAGATGAACATCTGCAGGGAGATGAGATAAACATCTGCAGGGAGATGAGATAAACATCTGCAGGGAGATGAGATAAACATCTGGAGGAAGATGAGCTAAACATCTGCACAGGCTGAGCAGCTCTGGGGAGATGAGATAAACATCTGGAGGAAGATGACATAAACATCTGCAGGGAGATAAGAGAAACATCTGCAGGGAGATGAGATAAACATCTGCAGGGAGATGAGATAAACATCTGGAGGAAGATGAGATAAACATCTGCACAGGCTGAGCAGCTGCAGGGAGATGAGATGAACATCTGCAGGGAGATGAGATAAACATCTGCAGGGAGATGAGATAAACATCTGGAGGAAGATGAGATAAACATCTGCACAGGCTGAGCAGCTGCAGGGAGATGAGATGAACATCTGCAGGGAGATGAGATAAACATCTGCAGGGAAATGAGATAAACATCTGCAGGGAGATGAGATAAACATCTGGAGGAAGATGAGATAAACATCTGCACAGGCTGAGCAGCTGCAGGGAGATGGGATAAACATCTGCAGGGAGATTAGATAAACATCTGCACAGGCTGAGCAGCTGCAGGGAGATGAGATGAACATCTGCAGGGAGATGAGATAAACATCTGCAGGGAGATGAGATAAACATCTGCAGGGAGATGAGATAAACATCTGCACAGGCTGAGCAGCTGCAGGGAGATGAGATAAACATCTGCAGGGAGATGGGAGATAAACATCTGCAGGGAGATGAGATAAACATCTGCACAGGCTGAGCAGCTGCAGGGAGATGAGATAAACATCTGCAGGGAGATGAGATAAACATCTGCATAGGCTAAGCAGCTGCAGGGAGATGAGATAAACATCTGCAGGGAGATGGGATAAACATCTGGAGGAAGATGAGATAAACATCTGCACAGGCTGAGCAGCTGCAGGGAGATGAGATGAACATCTGCAGGGAGATGAGATAAACATCTGCAGGGAGATGGGATAAACATCTGGAGGAAGATGAGATAAACATCTGCACAGGCTGAACAGCTGCAGGGAGATGAGATAAACATCTGGAGGAAGATGAGATAAACATCTGCACAGGCTGAGCAGCTGCAGGGAGATGAGATAAACATCTGCACAGGCTGAGCAGCTGCAGGGAGATGGGATAAACATCTGCAGGGAGATGAGATAAACATCTGCAGGTAGATGAGATGAACATCTGCAGGGAGATGAGATGAACATCTGCAGGGAGATGAGATAAACATCTGCAGGGAGATGAGATGAACATCTGCAGGGAGATGAGATGAACATCTGCAGGGAGATGAGATGAACATCTGCAGGGAGATGAGATGAACATCTGCAGGGAGATGAGATAAACATCTGCAGGTAGATGAGATGAACATCTGCAGGGAGATGAGATAAACATCTGCAGGGAGATGAGATAAACATCTGCAGGGGATGAGATAAACATCTGCAGGGAGATGAGATAAACATCTGCAGGGAGATGAGATAAACATCTGCAGGGAGATGAGATAAACATCTGCAGGGAGATGAGATGAACATCTGCAGGTAGATAAGATGAACATCTGCAGGTAGATAAGATGAACATCTGCAGGTAGATGAGATGAACATCTGCAGGTAGATAAGATGAACATCTGCAGGGAGATAAGATGAACATCTGCAGGTAGATAAGATGAACATCTGCAGGTAGATGAGATGAACATCTGCAGTAGATGATATAAACATCTGCAGGTAGATAAGATGAACATCTGCAGGTAGATAAGATGAACATCTGCAGATAGATGAGATGAACATCTGCAGGTAGATAAGATGAACATCTGCAGGTAGATAAGATGAACATCTGCAGGTAGATAAGATGAACATCTGCAGGTAGATGAGATGAACATCTGCAGGTAGATAAGATGAACATCTGCAGGTAGATGAGATGAACATCTGCAGGTAGATGAGATGAACATCTGCAGGTAGATAAGATGAACATCTGCAGGTAGATAAGATGAACATCTGCAGGTAGATAAGATGAACATCTGCAGGTAGATGAGATGAACATCTGCAGGTAGATAAGATGAACATCTGCAGGTAGATGAGATGAACATCTGCAGGTAGATAAGATGAACATCTCATCTACCTGCATGAAAGGATACGATGGTTTTAAACATAAACAGACCAGAAGAAATGAGATTATTTCACTCATTTCATCAACCATCTGCCTGAACACAGTCAGTCCTGCTGTCTTCATGGTGTCTCAGTGGTGTCTGTGTTGTAACTGGACCACCGGCCCTCTGCTCACCTGCAGGCTGAGTGCGTCTACCTGGGTCCAGGTAACGTGTCGTGTGTGTGTGCTGAGGGCTGGACAGGTGATGGGAAGGTGTGTGTGGAGATCAACAACTGCCAGCTGGAGAGTCGAGGAGGCTGCAGCCCCAACGCTGCCTGCAACCACATCGGACCTGGACAGGTGAGGTCCTGCTTGTGTCCAGTAGTCAGGTAGACCAGTAGACCAGTAGTCAGGTAGACCAGTAGTCAGGTAGACCAGTAGTCCAGAAGTCAGGTAGACCAGTAGTCAGGTAGACCAGTAGTCCAGAAGTCAGGTAGACCAGTAGTCAGGTAGACCAGTAGTCCTCTAAGGGACTGTGATGATGGCTCATCACTGGTTTCTGTCTCCAGAGCGAATGTGTCTGCAGAACCGGTTATATGGGCAACGGGAAAGTGTGTGACCTCATCAACCCCTGCAGCCAAAACAATGGAGGCTGTCATGCACTGGTACCCCCCCCACACACACACACACATACACACACACACACACACACACACGCATACTTGTTAACCTACGTCGCAGGGCCCAAAAGTTTTTTACCAAGTTATGGGATCCAACCTTTCTAGTGAGTCTACAGCTATGAAAAAAATCAGACAAGACTAAAAAAAAATCCTGATAATTAAGAGGACTTTGGATGAGGAGAAATAAAAAGATAAAATTTTATGGTAAGTTTTTCTGTCAGTTGTGAGGTCCGTGTCTAACATACACCAATTAGGGGCCCTCTTCACACAACCCCAGTATTTTGGTCATCTGTGGGGTCTGTTTCCAACAATCAATCATGTGAGGTCCGTGTTCACACACACATTACAATATTTCCAGATTCTTAGCAGGGGACATTAGAGTTAGGGCCCTATCTTGCGCCAAACCTCCTAAAGCTGCTATTAAGGGATAGCGGGTAGCAGGAGGGGCGTTCCCCCACAAAGAACGCAATCTTCCACCTCCCTAAACCTGTGATATTACCTGCGCCAACCACTATATTATGCATACATTATGCATGGGAGTGGTTAGGGCGTTCCACCTGTTTAACCAATCAGTCCGTCAGTAGCCATTGCCTTTAAGAGCAGGTTGCGGTACCTGCAAACTGCTATGTAGCGTCTTTTCACCCAGATCAGAGCAGCTCTCATGGGCAGCTCGTCTGGGACTCTGTTGTAGACCTTCCTCCTCTTCCTTCCTCCTCCTCCTCTGCACTGATATATAACTAGCTCTAACTAATGTGGAGCAAATGATTTAATCATTTCTTTTACACTCCAAGAAGTTTCAACAAACTGCTCAGAAAAAAATAGAGCCGGTGAATTTCCAGGAAAGCATTTCTTAACTAGAAAAGCAATCGGAGAGCGCAGACCTCCGCCAAGCACAACAGTTGTGGTTGCTTTAGGGTTCAAGAAACAACTAAACAGCCCAATGTTAGCGAAAATTTGAAAGTGATCCAAAATCCAGGAATTCTTCCGGATCACACCCAAAATAAAATCAGTTCTTCCTTTTCACATTTCTGACAACTCCTGAAAATTTCATCAAAATCCATCCATAACTTTTTGAGTTATCTTGAACATATCCCCTGCGCCAGACGCACCAAAACGAACAGCTGGATGAGCATTGAGTCAGAGGAACATGTATGATGACATCTACCTTCTACCACTGAGAACATCTCAGGTGTTCGGGTGCGCAAGGAGAGGGTAAGAGGGATAGACGCACAGTACAAGAAACTCCACAACAGAGTTCTGTGATCTCCTTGTTTCCTCCACAGCAAACATCTGGATGAGATCATGCCACAGCTGTACAGACATCATCTGCCCTTAAAAGAATAACAACGTATGCAAGTAATACAGTGATGCATAATCGAGAGGTAGAGCCGGTTGTGCAGTCCACATGTGACTGGGTGGACGTGCTGACATGCCACTTGCGCTTTCCACAAACTCGGTATCTTGCGGTACCTGTATCTCGCAGATTTTGGATAGAGAGTAATGGGTGGTCAGACCACTCACTACCCAATATCCAAAATCTGCGAGATACAGGTACCGCAAGATACCGAGTTTGTGGAAAGCGCAAGAGACACGGCCATTGCCGCGCCCACAATGTGAGTAAGGGAGTCGGCATAATGGGTAGCAGCTTTAGGGAGCGGAAGATTGCATTAGCGGTTGGCAGAGGCTCCTAAATCAGCAATTTGCAGGTAGTGGGTATTGGGTAGCAGGAGGTGTAAGATCGGGCCCTCAGTGTTTTACCTTTCTACTTATAAAAACTGTAACTCAGGAGAAAAAGTTTCCAACCTATTAATTTTAAAAAATATATATATATTTTAGTTTAGTAACACATTAGTAGGTGTTCAACAATTTCAAATTCAAAGCAATTTTTCAGAATCAGTTAAACTATCAAGTCCCTTGTTGGACAATTCTTTTAGGAAATGTAGTAATTTTACATAGGACAAAATGCTTCATAAAAATCAACTTTGTCAAACTGTATTTATTCATTCACAGGTAATTGGCACAAAATGCAAACATAAATCACTTTAAATTGCAATTTAAAACACTGAAGCTTTTCAGCTCGTTAATTATTTCAAAGAATGTTTAGAAAAAGATAAAGAAAATAAAAACTTCCATAAACTCTTTGCCATAATATATTTACCTGTGAAAATAACTTTGATAGCATATTAGAACATTTTCAATCATTTAGAATTCAAAACTCTTTTTTTTTTTTAGAATAGTGGAACTACCTTATTCCTTTTTGGACAATTATTTTATGTATATTTATCATTTTAAATCTAGTAAAACACTTAACAAAATAAAGTTATGTTCATTTATGCAAAAGTAATAGGAAGCAAATATTGCAAACAAATATTTAGTGCACATTGCATTTTAAAACAAAGGTTTAGTCTGTCTTCAAATATTTCAAAGAGTGCTGAAAAAATAAAAACCAAATAAAAGAAAAAACTGTTACACATTATATTTGCCCGTTGATAGTTTTTTTCCAACTTTTGTACCAACAGGTAAAAAACAGAACCTTCAAGTTTTTAAAAAAATATTTTGCATAAACATGCATGAACTGGGGCCTCCAATGATGCCTTTCCTGCTTATACAGCTAGACAACATAAGACATGTTTAAGAGAACCCACAACAGTAACAAAACCACTGTTTCGCCATAGTCTGATTATATATTCTCTGATGCCCAAACTAACAGTCAGACAAAAGGAAAAAAAATTTAAAAAAAAAAATAAAATATATATATATATCTATATATATATATATATATATATATATATATATATATGCCTGACACATCTCCTAATGCATCAACAAATAAAAGTAGAAGAAAGGACCATTCTTGTGTTTAGTCTCTGTTTGGTAAAGTTTTTTCACTGGTATTTCCGTTTCAAAGCAGTAATTCGGTTTTTAATGTAGAACTTAACTGCTTTCCAGTCTCTGGTTCCTAGAGCTTGAGGTTCTGCAGTAATGCAGTCCTCACAGTCTTTCTTACCAAGTACTTGGTGCATCACAATTAATTTTCTTAAGTGTTTATCCACTGCAGCACACTCTTCTGGTCTCCAGCTTCTTCTGACAGTCTGTTTTACTATGATAAAGAGAAAAAATATATGATACGTTTCAGAACTTAGAATCTAACTCATGCCCCTATCATAGAACATTCAGAGAGCAGCAGATTAGTTTATCGCTCTCCAAATTTCTGTGATGATGTACTTTAATATCAAAAGGTGGTGTAGAGAACCTTGAAAATTAAAGGGTGGTGAACCAAATAGAAAAACTTGTAAGCTCACCTCTTTTTTTGGGTGTCTTGCACACATTTTTTCTGCCTGATGTGGATGAACATTCTTGAAGGGATGTCCCTATGACCTCATCTTCTGAGTCCTGTACATCTGAAGTGTTTGCACCTAGGTACAGAACAAAAAATAGACAATAATTGTGTTAGTATATTAGTAAATACAAGTGTGACACAAGGTCTTTTCCATCAAACAAAATATAATTACAGAGGAACTCATATTGAGCAGATTTACTTTTAAATTTGACTGTGGAAATACCTTCTTCGAGGGATGTCACAATGTCCTCGTCCAACTCTTCTGCTTCTGACATTTCTTCACCTTGGCACAGAAAATATTAAAACATCTCTTGATGTCCAACATGGTCTACAATTTTTTATTTTGATCAAAACTTAATGTATGCATGTATATATATATATATATATATATATATATATATATATATACACATACACACACACACGTATACGTTATGTATGTTATGTACACATACCTTGCATGCCTTCCTGTGAACACCCATCGACAGTTTCTAAACAGGAAATTGATTAAATTAATTAGCAACCTAAAACTTACTAACTGAACACTACTTTTGTGGTATCACAACAAGCTAATTACTCTGACTTGCTAATTGTATGACTTTAAGATCAACAACTACAATCATGGAAAAAATTATTAGACCACCATTTTTTCTTCACTTTCCTGGTATATATACCAGGTACCACTAAATGTCATCATGTGACTAAAACAGACAGAAAAGAAAACACTGAATGCACGAAAGCAGTGTTTTTGGCAGTACAACGCCATAGCTATTGATGTAAAAACTTAAGTGATTTAGGTTATAATCAAGAAAACCATGGAAAATGGTAAGATATCAGCTCTTAAATAAAACTCTTATGAGCAATCTTTGTGGTTATCATTATCTTTGTCCAAACAAATGTACCTTTAGTTGTACCAGGCATTAAAATGAACAAGAAACTGAAGAAAACAAGGGTGGTCTAATCATTTTTTCCTTAACTGTATATAGACAGATTAGAACTGACAGTCATTTAGAAATAAAACAACGTCTCACCATTCACATCAAGATGAATTTCATCAAGGCTCTTCCCTTTATATGTGCCTAACTGTCCTTGCTCCATTGCCAAAAGAACTTTGCTAATTTTTGCAAGCTGCAAGGTTCCTTCTGGAAGACGGTAGTGTTTTCTGTGAACTTCAATGTTGTGTCCCAGGAAATCTGCCAGTTGGTCAAGTTCTGTTGTCTTCAGATTTAGAACTGTGGATAGTGTTGCAATGTGTTTCCTCAACTTTGTTGAGGTGAGTGCTTTGGGATTTTTTATATCAGTGCAGTCATTCACGAACTGTCTAATGCAGTCTGAACCTCTTATGTAATGGACAGAATGTGGCAATGCAAACAGATATCCATTTTCTCTGAGTACTCCACATTGCTCTCGCTTGTCATTCAAAAGGTCAATGGATTCCCTCATGACTGGAGTTAAAAGAACAGGAACTTTCCTGCCTCTTTTGCCAACAATGGTTATGCGAAGAAAGTGTTTGCACAGTTTTTGCTCGAGTGTTGTTAGGGCCAGATTAACATCCTCATGTGTTTCTGACAAGTCCTTTGATAAATACACAGACAAAGGCATTCGAGACACTTCACCTGCTCTTCGACGGTTGAAGAGAATGATTTGGGTCAAAGTTACTTTTGCTAGCTCTTTCCAATTTGAGGGTGAAGGGTCATCTTTTAGGGAATTTAATTGAGCAAGCTGTTTGTGGGACAAATAGAAGTGTAGATTCTGGACATCCCGTGTGAAAGGCAGGAGTTGAGGGGCATTCCATTTTGTCTGGTCAAGCTGAGTCAGCGCCTGGCTTGCAATGTCAAACCTCCAGCTCTCTTGATACAGTTGTGCAAATTCTTCTGCATCCTGAACAGATTGTTTATCTCTTTGTTTCAATCCTTCTGACTTAATAAACATGGCCAAAGAATGCAAACTGTGTCCAACTTTGCGCGCTAAAGATGGACGGATAAATTTAGCGGTTGAATCACTGTATCCTGTCAGGCTTCTTACAGCTTTGACAACATGACAATACTTTTCAGGCTTTATAAGATCCTTCAAAGTCATGACCGTTGCATACTTTTTTGCTTCCAGTAGCAATCTGGCAAGTTCTCGAAGCTTTTGCCGAATGTACTGGTGCTGACTGGTTGCCTTCTCATTTTTGTTGAAAAGTCTGAAGCCATACTCTAAAATGCACTTGTCTTCCTTGATAGCAATTGCAATCTTATCTTGATTCATTTCACTGAGAAACTTCCAATATGCATCACTAAATCCAGATGGAGCTGGTTCAGCAAAAGCACACAATGCTTGGACTCTTGTTTTTCCTTTTTTAGACTGATTCTGCTGAGGCTTGAATTTGCAGAGATGAAAATGTCGCCACATTCCTTTTTTCTTGAAAAGTCCAAAGCAATACATACAATGTGTGAATTCTTCTCCTTGGGTTTTCTCAGTTGGCTGTTTCCGTGGGATGAGTTTACCTTTATGGCTTTCTAATACTTCTATGTTGTGCTCAAAGTTCCCCTTATTTCTAATATAATCTAATTGTGCATGTCTTTCTTTAGAGTTTTTTGGAAAGGTTAAAGCTTTTGCAACATCGACTTTATCGTCGTGTTTACGCAACAGATGTCTTGACATTTTCTGAACAACCTTTCCACAATATAAGCAGTGATGTTTCTTGTTGTAACTTCTTGAGCCATCCTCTTTTCTCAAAACTGAACTGACAAAGACAGAAGACTGTTCTTCAGAAGGTGCTGGTTCATCTTCATTCACAACACTTGTCCCACTTAGAAATCTTTGTGGGGAATCTTGTCCAGTTTGAGAGCCACTCTTCTGAATAGAGCCACAATTACTGTGACTTGAAGACTTGGTACTTCTCTGTTGAGCAGATGCAGGCGTTTTCTTTTGCTTTTTTTCCAGAGATAATTCCAAGCTGGAGTCACTGTCTGTGCTTTCTTCTTTAAAATTTGGAATATATTCCTCTTCGCTTCCTTCACTTGTGTCACCCGACCATTCAAGGTTCTTCTGAATCTTTTAAAGAAAAAGATAAAATATATATATATACACACACATATATATTTAACTTAAAGGTTCAGTAAAAAAGATAAAATAAAACTAATTGTAGACTTAGTTTTGAAAACATTTACCCTCCATAGGAGCATTAATTTAATTCAATACTTCCATTCCAAGGTTATTTAAAAACATAAATCTACATTCAATAACTATATTAAGCATTTTGGCATTTCTAATAATTAAAGTTAAAGGTGGAGTGGGTGTTCTTTGAAAAAACGGTTCCAGCAATCCAACTCAAGTGAGATTTTGAAAATATACACTCTCTCCCTCCTCCCAAAGGCTCCGCCTCCTCCTCTTCAGCTCACCCCTCGAAACCACGCCTACACACGATTCACGACTACATGAACCGCAGGGAGGGAGGGAGGGGTGGGTGGGAGTGCATTGATATTTGATGGACTTATTAGGCAGCCAATAAATGTAAAGATGATTAGTACATTGATTGGTCAGAGTTATTCTCTGATTATACCCTCTGGACCACACCAAAACGTTTTGTTTTTTTTGCAAACATTTTATTTCAGTGGGTGCAATGGGAATGTGAAAAGGTTTTCAGGCAATATTGTAAAAAGTGCTGCAAAAAAAGAACACCCACCCCACCTTTAAAGGATAAAAAGAAGCTTTCTGGCAGATAATACCTAAAATGTTTTGAAGGATAATGCTGAAAAAAAATGGCAATATAAAAACAAGCACAGCACAAGACAGCGCATACTGAACTATCCAAGATTACTCTTTGATATAAATGGATAACTGACACACTAATTTTATAAGTCACAAAATCATACATTTTTCAGACTGGAATTTTTCATTAATTTCCAAATACACTTATGAAAAACAGATCAATAGATGCCTACAGTTATGGGTGTATGAAATTTTAGGAATAACAAAGCAAATGGGAAATAAGAAATTAGGCTTACAGGTTGCCGATATCTTCTTGGCATTTTTGAATCCACTTGAGGTGTTGATGTGGAAGGGCTGTCTTTGCTGTCATCACTTGAGTCGTACAAGGCATCAGAAAAATCTGGTATTTTATCCATCTGCAAGTGATATGAAAGTATCATTAATTTGATAGAAATATTATTCAACATAGTTACATTTAAATTACCAGAGGACATGAATTTTCAAATGATTTGATAGTCAACTGATAGCTGGCAGATTTGAGGCATACCAAAATACTTTTTGTCCGCCTCAACTTTGGAACGTCAACATCCTCATCATCAGTTTCTGGCAAAATGCTCTCATTGGAACTGTAGACAGGATCAGATAGATCGAGAGATTGTCCTTCTGCAATGAGAGGAAAATTAAGTTAGGATTGTTTGCCTTTATTAACTCATTCACTGCCATTGACGTCTATAGACGTCAATTCAAATCCGAACGCTCACTGCCATTGACGTCTAGAGACGTCAATTGCGCAAAATATGTTTTTGAACGGGGGTTGCTAGGAAACACTCTGGCGGAGCTTCTCTGTGAATATCAGAGCTCTAAGCATCGTAGTTAGTGTTTAGATCCTCCAGGGGGCAGCGTCCACACTTCCTATAAAAGTCTGCCCCGAGGCAGATTTGTTTGAGGAGAAGATGGCGCAGCCTGGCAGGAAGACGTGCAAGAAGAAGCTGAAGCAGCTGAAGCAGCTCACACTCGATCAGTGTGTCGGTGGTGCTGGTGGCTCGAGGAGTGAAGGAAGGAAGGATTATAGAGGTGGTAGAGGTGATGGAGGAGGTGGAAGATCAGAGAGGAGAGGAGGTGAAGCAGCGGAGGAGCAACCCGGTCCCAGCGGACTTCGGCTGCGCTCACGGCAGACTCCGCCCGTGCTGCTGGAGCCCTGCTCCGGAGAAAGTTCCGACTTCGACGGAGATTCGTCGGACGAATGGCTTCCCGGTTGCATCTGCTGAGAGCAGCAGAGACTACAGCACAGACTCGTCGCCAGAAAGACCAGAGAGAGGTAAGAAACTCTTTTCCTTTTTGCTTCGCTCCCGCGTTCCCTCCCCGCACCTGTTTCTAACCGTCCATGTTACGTGAGCGCCATCTTCTCCCACCAGTTCATTTACTGGAATATCCAGCATCTAGTTATTACTTTATTACACCAGGAGATGGTGGACATGTGTCTGTAATCTGAGAACCGTTTTGGTGGTGGCGTTATTCAAATTTTCTTGTATAAAATTAGTTTGAAAAAAACCTGCAGCTCAGACGCGCTGCGCAGAGACCGCGGCGGATCAGGGAGAAATGCGGAGCTGATTCTGCTCAGCGTGACCCAGGATAAAGGCATTGTGTGATCGCCAAGCAGGTCGAGGTATCAGGGGGCTCATGTGGAAAAATGTAGCGGGGATAAAACAGAAACAGTTCTGGCAACGAGGGAGGAGCCGGTGAAAAAAAACGCCGCTGATGGCGCACCAGAGATCACAGTGATGATGGTGGCAGCTGAGTTCTTGAGAGAGGAGGAATATTATCAAAAGTAGAGAATACATTTTGATGAGCCTGTTGGTTATTGTGGAGATGATCTGAAGATATTATCTCATTGACAGTATACTTTTATCTCAAACTGCTTTCAAGTTAGAGCCTTTTGAAATCTTGATATCAAAATTGTATATTTTCTTGAAAAAATTTTCAGCTCCTGCATCCAGCAAAGATCCCGGTTCTACACCTGTTTGGCAGTGCAACAAAGAAAGGTGAGTGTAAAAAAAAAAAAAAGGGGGGGGGGGGGGCAATATCAAAAATATATTTGTGCTGATTGTATATATTTCTGTCATTTATAGGTTGTGCATCCAGGTGTCGTGGGGAAGATTCTGTCTGGCATGAAGATGTCAAAATGTTATATAATGTTCTATATGTGTAAATAAATCATTTTTGCCATCAAAAACCTTCTGCCTTTTTTTTCTTTGGTTCTATGGAAGGAAACCACTGTTCAGATGTTTGAAAAGTCAGTTAAACAACAAATATTTGTGTTAAACTCATTGTTTTGGTTCTCTTCACAAAAAGGCCATTTTCTCAATTGTTTGGTCAGAAATTGGTGATTTTGATGAAACTTCCCCTTGTTCTACTGCTGATAACTTAAGATTGGAAGAAGGTAGAAACAAACTTTTTTTTCCTGATGAAAGAAAAGAGTCTACCCTTTATGTTGGTTCAAAGAGTCATAGAACACAATATTCTATGGGTCTTAGAAAATCAGTGAAAATGCTCCAAAACGCTGGCAGTATGGAGCGCTCTGCCGTGCAGCTGTCTGGCAGTCAATGAGTTAATATTGTATCAAATTATTGAATGGAGATATTTCTGTTATGAAACAAAGTTTACTGACAAGACAGGAAGCATAAATCTACATTTAGTTGTTTCTGACGTACCTGAATCTTTTCCAGCTTCTTATTCTTTCGATCTTTTTCAGATTGTAGAATCAGATGATCAACTGTTGCACAGCACTCATCAGACTCATCACTATCAGGATAGTCCACGAGGGGTAACCCTTTCACGGCTAATAGCTAATGAAACACGAAGGGAAAAAAAAAAGATTTAGTATGCCAAGAAAATATTCTCATACAATTTTGAATGTTAAGGACAAAACCAACATAATTTCAAGGAATTCTTGGCAACAATGCAGCAGATAATCCCCTCTAAACATGGATCAGAAAAGCTGTGTGAACATGTTCCTTCCAGTAACAATGGAACTGCTGAGTAGAAGTCAAAAAGATGCTTTGGTACAACTTGTTTACCTGTAATCCAGCATCATCTGTGTGTGAAGACTTTGCAGAAGCCACATCAGTACCAGAGGACACCTTCATAAAGTCAGCATCAGGGGTCTGCACCTTGGTGACCTGGAGTTAGAATCAACATTAGGAACACACTAACAACGGCACATACATATATTCACGTAGCCATAGCTTGCAAAGTTTGGATCAGGGGCTAAATATCTATGAAATAATGTTTAAACCTGCAGCTAAACACATTATATGACATCTTCATAAAGCCATCAGCAGGTCTCACATAGGACAGGAAACTAAAACTAAATTCCACCAACAAACCTGTGAGAAATTACCCAGTAAAATAGAAGTTTCACCCATCTACAGGAAGCTTTGGGACAAAGAGAGCATAAAATACTTATTTCTACCCCATGAACATTAAAACCTCTTTTGGAAAACAATTTGGGAAGTAAACTCAGAGGTGATTACAATGTGATTCTTCACATATATGAGAATTGGGTCTATATGTATGTAAACCAATTCCAAGCCTGGTATCACAGCAACATAAACGCAAATCCAAAGGATAACTTTCAAAATACATTTTTAAAAAGGTACCGAGAGTGATGCTGGAGAGTTAACACTTCTATGGTCTTAGGTTTAGCTACAGAAAAGTGATGATTTCATAATGTAGCATCACTAACAGTCAGATCCATACGGGAGGGCCCCATAAGGGAACACACTGGAAACTTAAAGACTGTGTGTAAAGTCAACTGGCCCTGAAATCAAACCTTGGTGGTAAAACTCACTGCTGTGGGGCCCCACAACAGAGAAAGACTGGAGACGTACTGTTCACATTACCACTGCTCAAAGAAATTCCCTCTAAACATGGATCAGAAAAGATGTGTGAACATGTTCCTTCCAGTAACAATGGAACTGCTGAGTAGAAGTCAAAAAGATGCTTTGATACAACTTGTTTACCTGTAATCCAGCATCGTCTGTGTGTGAAGACTTTGCAGAAGCCTCATCAGTACCAGAGGACACCTTCATAAAGTCAGCATCAGGGGTCTGCACCTTGGTGACCTGGAGTTAGAATCAAACATTAGGAACACACTAACAACCGGCACATACATATATTCACGTAGCCATAGCTTGCACAAACATATAAGTTTCACCCATCTACAGGAAGCTTTGGGACAAAGAGAGCATAAAATACTTATTTCTACCCCATGAACATTAAAACCTCTTTTGGAAAACAATTTGGGAAGTAAACTCAGAAGTGATTACAATGTGATTCTTCACATATATGAGAATTGGGTCTATATGTATGTAAACCAATTCCAAGCCTGGTATCACAGCAACATAAACGCAAATCCAAAGGATAACTTTCAAAATACATTTTTAAAAAGGTACCGAGAGTGATGCTGGAGAGTTTACACTTCTATGGTCTTAGGTTTAGCTACAGAAAAGTGATGATTTCATAATGTAGCATCACTAACAGTCAGATCCATACGGGAGGGCCCCATAAGGGAACACACTGGAAACTTAAAGACTGTGTGTAAAGTCAACTGGCCCTGAAATCAAACCTTGGTGGTAAAACTCACTGCTGTGGGGCCCCACAACAGAGAAAGACTAGAGACGTACTGTTCACACTACCACTGCTCAAAGAAATTCCCTCTAAACATGGATCAGAAAAGCTGTGTGAACATGTTCCTTCCAGTAACAATGGAACTGCTGAGTAGAAGTCAAAAAGATGCTTTGGTACAACTTGTTTACCTGTAATCCAGCATCGTCTGTGTGTGAAGACTTTGCAGAAGCCTCATCAGTACCAGAGGACACCTTCATAAAGTCAGCATCAGGGGTCTGCACCTTGGTGACCTGGAGTTAGAATCAAAATAAGGAAGACAGTTATACCGGATGGTGGACACACATCTCCAGCCTGCTGATCTGTGGTGCAGAAACAATGTGCAAAAGTAAAAACTGATACAGAAAAACTGTGTAAAACAGATCTCACCTTCCGCCATGGCCATGGAAAATCACCATAAGTATAATCAATTTCACTACCCTTTTCTATTTTTTTGATCGCAAACAGGCACAAATGTGGTTTTTCATCCACCACGATTTTCTTCATTGTGCAATTTGGTGATTTGTGATTGTCATTGACCAATTGGCCAAGTGATCCATCTTCTTTAGAGGCATCAATGCTAAAAAAATAAAAGAAAAGAATGATGGGCTGTATTTAAACACCTGTTTTTCAAAACTGCTCTCACACCTAATTTACCTTTATAAAGTGTAAATGACCTTTTAAATAAATGGAACATGTGATCAGTGAAGATTATGAGACATGTAAAGCTCTTCTTAGACATACTGTCCTTCCAACATTTGTCATTTTTTTCTTTTTAAATTCAAATAGGAAAATAAGTATCAAGTATTGTGTTTTAGATTAATTTTCTTTGCACTGTATAAAAAAAAAAAAAAAAAAAAAAAAATCTTTCATGCTTACCAGAGCTGTTGATCTTTCCATTCAAAGTCAAATAGAAACGTAGTGTCTCCCTGAGAGTACCCTCTGGATTGGCATTCTTCTTGTGAAATGAGTTCACCTCTGTATTCCAACACAAAATCTCCTGGTTCGATGGGCTCAGTGGCAAATACTCCACTTCCTTACAAAGCCATTAAAGATACACATTTCATCAAGAGAATGTTAAACTTCCTTAGCCCTTTCACATCCAGCACAACCAACTATTTATTAAATATATTTGCCACAACTATGAGCAAATGAAGTTTGAAACTAACAGAAAAGAGATTATCTGTGGTGTGCAGCTTACATATTTATTTCATTATGTATCTTTAAATTGATAGATCTCAAGTGCTTCTGCATATTACATTATTTGAAAGAAGTCCTGCATCACAGTACCTTTGTTACTGTCAATGAACTTTTCTATTAACCCTGGCTTGTCCCTCGATGAAGTTATATACAACTTTGCGTCCTCAGTAGGCTTTATCCTTTTCTTCCTTTTGATCATAATGTCTCTGTGAACATTACATTTTAAAACACAGGTTACCTTAATAAATCTCATTAAAAGTAAAGCAACTGCCGAGATGACATCAAAGTTGCTCGATTAAATCAGTCACAAAATATCACACATTTATGCAAAAACCACGTAACAGGTTAACTTCACTTGCCAATTGTAAACATGAGTAACCAAACGCTCTAACCTGAAGATTATTCCGTGCTTATGTCAGCGGCCTCCAACCTTTTTAACGCCACGGACCGGTTTAATGACAGGTAATATTTTCACGGACCGGTCCGCAAATAAAGACAACAAAATACAACGATACGACCGGTATAAAAACGTCCCACCAACAACAGAACATCGGTAACATCCGCTCCGTGAAAAGACACTTTTTTGTTTGTTTGTTTTTTACTCATTTTGCCAGCTTGGGGGTTTAAACGTATCACGTAACCGAGACACGGGTCTGGAAGTCTGGTCGTGCGTTAAGGAAAAGTCAGACGGATGTAATGGAGATAATCTGGTCCTTTTTCAAAATAAAACAGGATTTACACTTGGATATTAAATCTAACCCTAACCCTAATTATGGACGTTAAGTATTTTTTTCTCTGTGATCCTATACCAAATGAGCCACGGACCGGTACCGGGCAGGGGACCGGGGATCACTGCTTTATATAAAAATACAATGAAAACGCTACACATCTATGATGATCATATTTTAAAAACACTTAAATCCCAAAGTCAAAATTATTTTCGTGTTTAATATTATCAGACAATACTCCAATCTGACAAAAGTGCTGGCTTTCTGATGTGGGAAGGATGAAGCATTAAAATGATACAATCATTTCGAAAACTTCTAGAAAATGGCTCCTATCTGTAAAAACTTTGTTAATTGGCTCCGTTTGCCTGCCACACTAAAAACAACCCACAGCAAAAACGCCATTATGCTAACCATGCGTTTAAATGCCTAACATTGACATTAACCGAGTTGCCGGTCCAACGCGGGTACACAAGTTAAAATTACTTTTATAAAGTCTCCACTGCCTCTGAATTATGTGTTTACTCACATTTCTTCGACGTTTAATACTCACTTCACCGTTATTCACCGTACTATGCAGGTGCTCATTACTCGTTGCCAACCGGACAATGGTGCATTTACTTGTCAGGAACAATGTAGGAAATAAGAAATTGAGGCCGCGAAACATTTCTAATTATACAGATCCCTCAATATTAAAATGTTTTTTCTTTAAAAACACATAGATATATATATATATTCATTTGTAGTCTGTATGGGCATTTAAGCTGCCCTCTTTTTAGATATTTAAATGACAAAATACTGCAACATTTAAACTGCAATACTCAGTAAAGCAGCTGTACAGAATCACAAAATACATTAACAGTTATGGTCCAGTTGTATTCTAAATGCCAAGTATATACCAATACCAAGTATATTTTAATTAACATAAAGTGAGTGTATTTTTACCTCTTGTCAAAATCCACTAAATGTCATGATAGTTAGCTGATAGCTAACTTTAGCCATATGAGCTAACATTAGCTGCACAAAATACATTAACAGTTATGGTCCAGTTGTATTCTAAATGCCAAGTATATACCAATACCAAGTATATTTTAATTAACATAAAGTGAGTGTATTTTTACCTCTTGTCAAAATCCACTAAATGTCATGATAGTTAGCTGATAGCTAACTTTAGCCATATGAGCTAACATTAGCTGCACAAAATATATTAACAGTTATTGTCCAGTTGTATTCTAAATGTCAAGTTTATGCCAATACCAAGTATATTTTAATTAATATAAGGTGAGTGTATTTTGACCTCTTGTGAAAATCTACTAAATGTCATGATAGTTAGCTGATAGCTAACTTTAGCTATATGAGCTAACATTAGCTGCACTAGCTGTTACAACCTGCTGTTCAACTACATTGAAACTAAGTGAAATTCTGCTCTTACATAATTTCACTTTGTTTGACCATAGTTTCAAGTAGCATACATGCCATAAAAAGTAAATAAAATGAAAATAATTTAACTTACTTGTTGTTGAATAAATTGTCATGCAGGAGCCAAACTGTACAATATCTTCTTAGATCAGAGGATCAGACGTTCTCATTGTGTAATGTGATCAGATCTTAGATCAGAGTATCAGACGTTCTCATTGGTTAATGTGATCAAATCTTAGATCAGAGTATCAGACGTTCTCATTGGTTAACGTGATACACACTTCAGCAAGTGTGTATCGATGCAGTAGCATCAGGTTTACTGTAGGGGGCTCTATAGAGCACACACACTTCACACACACATTTCCATACTTTGTCACCTTGTGGGCCAAGTGAGAAAAAAGCATGAGTACCATTAGGGGAGGCTTCTGAGCTGCTTTTGAAAGGAATTAAATGTGGGGCCCTGGATTTAGGGCCCCACGAAGGAGTTGGGCCCCATACTGTGACTGGAATCCTTGCCATAGGACCTCACGACGTAGCAAATGCAAGTACACACACACACACACACACACACACACACACACACACACACACATACACACACACATACACAGCACTGTGTGTTCATCCAGTTTTGAAAAGTTTTGAAAAATGTTTTAATTTCCTCCAACATCATATGAAACCATCTCTCTGCTCTGAAACCTGGTTGGTCCCTGGTTCCTGGAACCTGGTTGGTCACTGGTACCTCATTGGTCCCCGGTACCTGGTTGGTCCCTGGTACCTGGTACTTCTTTGGTCCCTGGTCCCTGGTACCTGGTTGGTCACTGGTACCTGATTGGTCCCTGGTCCCTGGTACCTGGTTGGTCCCTGGTACCTGATTGGTCCCTGGTACCTGGTTTGTCCCTGGTACCTGGTACCTGGTACCTGGTACCTGGTTGGTCCCTGGTACCTGGTTGGTCTCTGTCACAGCAGCTGCTCACTGATGGAGTTAAATAAAATATTAGTTAAAATGACTTCTGTCACAGCTATGAAAAGTATCTTGTTGAACGTGCAACACGAACACTAAGATTTAAAACTGCATCAGTCTTTGATGAATGTTCTTCTGTCTGCAGGCGAAGTGTGAACTGAAAGAAAAGGGAGTTCACAGGTGCACCTGTCCTGATGGTTACACTGGAGACGGGAACATCTGCTACGGACCATTAATGGATGTAAGTCTGCAAATTCATGTGATCCAGATCCATGTGATCCAGATCCGAGTGATCCAGATCTCTGTGATCCAGATCCGTGTGATCCAGATCCGTGTGATCCAGATCCGTGTGATCCAGGTCTGTGTGATCAAGATCTGTGTGATCTAGATCCGTGTGATCCAGATCCATGTGATCCAGATCCGAGTGTTCCAGATCTGTGTGATCCAGGTCTGTGTGATCCAGGTCTGTGTGATTCGGATCTGAGTGATCCAGATCCGTGTGATCCAGATCCGTGTGATCCAGATCCGTGTGATCCAGATCCCTGTGATCCAGATCCGAGTGATCCAGATCCGTGTGATCCAGGTCTGTGTGATCCAGATCCGTGTGATCCAGATCCAAGTGATCCAGATCCATGTGATCCAGATCCGAGTGTTCCAGATCTGTGTGATCCAGGTCTGTGTGATCCAGGTCTGTGTGATTCGGATCTGAGTGATCCAGATCCGTGTGATCCAGATCCGAGTGATCCAGATCCGTGTGATTCAGATCCGAGTGATCCAGATCTGTGTGATCTAGATCCGTGTGATCCAGATCCGTGTGATCCAGATCCGTGTGATCCAGATCCATGTGATCCAGATCCGAGTGATCCAGATCCGTGTGATCCAGGTCTGTGTGATCCAGATCCGTGTGATCCAGATCCAAGTGATCCAGATCCATGTGATCCAGATCCGAGTGTTCCAGATCTGTGTGATCCAGGTCTGTGTGATCCAGGTCTGTGTGATTCGGATCTGAGTGATCCAGATCCGTGTGATCCAGATCCGTGTGATCCAGATCCGTGTGATCCCGATCCGAGTGATCCAGATCTGAGTGATCCAGATCCGTGTGATCCAGATCCCTGTGATCCAGATCCGTGTGATCCAGATCCGAGTGATCCAGATCCGTGTGATCCAGATCCGAGTGATCCAGATCCGTGTGATCCAGATCCGTGTGATCTAGATCCATGTGATCCAGATCCGAGTGATCCAGATCCGTGATCCAGATCTTGTGATCCGATCCGTGTGATCCAGATCCGTGTGATCCAGATCCGAGTGATTCCAGATCCAGTGATCCAGATCCGTGTGATCTAGATCCTTGTGATCCAGATCCGAGTGATCCAGATCCGTGTGATCCAGATCCAGATCCGAGTGATCCAGATCCGAGTGATCCAGATCGAGTGCTCCAGACCCGTGTGATCTAGATCCATGTGATCCAGATCCGAGTGATCCAGATCCGTGTGATCTAGATCCATGTGATCCAGATCCGAGTGATCCAGATCCGTGTGATCTAGATCCATGTGATCCAGATCCGAGTGCTCTAGATCCCAGTGATCCAGGTCCGTGTGATCTGGATCTGTGATCTGGTTTCCTGTGATCCACCAGATGATGTCAGCTGACTGTAATCACATCTGGATTCACACATAAACAGAAAATGACCCATATTATTCTATTAAAAAACGTTTATCTTGGATTCTCTGATGGTGTTAAATCCTCAGTCAGGATGAATCTGCTGTTTTTTTATTTTTCAGGAGCTGGACTTGAACCCAGACTTGTACAGTTTCTTCCGGCTGATCCAGGTAAGATCCAGATTCACTGTTCTGATCCAAGAATGAATGATAAAATGATTGGAAGGGTGTAAAAATCCTGAAACAGAGGTCCGAGCTGTCGGGTCTGAGGTGGCTCGAAACTGTTCATCTAAATTCAAGCGATGCCATGTCGTGTTAGGGTTAGGGTTAGTTCGTTGTTTTCTGAGCAGCTTAAAGGTCCAAGAGATGATGCCGATGAGTTCTAAAGAGAATCTCAGGGTCTCAAAGCCAAATCCAACCTGCCTGGTACCTGGGTGGTACCTGGTTGCTCCCTGGTACCTGGGTGGTACCTGGTTGCTCCCTGGTACCTGGGTGGGACCTGGTTGGTCCCTGGTTCCTGGGTGGTACCTGGTTGCTCCCTGGTACCTGGGTGGTACCTGGTTGGTCCCTGGTACCTGGGTGGTACCTGATTGGTCCCTGTTACCTGGGTGGTACCTGGTTGGTCCCTGGTACCTGGGTGGTACCTGGTTGCTCCCTGGTACCTGGGTGGTACCTGGTTGCTCCCTGGTACCTGGGTGGGACCTGGTTGGTCCCTGGTTCCTGGGTGGTACCTGGTTGCTCCCTGGTACCTGGGTGGTACCTGGTTGGTCCCTGGTACCTGGGTGGTACCTGATTGGTCCCTGTTACCTGGGTGGTACCTGGTTGGTCCCTGGTACCTGGGTGGTAACCTGGTTGTCCCTGGTACCTGGGTGGTACCTGGTACCTGCTCCCTGGTACCCTGGGTGGGAACCTGGTTGGTCCCTGGTTCCTGGTACCGGGTTTGGTCCTGGTACCTGGTACCCTGGTTGTCCCTGGTACCTGGGTGGTACCTGATGGTCCCTGTTACCTGGGTGGTACCTGGTTGGTCCCTGGTACCTGGTGGTACCCTGGTTGGTCCCTGGTACCTGGGTGGTACCTGGGTCCCTGGTACCTGGGTGGTCCCTGGTTTGGTCCCTGTTACCTGGGTGGTACCTGGTTGGTCCCTGGTACCTGGGTGGTACCTGGTTGGTCCCTGGTACCTGGGTGGTGGTCCCTGGTACCTGGGTGGTACCTGGTTTGGTCCCTGGTACCTGGGTGGTACCCTGGTTGGTCCCTGGTAACCCTGGGTGGTACCTGGTTGGTCCCTGGTACCTGGGTGGTACCCTGGTACCTGGGGTCCCTGGTACCCTGGTTGGTGGTCCCTGGTACCTGGGTGGTCCCTGGTTGGTCCCTGGTACCTGGTTGGTCCCTGGTTGGTCCCTGGTACCTTGGTGGTACCTGGTTGGTCCCTGGTACCTGAATGGTCCCTGGTTGGTCCCTGGTACCTGGTTGGTCCCTGGTACCTGGGTGGTCCCTGGTTGATCCCTGGTACCTGGGTGGTACCTGGTTGGTCCCTGGTACCTGGGTGGTCCCTGGTTGATCCCTGGTACCTGGTTAGTCCCTGATTGGTCCCTGGTACCTGGGTGGTACCTGGTTGATCCCTGGTACCTGAATGGTCCCTGGTTGGTCCCTGGTACCTGGTTGGTCCCTGGTACCTGGGTGGTCCCTGGTTGATCCCTGGTACCTGGTGTGGGTACCTGGTTGGTCCCTGGTACCTGGGTGGTCCCTGGTTGGTCCCTGGTACCTGGGTGGTACCTGGTTGGTCCCTGGTACCTGGTGGTCCCCTGGTTGTCCCTGGTACCTGGGTGGTCCCTGGTTTGGTCCTGGTACCTGGTTGGTCCCTGGTACCTGGTGGTCCCCTGGTTGGTGGTACCTGGGGTGGTACCTGGTTGGTCTGGTACCCTGGTACCCTGGTTGGTCCCTGGTACCTGGTCGTCTGGTACCTGGTGGTCCTGGGTGGTCCCTGGTACTGGGTGGTACCTGGTTGGTCCTGGTACCTGGGTGGTCCCTGGTTGGTCCCTGGTACCTGGGTGGTACCTGGTTGGTCCCTGGTTGGTACCTGGGTGGTCCCCTGGTGGTCCCTGGTACCTGGGTGGTCCCTGTTGGTCCCTGGTACCTGGGGGGTACCCTGGTTGTCCCTGGTACCTGGTGGTCCCTGGTGGTCCCTGGTTGGTCCCTGGTGGGTACCTGGTTGGTCCCTGGTACCTGGGTGGTGGGTGGTACCTGGTTGGTCCCTGGTACTGGTGGTCCCTGGTGGTTGGTCCTGGTACCTGGGTGGTCCTGGTTGGTCCCTGGTACCTGGGTGGTCCCTGGTTGGTCCTGGGTGGTCCTGGTTGGTCCCTGGTACCTGGTGGTACCTGATTGGTCCCTGGTACCTGGGTGGTCCCTGGTTGGTCCCTGGTACCTGGGTGGTACCTGATTGGTCCCTGGTACCTGAGTGGTCCCTGGTTGGTCCCTGGTACCTGGGTGGTCCCTGGTTGGTCCCTGGTACCTGGGTGGTACCTGTTGGTGGTACCTGGTACCTGGGTGGTCCCTGGTTGGTCCCTGGTACCTGGGTGGTCCCTGGTTGGTCCCTGGTACCTGGGTCCCTGGTTGGTCCCTGGTACCTGATTGGTCCCTGGTCCTGGTACCTGGTGGTACCTGATTGGTCCTGGTACCTGGTCCTTGGTTGGTCCCTGGTACCTGGTTGCCACCTTTTAGTGGCCTGTGAGGCTGAAAGACAGATGTTGGGTGTAATCTGATTCATTTCCTGAATGTGTATCACGGGCTTTTCAGACTGCAGTAATTAAACCTCTACTGAAAAAGATGTCTTTAGATCCTGATGATCTACAGGTCTGTTTCCAACTTTCATTTTATTTCAAAATTCTTGAGAAAGTTGTTGTAAATCAGCTAAATGACTCTTTGTAGAAAGGATATAAATGATGAGCTTCAATCAGGATTCAGGTCATAATTCAGAAACTGCTGATGACCTCATGTCTTCTGACAGTAGATCCGTCTCTGTTCTGGTTCTCCTGGATCTCCTTCGACACTATTGATGACCAGATCAATAGTTGATAGACTGGAGCAGGTTGTTGGAATTAGAGGAACGGCATTAAAATGGTTACAGCCATATTTGTTAGATGGATTTCAGTTTGTCCAAGTAAATAATGAACTGTTCCAGATGTACCAGGATCAGTTGTGGAGAACCACAGGATTCTGTTCTTGGACCCATACTTTTCTCCTGATACCTTTAGGAAACATCATTAGCAAACATAATATCAACGTTAACTGTTAACTGTGGTCCTTCTGACCACATGAACCAGTAGCCTTACTGGATGGATCCAAGTCTTTGTTCCCTCCAGACTGGATTATTGTAACGATCCAACAGTAGTGTTAAAGACCTCCAGCCGGTCCAGGACGCTGCAGCGCCAGTACCAACCGGAACTGGACCAGAGGTCACGTCTCACCAGTTCCAGCCGGTCCAGGATGCTGCAGCGCCAGTACCAACCGGAACTGGACCGAGGTCACGTCTCCCAGTCCAGCTTCCAGCGCGGTGGACCACCAGGACCGGTCCAGGACGCTGCAGCGCCAGTACCAACCGGAACTGGACCAGAGGTCACGTCTCCCCAGTTCCAGCCGGTCCAGGACGCCGCAGCGCCGGTACCAACCGGAACTGGACCGGAGGTCACGTCTCCCCAGATCCAGCTGGTCCAGGATGCCGCAGCGCCGGTACCAACCGGAACTGGACCAGAGGTCACGTCTCCCCAGTTCCAGCTGGTCCAGGACGCTGCAGCGCCAGTACCAACCGGAACTGGACCGGAGGTCACGTCTCCCCAGTCCAGCCGGTCCAGGACGCTGCAGCGCCAGTACCAACCGGACCAGAGTCACGTCTCCCCAGAGGTCCAGTCTCCAGCCCCAGCAGCCACCAGGACGCTGCAGCGCCAGTACCAACCGGAACTGGACCAGAGGTCACGTCTCCCCAGGTCCAGCCGGTCCAGGACGCTGCAGCGCCAGTACCAACCGGAACTGGACCAGAGGTCACGTCTCCCCAGTTCCCGTCCAGGATGCTGCAGCGTCCAACCGGAACTCAGGTCACGTCTCCCAGCCAGCCGGTCCAGGATGCTGCAGCCAACCAAACTGGACCGGAGGTCACGTCTCCCCAGTTCCAGCCGGTCCAGGAGCTGCAGCGCCAGTACCAACCAGGATGGACCAGAGGTCACGTCTCACCAGGTCCAGCTTCATTGGCCTCCTGTTAAATCCAGAATCACGTTCACGGTCTCCCTTCTTCCATTCAAAGGCTTGAACCATGAAGCTCCAGCGTCTCTAAAGCCCTCGTAGCTCCATCCTGTCCTGGTAGAACACTCTGCTCCATAAATGCAGGTCTACCTGCTGCTGTAGGGTCTGGAGGTCTAGAAAAACAAGTTTATGCGCCCCTGGTACTCTGGTTCCCTCCCACCCCAAAGGAATGCTGTTTAGGCTGACTGGTCAGAATAAATCCTGTCGAAGCTTCAGAAACATGAACGTCAGTGTAAGTTGAATATAGGCCCGATTATAGGAGTAACGGTATCAGAGCAGCTCTGAGGTCCAGCAGAACTAGTCTGGACACTAATCCATCATCTGAGGCCATGAAGAGGTTGTAACGCTGGTATGGAACCAGTAAGAGATTAATCCTACCCATACTGGACAACACAGTTGCTGTTGGAGCTTCAACACCAAGATGAAACTGCAGAACCAGCTGGAACACGCCCACCTTACCTCAATCACAGTTAGCTATCTTAGCTTAGCTTGTGCTAATGCTAACCTGAGATCCTAATTGATATTATTTTCCAGGGGAGGCCTGGGCCTCAGGTTGTTAAATTTTAGATTTGATTTAATTTTCAGTATTTTGTGTTTGGATTCAGAAGTTCAGTCACTCCTCAGAGGATCTGAGCGGGAACCTCACGGTGTTGGTTCCTTCTAATGAAGCTCTGAAGAACATGAGTGCAGCTGAGAAGTCCTTCTGGACCAGCCGGCACCACCTGCCTCACTTCCTGCGGTCGGTGACATCACAGACGCTCGAGCCAATCGAGAACCTTTAAACCTCTGAGTGTGGAGGACCAGTTGATGTGAACTGAGCTCTTCCTGCTGCAGGGCTCACTACCTTCTGGGGATCTACTCCGTGGAGGATCTGGACGGTCTGGTGGGAAGCAGGCTGCCCACCATGAACCCGTCCATCCGGTGGGAGATCAGGAACGGCAGCGGGGTGAGAAGGAAACCATCAACGTTCTTCAGTTGCTCTCAGGGTTCGGGTCTGTGCTCTGAAGATCAGGATGCATGTGCTTTAACATTTTAATTGATTAAAAAAAAAAATCTTTTCTTTGATTATTATACTTTTTATGACAAATATTCAGGGAGCTATTTTGGACTTTAAGGCGGTTCAGACTTGTGCAGGAATGAGTTCTGAGACGACGTCAGTAACGTCCTGAACGTTGACGCAGGTGGACCACTGAGGACCAACCTGCTGATGTCAACAGAAACTTTCAAATATGAACCTTAGATTTTTCTCCTTGATTGTTTTAATTAAATTTAGGAGCACTGATTAACATTATGTTCTTTAAAGTACCTTCTCTCTTCATCGTTGGCTTTATGAGCGAAGCTTCATAGTTTTTAAGTTGCACCGAGACGCCTTCATGTTTGTAACAATCAGGCATTAAAAATGTATTTTTCTCCTGCAGATCCACGTCGGAGAAGCTTCTATCATCACGCCCAACCTTCCCGCCATCAACGGTTACATCCACATCATAAACCAGGTTACCAGGTTTTCTTTTTCTACAACTTCATAATGTTGAATTTTATTATGGATATAAAACCATTTATTTTGTTTTGTAGGATTGTTTACTGGTCATCTGGATGGATTTTAATTCTTTATTTGTTTTACTGCATTTTAGCTCATCAGCTTCTCTTTCAGCCATTTTTAATCCTGACATCTTCTAACAAACTAGATCATCACACGTTTTTAGATAAAATAAAGAATTGATCCTGTTACCTGGAAGAGTTGGATCCTTTAGTTTCCTTCAGATTCTTGACTGCTTACCTGGACCACATCTGTCCTAACCTGTGTTGTGTTCAGGTTCTGGCACCTTCTCCCTCAGACGTCCCACCAGAACCTCCCTCCCTGATGGCCTTCCTGAACTCCTCCTCCAACCTCAGTCTGTTCAGAGAACATGCTCAGGTAAGAGGACCGGACCCAAACCCGTGTTTACAGGTGGACTGATGCTTTTAACATCATCTGGTTCCTGGGTGGTACCACATCTGTCTGGAACATCTGTCAGAAACATCTGTCTGGAAGCTCTGACGTTCACAAAATGTTTTCACTAATATTCTAAATCTACCGCTGGAAATCCGGATTATTTCTCTTTTAAACAGAGCCACATCTGTCAGGAACATCTATCAGGAACATCTATCAGGAACATCATCAGAACATCTGTCAGGAACATCTGTCAGGAACATCTATCAGGAACATCTGTCAGGAACATCTGTCAGGAACATCTGTCAGGAACATCTGTCAGGGACATCTGTCAGGAACATCTGTCAGGATCATCTGTCAGGGACATCTGTCAGGAACATCTGTCAGAAACATCTATCAGGAACATCTGTCAGGAACATCTGTCAGGAACATCTGTCAGGATTATCTGTCAGGGACATCTGTCAGGAACATCTGTCAGGAACATCTGTCAGGATCATTTGTCAGGGACATCTGTCAGGAACATCTGTCAGGATCATCTGTCAGGATCATCTGTCAGGAACATCTGTCAGGAACATCTGTCAGGGACATCTGTCATCTGTCATCTGTCAGGAACATCTGTCAGGATCATCTGTCAGGATCATCTGTCAGAACATCTGTCAGGGACATCTGTCAGGACATCTGTCAGGATCATCTGTCAGGATCATCTGTCAGGAACATCTGTCAGGAACATCTGTCAGGACATCTGTCTGTCAGGAACATCTGTCAGGATCATCTGTCAGGATCTGTCAGGATCATCTGTCAGGAACATCTGTCAGGGACATCTGTCAGGATCATCTGTCAGGATCATCTGTCAGGAACATCTGTCAGGAACATCTGTCAGGGACATCTGTCAGGAACATCTGTCAGGAACATCTGTCAGGATTATCTGTCAGGGACATCTGTCAGGAACATCTGTCAGGAACATCTGTCAGGATCATTTGTCAGGGACATCTGTCAGGAACATCTGTCAGGAACATCTGTCAGGGACATCTGTCAGGAACATCTGTCAGGATCATCTGTCAGGAACATCTGTCAGGATCATCTGTCAGGATCATCTGTCAGGGACATCTGTCAGGAACATCTGTCAGGAACATCTGTCAGGGACATCTGTCAGGAACATCTGTCAGGATCATCTGTCAGTATCATCTGTCAGGAACATCTGTCAGGAACATCTGTAAGGATCATCTGTCAGGAACATCTGTCAGGAACATCTGTCAGGAACATCTGTCAGGAACATCTGTAAGGGACATCTGACAGGAACATCTGTCAGGAACATCTGTCAGGATCATCTGTCAGGATCATCTGTCAGGATCATCTGTCAGGAACATCTGTCAGGAACATCTGTCAGGAACATCTGTCAGGATCATCTGTCAGGATCATCTGTCAGGATCATCTGTCAGGAACATCTGTCAGGAACATCTGTCAGGAACATCTGTAAGGGACATCTGTCAGGAACATCTGTCAGGAACATCTGTCAGGATCATCTGTCAGTATCATCTGTCAGGAACATCTGTCAGGAACATCTGTCAGGAACATCTGTCAGGAACATCTGTCAGGAACATCTGTCAGGAACATCTGTAAGGGACATCTGACAGGAACATCTGTCAGGAACATCTGTCAGGAACATCTGCAGGATCATCTGTCAGGAACATCTGTCAGGATCATCTGTCAGGAACATCTGTAAGGGACATCTGTCAGGAACATCTGTCAGGAACATCTGTCAGGATCATCTGTCAGGATCATCTGTCAGGATCATCTGTCAGGAACATCTGTCAGGAACATCTGTCAGGATCATCTGTCAGGATCATCTGTCAGGATCATCTGTCATCATGGATCATCTGTCAGGAACATCTGTCAGGAACATCTGTCAGGAACATCTGTCAGGATCATCTGTCAGGAACATCTGTCAGGAACATCTGTCAGGAACATCTGTCAGGAACATCATCTGTCAGGGACATCTGTCAGTATCATCTGTCAGGAACATCTGTCAGGAACATCTGTCAGGAACATCTGTCAGGATCATCTGTCAGGACATCTGTCAGTATCAGGAACATCTGTCAGGAACATCTGTCAGGAACATCTGTCAGGAACACATCTGTCAGGAACATCTGTCAGGATCATCTGTCAGGGATCATCTGTCAGGATCATCTGTCAGGAACATCTGTCAGGAACATCTGTCAGAACATCTGTCAGGAACATCTGTCAGGAACATCTGTCAGGAAACATCTGTCAGGAACATCTGTCAGGATCATCTGTCAGGACATCTGTCAGGATCATCACATCTGTCAGGAACATCTGTCAGGAACATCTGTAAGGGACATCTGTCAGGAACATCTGTCAGGAACATCTGTCAGGAACATCTGTCAGGATCATCTGTCAGGGACATCTGTCAGTATCATCTGTCAGGAACATCTGTCAGAACATCTCAGGAACATCTGTCAGGGACATCTGTCAGGATCATCTGTCAGGAACATCTGTCAGGATCATCTGTCAGGATCATCTGTCAGGCACATCTGTAAGGAACATCTGTCAGGAACATCTGTCAGGGACATCTGTCAGGAACATCTGTCAGGGACATCTGTCAGGGATTAGATGACATATTGACATATTAACAGTTTAAATGTATTAATTTAACAACCAGGAGCCTCAGCAGCATGTGGAAGAACCAGAACCAGACACACCCACAACAGCCTGGCTCCTCCCCCTCCTGCTGGTCACCAGCATGGCTCCTCCTCCTCCTGCTGGTCACCAGCATGGCTCCTCCTCCTCCTGCTGGTCTCCAGTCTGGCTCCTCCTCCTCCTGCTGGTCTCCAGTCTGGCTCCTCCCCCTCCTGCTGGTCACCAGCATGGCTCCTCCTCCTCCTGCTGATCACCAGCATGGCTCCTCCTCCTCCTGCTGGTCTCCAGTCTGGCTCCTCCTCCTCCTGCTGGTCACCAGCATGGCTCCTCCTCCTCCTGCTGGTCTCCAGCTTGACTCCTCCTCTTGCTGGTCACCAGCATGGCTCCTCCTCCTTCTGCTGGTCTCCAGCCTGGCTCCTCCTCCTCCTGCTGGTCACCAGCATGGCTCCTCCTCTTGCTGGTCACCAGCATGGCTCCTCCTCCTTCTTCTGCTGGTCTCCAGCTTGACTCCTCCTCCTCCTGCTGGTCACCAGCATGGCTACTCCTCCTCCTGCTGGTCACCAGCATGGCTCCTCCTCCTCCTGCTGGTCTCCAGTCTGGCTCCTCCTCCTCCTGCTGGTCACCAGCATGGCTCCTCCTCCTCCTGCTGGTCTCCAGCTTGACTCCTCCTCTTGCTGGTCACCAGCATGGCTCCTCCTCCTTCTGCTGGTCTCCAGCCTGGCTCCTCCTCCTCCTGCTGGTCACCAGCATGGCTCCTCCTCTTGCTGGTCACCAGCATGGCTCCTCCTCCTTCTGCTGGTCTCCAGCTTGACTCCTCCTCCTCCTGCTGGTCACCAGTCTGGCTCCTCCTCCTCCTCCTGCTGGTCACCAGCATGGCTCCTCCTCCTCCTGCTGGTCACCAGCTTGACTCCTCCTGCTCCTCCTGCTGGTCACCAGCATGGCTCCTCCTCCCTCCTGCTGGTCACCAGCATGGCTCCTCCTCCCCCTGCTGGTCTCCAGCCTGGCTCCTCCTCCTCCTGCTGGTCACCAGCATGGCTCCTCCTCCCCCTCCTGCTGGTCTCCAGCCTGGCTCCTCCTCCTCCTGCTGGTCACCAGCATGGCTCCTCCTCCTCCTGCTGGTCACCAGCATGGCTCCTCCTCCTCCTGCTGGTCTCCATCCTGGCTCCTCCTCTTGCTGGTCACCAGTCTGGCTCCTCCTCCTGCTGGTCACCAGCATGACTCCTCCTCCTCCTGCTGGTCTCCAGCTTGACTCCTCCTCCTCTTGCTGGTCTCCAGCATGGCTCCTCCTCCTCCTGCTGGTCAACAGCTTGACTCCTCCTCCTCCTCCTGCTGGTCTCCAGCATGGCTCTTCCTCCTCCTGCTGGTCTCCAGCTTGACTCCTCCTCCTCCTGCTGGTCTCCAGCCTGGCTCCTCCTCCTCTTGCTGGTCTCCAGCCTGGCTCCTCCTCCTCCTGCTGGTCACCAGCATGGCTCCTCCTCTTGCTGGTCTCCAGCCTGGCTCCTCCTCCTCCTCCTGCTGGTCACCAGCCTGGCTCCTCCTCCTCCTGCTGGTCTCCAGCATGGCTCCTCCTCCTCCTCTGCTGGTCACCAGCTTGACTCCTCCTCCTCCTGCTGGTCACCAGCATGGCTCCTCCTCCTCCTGCTGGTCACCAGCTTGACTCCTCCTCCTCCTCCTGCTGGTCTCCAGCTTGACTCCTCCTCCTCCTCCTCTGCTGGTCACCAGCATGTGACTCCTCCTCCTCCTCCTGCTGGTCACCAGCCTGGCTACTTCTCCTCCTGCTGGTCACCAGCTTGACTCCTCCTCCTCCTGCTGGTCTCCAGCTTGACTCCTCCTCCTCCTGCTGGTCACCAGCCTGGCTCCTCCTCCTCCTGCTGGTCACCAGCTTGACTCCTCCTCCTCCTGCTGGTCACCAGCATGGCTCCTCCTCCTCCTGCTGGTCACCAGCTTGACTCCTCCTCCTCCTGCTGGTCTCCAGCTTGACTCCTCCTCCTCCTGCTGGTCACCAGCATGACTCCTCCTCCTCCTGCTGGTCACCAGCCTGGCTACTTCTCCTCCTGCTGGTCACCAGCTTGACTCCTCCTCCTCCTGCTGGTCACCAGCCTGGCTCCTCCTCCTCCTGCTGGTCTCCAGCTTGACTCCTCCTCCTCTTGCTGGTCTCCAGTCTGGTCACAGACCACTGTGGAATGTCATCCCAGTCTCCAACCAGCCAACGTGGTTGTGATGGACCTCCAACAGCAGTCAGGACCTCCATCCTCTCCACCCCCAGGTTCTGGAGGTGGTCTCTGGTGAACCTGCTCTGTGGGGCCAGCATGGTCATCATGGAGGATAGTTTGGTCCCAGACTGGAGATGTGGAACCACAGATTCATCTGGATCTCTCTCTGCACTGAGACGACCTCCAACACCATCACACTGTCTCCACCAGAACATGTTACTGTGTCACCAGAGGGTTCTCCACGTCTCCTCCACATTTGGACCCTAACCCTAACCCTACCTTACGATCCAGAATCTGGACTCGTCACTGAACAGGAGGTTCCTCCACCTGTTCAGGAGCACCTGGAGGAACCAGAAGATCAGGACAAAGGTCCAGAGCAAGAACAGAGAAGACGTTTCATGGGATCAACCCACGTTCCTCAGATGTTCCTGATAAATGGGGCTCCATGTAAAGGAGAAATAAACGGCCTTTCCAACGGTACATTTGTTTCTGAGAAGCATTGATTCAACAAAGAAATATTCCACCAAACACTGATTTCCTTCCTGTTCTGAGTTTATATCCATCTGAACACATTTATCTCATCAAACGTCACTGCTTTGTCTTCGGCCTCTTGACCTTTGACCTTCATCACAGTGAACATGTTCAGCAGTGATTCTGTTGCAACTGTTGGCTTTAATTTGTCGTCTCAAATGTTTTTGATGTTGTTGCTCCACAACCTCAAAGGTCCAACAACCCACTGAGCAGGAACCTCGTCACGTTAACGTTCTTCAGCTGAGCAGAAGAGATTCCTGATCAACAGATAGTCTTTGTTCATTTTTATGTCTTTTTCTTTTATCGCGTCCTTTGTTGTTGTACTCGTGTGCGTTTTCTTCTAGATGTACAACCTGTCAGACCTTCTGAGGGACTCAGAGTTCACCATCCTGCTGCCGACAGATGAAGCCATCAGGCAGCACCTGAACAGGACCAACTCCTCCCACCTGGTACGTCCATCATCTGATCCAGTCACCAGGGAAACATCATTTATTTGACATGTAACTGAATTAAACTTTGATGACATCATCTTGTATTTGGTTGGTCCTATACCCAGTGTAAACTCCAGTTCTGTGGTGCTGTAGACACCTTCGTGGACCAGAACTTCTGGATTTATCTCTCACAAAGCTGTTTCTTACAACAGCTGGGTACCAGTCCAGCCAACATCTGTATGTGGGGGGGGGGGGGGGGGGGGGGGGGGGGGGG
>JAGFBZ010001907.1:0-90651 GCA_018398805.1 Hirundichthys speculiger
ATAGATGGATGGGTGGGATGGATGGATGGATGGATGGATGGATGGAAGATGGATGGATGGAAGGATGGATCTCTTTAATTGAAAATAAGGAAAAGGTAAAAGGAACCTGAGGTTTGTGATGCCCGTCTGCCATCTTGTCCTCTTCATTAACACCAGCAGCCCGACAGTCTCAGCGTGAGTCAAGAGTTAAAAATACTGGAACACCTGACTTTACCTCCGTTCCTGGCTGGTTGCCACGACAACCGTGCAGCTGAACGTCTGTGCGTCCGCAGGTCTACCCGGTGAGCTCCAGCGGAGGCCTGATCAGCGAGTACGCTTTCGTGCGAACCGGCCTGCTGGGCTTCATCGGCCCCGGCGGCCTCGTCTTCATCACCGGCAAGATGGACGGGCTGATCATGGTGAGCGGGCGGCGGCACAACGCCGACGACATCGTCGCCACCGCGCTGGCGGTGGAGCCGATGAAGTTCGTCTACAGGGGCAGGTGAGTCCAGAGGAAGTAGCGGTGGGGGGGCCAGATTTAAACTCGTGACGGTCGAGCTTGGACCAGACCACACCTGGAATAAATGCTACTTAACATCCGTCACCAGCAGCTGAACCGTCCGGCAGCCATGACACTGATAAACGAGCAACATCCCCCACACATTATAAATCTAATAAAGTAGAGCAATAGTGATGAATCCACACATAGTAACAGAGTGAACTTTAATTGTATCCGTGACCAACCAGGAGGAAATTCATCTTTTACCTGACAGGCTCTTGTGACGTTTTCTGGAGTTATTTAAAGTCTCCTGCTGGGGAGAGGTGGGGGGGGGGGCTCCAGGAGCTGTGAACCAGGCAACATCCTTGTAAAATGGTGGAAGTTTGCCCGGTTGTTTTTGTATTTATATTTCCTTAAGTATGTGTCTCTGTTTTCTATACAGTGATCCCTTATTTTTCACGGTTAATGGGGACCGGAGCCCCCCGAGCCTAAATAATGTGTTTAAAATATGTTTAAAAACCGCAAAAACGTAGCGAGGCACTGCAGCGAAACAAGACAAAGGCTCAACTGTGGTCTTTCTGTTTCCTTCACAGCCTCTGGTCTCTGAACCGTAGTAAACAAAACCGCTGGTATTGTGCTATTTTTGGCTCATAATTAGCGGCTTAACACGCTAACAACAACAAAGAAAAAGTCCGGTTTTCTCTGCATGGAACGGCACTTTATTCTGGCACTGCAGGAACTTGTAACATCACACAGGTTGTATTGTTGGGCTCCTGTCGGTTAACAGAGAATGTAAATCTATACACGCTGGGCTGCTGTTGATGCTCACTACACTTTTCATCTAACCCCGTTTTCATTCTGCCGTCCCACAACACACACACTACATTACCCATAAGGCCACACCATTACCCATAAGGCCACCTTCTTAAAGGGGGCAGGTTGGCTCACAACATTTCTTCACTGTGAGAGAACGTGCACAACATCCTGTGATGTTTCCGCGATTTTTTCTTGATTTTTTTTATCATATATTTCTGAAAAATCGCGAATAACTAAAACCGCGGAACTTAAAGCGCAAATTGGCGAGGGATCACTTTAGTTACTATATCTGCTGTGGATTATTTCGGTTCTGTTTCCTGTATTTCTGCAGGTGCTGAAGTGTAGGGCTGTAGCGATACACTAATCTCGCGATATGATATGATACACGATATTCGGCTCACAATATAATATATATCAATATTCATCTCACAATACATTTACATCATTTTCTGAAAGATTTTAAAGGGACAAAGTGATTTTGGTGACATCTTGTGTGTGTTTCAATGAGATCTCAAGATTTGTTGAGAAAAACAGTTTCATTTATTTAAACAGTGCAAATTGTTGCTTGTGAGCTTTTAAAGGTGGGACACGGGGTTTTTGAAAGAAGTTTAGAATATCGATACCCACGGCTGAAAAATCAATACTCTGGGGAAATAAAATATCGAGATATATCGCAGAATCGATAAAATCGCTCAGCTCTACTGAAGTGACGTCTGTTTGCACATAAAAGCTTTAATGACATCTGCAGATGCGTTGTTTGATGTGTCATACATTCACTCTCATCAATATTTGGGCGTTCAGTTTCACCTCTATATTCCCGAAGCACGACTATTATGTTATTGAGACAATCAGAGTGTGATAATTTATTGTTCTGCAAAATACACTTGGAAAAAAAAAGACAGTTAAGGGAGATTACACCGCTCTCTGATGATTGCGAGGTTTTGAAAGGTGCACACAAAAGGGAGGGAAGTAAGCAACAATATATTGTGAAGGCCTTAGAGTAGACCCGTCATTTTTCTCTTAAACATGAACGCAGTGTATCTTATTTAAAAGCAGCACACTCAGTCAGGGGAGCGAACACAGCTTCAGCTTCCCTCAGGTGATTTAACGGGGAAATTAAGTCGTTAAATAAGCCGGCCAACACCCCACGATCAGTTCTGGCTTCAGCTTCAGCTAATGATCCACCGTGTCATGATAGTTTATCCCGCTCCGGATGGCGATCAGATCAGGCTGTGGACTTGTCAAACTCATCCATCAAATTAGCCGTGGTCCTGCAGCAACTGCGGGTGACTGCTGCCAGAGTTTTGGTCGACATCCTCTTTTCCGTTCCCATGAAACTGACAGTGTAATTTTTTTGCACTTTTTGCAGAGCAGCAGTGGCCTATCGACGAGACAAACTGTGACGTGCAGATAAAGTAAATGCAATAACTTGGGCTGGGCAAGTTAACGCGTTATTATCGCGTTAACTCATTAATTTATTAACGCCGACAATTATTTTATCGCATATTAACGCATGTTGCTCACGTGCTTTTGTTTTGAAAAGTCTGTTACTGGCTGCTGCAGAACCAGAAAACAATCGGCAGGTAAACTTGCGGAAAAGCTAAAACAGACATGGAGAACGGTAAAAATTGTGAACTTTACAGTTTAGGTAGCAACTCAGGTAGCAACATTAACAATTCAGTCTAAAAAAAAATCCTGGACTGCAACAAAACTTTCGTGTCATTCCTCCATTTATCATCAGATCTGCTCCATGTGTTCACTGTCCTGCTGTTCTCTAGCTGGTTACTGCAGTGCAGCTCCATCTAGTGGCACAGATGTGTAATGACAACAGAAAGTCCAGTCCTCGATCATAAAACAAATTTAGTTCTGTGGCCTGTTTTTTAATTTTGTATTTTTGATCCAAGTCTGAAATTGAAATATTAAAAAAACAGGCATTTTTTTTCTTTTTTTTTTGTGTTAGATTAAAAAACGAAAAATGTAATAAAATGTTTTTTTTTTTTTTTACATTTTTGATTGACAATTGAAAATGAAAAGAATGATTGATACACAGATTGGTAAAGTTACAGAACTTTAACACGGACATTTTCATTTTAAAGTTCTCCCAGACGGAACAGAAACAAGGTTATATGAGATTTACACTAAATATGTGTTGCTGACAAGTGCTGATGACACTTTAGTTCATATGGCAGAACATTTCAATAAAAGTGCATTTTACACTACTTTTGAATTAATTATTTGATTTTGCGCATACAATGTGATTAATCGTGATTAAAATTTTTAATCGTTGCCCAGCCCTAGCAATAACTAGAAAATTGCAGTTTTGCAATTCTCATGATGAATTTCCTTTTTTTTTTTCCTAACTGATGGGTATCAGGGTTACGTTAATGTCCAAGAGCACTGATGATGTCTCCGTTCTCCCGGCTGCAGGATAGCGGTGTTTTCTGTCACGGTGCTGAGGGACGAGAGGATCGTGGTGGTGGCCGAGCAGAGACCAGACTCCACGGAGGAGGACAGCTTCCAGTGGATGAGCCGCGTGCTGCAGGTACTTCTGGATCACATGAACGCTGCAGAACTGTTATTATCCCGTTCGACAACTGTTCCCCCGTTTAGTTTCCGTGTTGGATAAGTTCACGCCGTGGTGACAATCCAGCATTTACTGTAACGTCTTTATTGCTCGCTTCTCAAATGTAGAAACCATTTGCAGTGATGTTTGATCAGGTTGATCCTCACAATCTTTCATGCTGGTGTTTTCTGTATTCTACAAGGCATTAGGATTAAGGTATTCAAATGTGTCAATTTAATGCATTATTGTGAAAAACAAACACACCTGCTTGTGTGATTCCATGAATATGAAAGTGAATGTATTTATGCAAGAAGAAGATAACTAATGTTCTCTTTACCTCCGCCAAGGAATTATGTTTTTACCAGCGTTTATCTGTCTGTCTGTGTTCAAGATAGCTCAAAAAGTTATAGATGGATTTTGATGAAATTTTCAGGAGTTGTCGGAAATGTGAAAAGGAAGAGCTGATTTCATTTTGGGTGTGATCTGGAAGTGATCTGGATCACTTTCAAATCTTCTATAATATTGCGGTTAATGGGGCCGAAAATTTTGTTTCTCAATATCTCCGTTAATTATTGCCCAAAACTCATTAAATTTGACTCAGGGATTGACAATGGGAACCTCAATCAAAATTCGAAGGCTGATCTGGATCTGATCCAGAAGGGGGATTTTATCACAATCTCTATAAAAAATGGGGGTGCCCGTACATTTTGGCCTACTGTGCCTTTAATATTAGAGGTAGAAATCTCTAACAAGCACGTCATGTAGCTGAGTCAATATGAAGTATGTCAACGGATTTGATCTAGCTTTGATACTTTTTTCAATGTTTTTCAATGTTTAAATCGTTAAAATAATTTTTTTGTTATTTGTTTTTCTATGTGAAGTACTTACTTTATAAAATATACAATGTTGGGTTTTTTAATGTAAATAAATGGAAATTATAAGTCATTGAGGTTGTTTAATTTCAGTATATTGACTTTGGAAACAAATATTGCGTGAAATCTTTGTAGCATTATTATTTATTTTGTGTGCATCACAAAATGAAGGAAGATATGGTACTTTTTTAGCTGTTCCATATTGTTAGCGCTATATGTACGAGTGTCCGAGTGCTTTTCTAGTTGTAAATGTTTCTTCCCTCTCGTCTCTCTCAGGCTATAGACAGCATCCACGGGGTGGGTGTCTTCTGTCTGGCCCTGGTTCCAGCCAACACCCTTCCCAAGACCCCTCTGGGCGGCATCCACCTCTCAGAGATCAAGCAGCTGTACCTGGAGGGGGGTTTGCACCCCTGCAACGTGCTCATGTGCCCCCACACCTGCGTCACCAACCTACCCAAGCCGCGGCAGAAACAGCCAGGTGGGTAGTCTGAACTCCGTCTGCGCCGCTCGGCTGTGACGGTGCGCTGACCCGGGCTGTGTTTGTGTGTTTCCCAGAGATCGGACCTGCCTCTGTGATGGTGGGGAATCTGGTGTCAGGGAAGAGGATCGCTCAGGCCAGCGGCAGAGATCTGGGACAGACCGACGACAACGACCAGGTGAGAGGCCCACAGAGGCTTGATGGGAGCAAATGACCACCAGTTGAAACGGCAGGAGACAAGCAAGAAAGACGAGACTCAGTCCCACATTCGAGCTTAAATGTGTATCAGAAGAACTGCCATGCGGGATTTTAATCTCCACAATTAACCGCTCAGTCAATTTTACAAAAACCCGTTAAGGTGAATAATTACAGAGCACAGGGGAAATAAAACACAGCTAATAATCTTGACTTAATAGCTCCAATAGATATAAAATCATAAACTAACATTCACCTGGTCCCAGCTTCAAATACCTTTTCAGGAAAAATGTTCGGCTGCAGCTTCACCAAAGTGCTCCTGATCATGTCCTTCAGAGGCAGTCTGAAGTACCGGCAGGTTTCATCTCACTCGGTTTGAAATGCTCACAGCCTGTTGAACTGACTGAACCGCTTTAGTGTCGTGGACAGAAGACTCGGCGGTGAAAACAAGTCCTGAAACTGCTGGAGAGGAAGCACGTAAAGCTCATTACTACTCACACATGCTCTGCAGTTTCACTCTGATCTGGGCTGAATCAAAATAACACAACGTTTCTTGTGCACGTCGCTGTTTTATATTAAAGGCCGACTGCAGTTATTGAAATTCTGTTTGAAATGCATCGTTGTGTATCTCTGCTTTCGTTTATTCTGATCAGTGTTGACTTTTGAAAAGATCCAGTTTACTGGATTCAATTCAATTCAATTTTATTTGTATAGCGTCTGTTACAATGTCAGTTGTCCCCAGGCGCTTTACAGAGACCCAGATCATGACCCCCGAGCAAATATCATTAACTAAAATTATGTTATTAAATCCTAATGAAGGATAATGGCAAGTAAAAAAAACTCCCACAGCGGGAGAAAAAAAACTTTAAGCCAAACAGTGACAAGGAAAAAACTCCACTTTAAGAGGAAAAAACCTTGAGCAGGACCTGGATCATATGGAGGGACCTTCCTGCTGAAGACCAGCCGGGTAAAGAAAGAAAAAGGGAGGAGAGACAGGACAGAGAGAGGATGGAGGACAGAGAGAGGAGAGCACACAAATGACTGAATGAAATGACTATATAAACAGATACAGGTAGCAGCACTGAGGTGAGATGGTCAGAGGACTAGATCACCGGTCAAACTAGCCAGCTGGCACCCTGAACACATCTACACACACAGGTGGAGGTAAACGCTGGGATGGACAGAGGAGGGAACTGCAAGTCAGCATGAAACTCAGGAAACTCTGGCCTGCAAACATACAGAAAGAAAAGAGATAAAAGGGGGTAAAACAGCACAACAAACTACAGGAAAGAAAATGGAGCACAGTTACAGTAACAAGGTGCTGCTAATTAACTATGGATTGGGCTGGAGGAGGAAAGGGGAGGAGCGGTGGAGACATGGATCTTACTGTTCCTACCAGGAGCAGGGCGTAGTGACCGGAGGGACGAGGATATAAGATGATGAAAGGAGTTTCCTTCTTGGGGTGTCTCGGCTCACCGTGAAGACTACAGAGTCTCGGTGTGAAGTCGCTGCGCCTTCACAGTTGAGGTGGCTTGGGCGTCTGGATAGGATGCCTCCTAGACACGACTCAAACTCATAGAAATCGAAGCTGATGGATGGACGGTTACTCCCGCAGTCCAGAGACATGCATGTCAGGTTAAACGGTGACTCTAAATCACCTGTAGGAGTGATTGTAAGTGTGCATGGTTGTTAGTCTCCATGTGACCCTGTGATGGACTGGAGACCTGTCCAGGGTGGACCCCTGCCTGGGATAGACTCCAGCAGACCCCTGCATGAGACTGAACGGGTGTGGATGATGGATGGATGGAGTTTAAATGGTCACAATCTTAATGATCTTGATATGAACCCCGAAAGCAGATTTCAGTTTGAGGAAGATAAAAACTAATCTGAACGGCTCATCAGATGAAATCTTTTCAGACTGAGGTGTCCACAAACAAACAGGGGACAGAGTTGTGTTACGTCAGAGTTGAAACTCTTCAGACAAACAAGTATGTGGACTCAAACACAGAGAAATTATCCTTTTATAAAATGTCCCTTTTTTAAAAAAAAAAAAAAAAGGGGGGGGTTTCTGAGACTGTAGATGCACAAGAAATAATTATTTATACACTGTTGGGTCATAAAAAAACAATTAATTGACATGTTAACAAGGTCAAAGACATTTGTCAAAGACAAATCAGAGACACATAAAACGATAAATAAAAAGAAAAAAAAGTGTATAAAATTCTGACGCAGCTGTTGTTTTTCCTCTGCTGCAGTTTCTGTTCCTGTCAGAGGTTTTACAGTGGAGAGCTCAGACCACACCGGACCACGTCCTCTACACTCTGCTCAGCTCACGGGTAATGACGAACACACACCTCTGTTTAGGTTTTAGGTTTTTAGGCAAAAATTCTAGCAGCAAAACATCTGTCGTGTTATCCCCTCCCTCCAGGGGGCGGTGTCGAGCTCCCTCACCTGCTTGCAGCTACATAAAAGGGCAGAGCGAGTGGCGGCTCTGCTGATGGAGAGAGGAGGTCTGCAGGAAGGAGACCATGTGGCTCTGGTCTACCCGCCAGGTAAGAGATGATGCAAGACTCAACATCTGGACATGTTTAGAGGTAGCTGCATCCACATCTTCTTTACATGTGTGTGTGTTTGTGTTGATCCTGCAGGGATAGACCTGATTGCAGCTTTCTACGGCTGCCTGTACGCCGGCTGCGTCCCCATCACGGTGCGACCGCCGCACCCCCAGAACATCTCCACCACCCTGCCCACTGTCAAGATGATTGTTGAGGTCAGAGTCATGTTTTTCCCTCCAACGTGTCCGCTGAACTGTTAGCCTCACAGGTTCTGATGTCGCTGTTTTTCAGTCAAGTTCTCTTTCCAGCTGACAACTAGTTTCAGAGTTTCTTGAGCGTAATTCAACTCTGATCTCCCCTTATTAACAAATTACAAACAAATCCTTTATTACACACATTCAGTATAGAGTATAATAAGTTTGAGCCTCACTACCTTTGTGAGATACCTCTGATGTTACGGGAGCACTGTTGAGAAAAAACTCTCTTTATATTTATCCATATTTCCAAGACTACACAAGACTGAAAGTAAAGATCTGACGCTCCCTAGACTTTAGTGGTTTTTAATTTCATTGCATGCAACACAGCCAGCTGCAGATGATGGTAATGACCCGAGAAAAAAAAAAAACATAGCACAATGGAGTTACAGGAACAGATGGCTGGAAGAAACTATACGTGCTGCTCTGTCTAGTTATGGAGATCATAAGTGAACAAAAGCAGAAATGAATACCCTGAATGTGGAGGTACAGCATCAAATGAGACATCTTTTCTGTCCGTCATCCCCTCTGCGCCTCCGCAGGTCAGCCACTCGGCCTGCGTGATGACCACGGCGGTCATCTGTAAGCTGCTGCGCTCCAAGGAGGCCATGGCCACGGTGGATATCAGGAACTGGCCACCCGTCCTGGACACTGGTACCGTTGCTGCTCTAACCCTAACCCTAACCGTTACTCACACATCCACGCAGACATTCAGACCGTCCTCCATCACCGTCCTTCAGCAGCACAGCTGTGATGTTCACATCCGTTTTTGACCTAACTTTAAACCTCCGAACACACAAGTGGTCCGATTTGACCCGCTGATAGCGATTTTCTTTCTTTTAGCTATGATCAACTGCAGCAGTCAGTAGGTGTGTGAAAAAAAAAATTATTTGGCAATATATCACGATTTTCAGCCGCCCAATATAATATCAATTTTTAGCTCCTAATGTCGATTTTTTTTCAAAAACACTAATAATACAGTGATCCCTTATTTTTCACGGTTAATGGGGACCAGCGCCCCCCCGCGAGAATCAAAATCCGCGAACTGGAGCCAGAGCCCCCCAAGCCTCAATAATGTGTTTAAAATATGTTTAAAAACCACAAAAAAGTAGCGAGGCACTGCAGCGAAACAAGACAAAGGCTCAACTGTGGTCTTTCTGTTACCTTCACAGCCTCTGGTCTCTGAACCGTAGTAAACAAACCGCTCTTTCATCCAACCTCGTTTTCATTCTGCCGTCCCACGACACACACACACTACATTACCCATAAGGCCACCTTCTTAAAGGGGCCAGGCTGGCTCATGACATTTCTTTGCGCACAACAT
This sequence comes from Hirundichthys speculiger, assembly GCA_018398805.1. Lineage (NCBI taxonomy): Eukaryota > Metazoa > Chordata > Actinopteri > Beloniformes > Exocoetidae > Hirundichthys > Hirundichthys speculiger. Next base: position 9,536 of record JAGFBZ010001907.1, read on the forward strand.
CCTGTGATGTTTCCGCAATTTTTTCTTGATTTTTTTTAATATTATATATTTCTGAAAAAAAAACTGTGTATAACTAAAACAGCGGAACTTAAAGCGCAAATTGGCGAGGGATCACTCTAAACCAAGGGTCACTAACTGGCGGACCGCGGTCCGAGTCCGGACCCAGACAGCGTCCTATACGGACCCGAACCTATAACCAGTAAATTATTAAGGGATTTTAAATTTTGGAGGGGACGCTTCTATTTTAAACCGGTGCAACTTTTCTAGTCTTTACGGCACGGTTTGCAGATCAGGAAACGCACAAACCAATGCGTGCGAGTTAAGTCATCCCACGTGATGCTAACCCAGCCAAATCACATCTCTGCACTGCGGGGATTAACATAGCAACTCTGACTGCAGTCAGATGAGAGGTGAGAAACCCGAACGGAAGACACTGAAAAATAGAAAGTTAGAAAGATAAGGAAAGAAGCGATACAGGGCGAGAAGGAAAGAGGTTGAGTGAGTGAAAGACAGGGAGAAAACAAAGGAGGAGACGAATTAGCGGCAGAGGGAGTGGGCGGAAAGACGGGGAGAAAACAGAGGAAGAGACAGCAGAGAAAAATAACTACTCATGGCGCTCTTCAAGAAGAGAAAGTGGACAGTGAAAAACTTTCAACTCAGAATGGACAAACTCTTCATTTCATTCTTCCCACTGGGAGCACAAAACCAGTGTGTCTCATCTGCTCAGAGACTGTAGCTCTCATTAAAAGTTAATGTGAACGCAACTATGAAACAAAGCCAAAGTTTTTTGACCAAACCCCCCCCGAGTCTGAACTAGGTCACAGAAAATAAGCAGTCTCAGAGCCCAGTATGACCAGTCCACCAGAATCCTGACCCATTCATTTACTGCCCAACAACGTGCTCATGAATGTTCCCTTAGAGTTGTTTGGATTTTGGGTCAGAACAAAAACCACATACTGATGGAGAGATTGTTAAGGAGTGCATGAGTGCAGTCGCTGAACCTTACTTGAGGGAAAACAAAAAGAAGAGCTTTGTGACAAAATAAAGCAAATACCCATATTCATCATCATCAGCCACAAAGATGCCACATCCAGCGGATGAAGCCATTCATAAGGACTATGTGTAGGCTTAGCTGTAGATGAGTCCCCTATGGTCTGACAATGCTCAGCTGTTAGATTAAAAAATATTTTCTCTATTTCATTTTTAAATTCAATCTGTTCTGGTTTAATGTTAAAGGTGGGGTAGGTGTTCTTTTTTTTGCAGCACTTTTTTACAATATTGCCTGAAAACCTTTTCACATTCCCATTGCACACCCACTGAAATAAAATGTTTGCAAAAAAAAAAACTAAATGTTTTGGTCCAGTCTAGAGGGTATATTCAGAGAAAAACTCTGACCAATCAATGTACTGATCATCTTTACATTTATTGGCTGCCTAAAACGGTCCATCAAATATCAATGCACTCCCTCACCCCTCCCTCCCTGGTGGTTCATGTAGTCATGAATCATGTGAAGGCTGGTTTCGAGGGGTGAGCTGAAGAGGAGGAGGCGGAAGCCTTTGGGAGGAGGGAGGGAGTGTATATTTTCAAAATCTCACTTGAGTTGGATTGCTGGAACCGTTTTTCAAAGAACACCTACCCCAACTTTAAGTGACAATAAATACTGTCAAAATGTTTTTGAATTGTACTTTCTTTATTTGATCAGATGTTGATTACATGGAGATGTTGATACAACTACTAGGCTACTTCAGTATATATCACACAAATCATAACGTTATGACATTATGGTGTTCTGGACCTTTGCTTTAGAAAATTTTCTCCAACTGGACCTCTTTGAATTTTAGTTGAATACCCCTGCTCTAAACAATAAATAGGTTGTCTTGAAGCAAATAGTTTTGACTCAATTTGTCCTCTGAATGATCAATATCATCTTATGAACATATACAGCAACTTGATTTTTAATTTCTACTTTTAATTTGGATATTAACTGGGTAGAATATTACAATATATCCAATATATCGCGATATTGTGATGATATCGTATCATGACCCAAGTATCATGATACATATCGTATTGCGAGGTCCTTGCCAATCCTCACCCCAGCAGTCAGGGCTGATTGGACAAAAAAAAAAATCTGTCAGATTCTGATCACCAACCAGTCCATCCGTGCATGTTTACTAAATACAGCTGCTAAAAAATTACAAGAGCAAACAGGAGGAAAAGTGAAAGAGGATGTCGAGCTAGTTGGCTTGAGAGAAGAGGATGTAGAGGACACAGACGGAGGTAGATGAGCCTGATTATCCTGGTGGTACAGTCAGCCTCCCTCTGTGGCAGCCTGACCACGTGCTCATGTCCCGACCTACAAGCAGCTCGAACAGCTTCAAGGAAAACTTCACTTCTGCTTTTGGACTGAGATCCTGTCGCTCTCAGCTTGGAGGTTGTTTTCCTGTGATTAATCTCATCTCAAACCCGAGATGATGGCGTCCTCTCAGGTGTCTGAAGCAGCACAGGAGCCAAAAGTCTGCTGCAGAATAAGAATGTAACTCTTTACCTTTTCTCTTTAAAATATGGTAAGAAATGCACTTTACTGTCATGATGAGACAACACTGACTGCATTTATATCAAGACTTGTTATTGTAATTTCTCTTCATGCTGACTCTGACCCGCGTGTTAAGACTCTCTGTGGTCAATACACACAAGCTTTTTTTATTTATTTTTTCCACTGTCTGACATTAAATCAGACAAAACGTCTTGTTGTAGGTCAGTCGGGATTACTGAAATTATTTTTATGTGCTAAATGCCTGAATAATGAGACAGAGAATTTTTTTTTTTTTTACTTTCTTCAAAGTCAGGGTGTTATTTAGGGGTGTGAAAAAAAATCGACTCGGCAATATATTGTGATTTTCGGCTGCCCAATATAATATCGATTTTTCAGCTCCTAATATCGATTTTTTAGGAAAATTCAAAATGTGCAAAAATACTAATAATAAACAATAAATGGGTTGTTTTGAAGCAAATAGTTTTGACTCAATTTGTCCTCTGAATGATTAATATCATCTGATTAACATATACAGCAACTTGATTTTTCATTTTTACTTTTACTTGATATTAACTGGGTAGAATATCACAATATATCATGATATCGTGATAATTTCGTATCGTGACCCAAGTATCATGATACATATCGTATTGCGAGGTTCTTGCCAATACTCACCCCTACTGTTATCAGATATACAGCTGTATTTAAAAAGAGGAGGACGGTACTTTCCTAAAACCTTTTGTGATGCTGCACCATAAATTTGCCGGGTGCAGTTTTCAGCAGCGCGATCGCACATCTGATGCTCCGGTTTGGTTGTGCCACGGCTGTGTGTGTGTGTGTGTGTGTGTGTGTGTGGAACCGAGTCAAATAAACTACGCCGTGTGTGTTCGTGGTAATAGATGAACCAGCAGGAGTCACTGGTTTTTAATCATGAATGGAGCTCTGTGGCCCAGAGCAATAAACTTTATCAGGATTCTGATAAATATGCTGCACCTGATAATGGGAAGCATTGTTGGTTTGGGTTTTATGAAGGGACGTCTGTAAACGTGGAATACGGCCAATCTGGAGCTTTGAATGAGCAGCTTTTAATATAAAACTAGAGCATCAGTCGTGCTGCCGCTCCATCACAGAGGTCTAATCCCTCTTCAAGCTGCCAGAGTGGTTCTGCCGGGTTCATCTTCAGGTCAGGGTTTCTGAAACAGAGAGAGCTCGACAGACCGTGATCTCAGATGTAATGAAATAAATACGAGCGTGTGTGTCTCGTCTGCGTGTGTTTGTGCTGCAGATGACCTGCCAAAGAAGAAGCCTCCAGCGCTCTATAAGCCCACCAACCCCGACGGCCTGGCCTATCTGGACTTCAGCGTGTCCACCACCGGCATGCTGGCCGGAGTTCAGGTCAGCTCAGCGTTAATCCTCTCCTCCCTTCCTTCCCCTCATTATCGCTCCACTCCAGAGGGAAATTAATCAATAAGGGCAGCGGCTAAATGATCAGGCAGGAGGGCGTATTAAAGAACAGTTAGTCCAGCGAGGAAAGCCTTTATTCAAACGCTAAAGAGACAAAAAAAATAAAAATGAACTGTGTAAATGTTCAAGCTGTGGATTTAAAAACTGACTGTCAGTTCTTCTATTTTGTTCCTCGTATGTCTCTGTGTGTTGTCGTGTCTCTCTTCTGCCTCCTTTCCCCTCTCTAGATGTCCCACAATGCAGTTGGGGCCTTCTGTCGCTCGGTGAAGCTGCAGTGCGAGCTGTACCCGTCCAGGGAGGTGGCCATCTGTCTGGATCCCTACTGCGGCCTCGGCTTTGTCCTCTGGTGCCTCTGCAGGTCGGAGCCGCTATAAAATACAGTCAAGAAGAACTAAATAAAACTTAAAACGTCCCGTCAGAGCTCAGGTTTTATGTATCAGTACAGCAGCCAACAACGTGATGTCATGTGTGATGTCATTATTTATGTAACAGGAATGAAACCATCGAGTGAATATTTAAGTGCACCGTTTCTGCCTCTGAAGGAGCTGAAAGGGACGTCAAGTAAACCTGATTAACTGACCATCAGCAAGCGTGACCGCATCTATAAAAGCAAATGCTTTGACCTGCCGGTGCGTTAACACAACGCTCAGGAGGAAAGACATCAGCAGTGATTCAGAGAAGAAACAGCTGCTCCCTGTTCGATCCAGGATGGATTATAAGGCCTTTTATTAAAGCCTTTTTTTAACAGAAGAAAGTGAAAAAGATTCCAGATCGTTTCCATTGTCTCAACGGTGGAACTTTCAGCAGTTCACCCCCAAGATCAAACCATGTCGTGCTTGTAATTGCAGCAAAAACCAAGACTTGCAGGCCTCAGGTGGCTTGTTAAGGGCACAGTTGCAGTCCTGATGGACGGAGTGTTGATCTAAAGATTTGTTCACCAAATCTTTTTTCCTTTTTTTTGTCGATCAAAGCTCTGACAGCATATTCGACTCACTGAACTGAATCGCAGCTGAACAGTTCACGTATCAGCAGCTCACGATTCTCTGCATCCAGTCGTTATTTACCGAAACAACAGGAGCTCACACTCGTGAAGTCGTACTGTGCTATACCCAGGCACGACTGAGCCTCCCTCCCGATATACGAGTAACCCCGGCTTTAATCGTGCTTGAGCGTGATTACCGCTTGTACCTCTGTCATCACATCTTTGCCTCTAGAGCTCGTTTATTTACTCGAAGCTCACGTGGTCTCAGGGTTTGTTTTGTGTAACAGAGTGGCGATTCTCACTCTGACAGTCACTGCCCTGTTTAAGCGTTTATAAGCAGAATATACCAACATGTTTTTCAGCTCCTAATATCAATTTTTTAGGAAAATTGCTTAATTTTCACATTTAAATTGTTTAAAATTTAAATATCCAAAAAGACTAATGATAAACAATAAATAGGTTGTTTTGAAGCAAATAGTTTTGACTCAATTTGTCCTCTGAATGATTAATATCATCTGATTAACATATACAGCAACTTGATTTTTCATTTTTACTTTTACTTTTGATATTAACTGGGTAGAATATCACAATATATCATGATATCGTGATAATTTCGTATCGTGACCCAAGTATCATGATACATATCGTATTGCGAGGTTCTTGCCAATACTCACCCCTACTGTTATCAGATATACAGCTGTATTTAAAAAGAGGAGGACGGTACTTTCCTAAAACCTTTTGTGATGCTGCACCATAAATTTGCCGGGTGCAGTTTTCAGCAGCGCGATCGCACATCTGATGCTCCGGTTTGGTTGTGCCACGGCTGTGTGTGTGTGTGTGTGTGTGTGTGTGTGGAACCGAGTCAAATAAACTACGCCGTGTGTGTTCGTGGTAATAGATGAACCAGCAGGAGTCACTGGTTTTTAATCATGAATGGAGCTCTGTGGCCCAGAGCAATAAACTTTATCAGGATTCTGATAAATATGCTGCACCTGATAATGGGAAGCATTGTTGGTTTGGGTTTTATGAAGGGACGTCTGTAAACGTGGAATACGGCCAATCTGGAGCTTTGAATGAGCAGCTTTTAATATAAAACTAGAGCATCAGTCGTGCTGCCGCTCCATCACAGAGGTCTAATCCCTCTTCAAGCTGCCAGAGTGGTTCTGCCGGGTTCATCTTCAGGTCAGGGTTTCTGAAACAGAGAGAGCTCGACAGACCGTGATCTCAGATGTAATGAAATAAATACGAGCGTGTGTGTCTCGTCTGCGTGTGTTTGTGCTGCAGATGACCTGCCAAAGAAGAAGCCTCCAGCGCTCTATAAGCCCACCAACCCCGACGGCCTGGCCTATCTGGACTTCAGCGTGTCCACCACCGGCATGCTGGCCGGAGTTCAGGTCAGCTCAGCGTTAATCCTCTCCTCCCTTCCTTCCCCTCATTATCGCTCCACTCCAGAGGGAAATTAATCAATAAGGGCAGCGGCTAAATGATCAGGCAGGAGGGCGTATTAAAGAACAGTTAGTCCAGCGAGGAAAGCCTTTATTCAAACGCTAAAGAGACAAAAAAAAATAAAAATGAACTGTGTAAATGTTCAAGCTGTGGATTTAAAAACTGACTGTCAGTTCTTCTATTTTGTTCCTCGTATGTCTCTGTGTGTTGTCGTGTCTCTCTTCTGCCTCCTTTCCCCTCTCTAGATGTCCCACAATGCAGTTGGGGCCTTCTGTCGCTCGGTGAAGCTGCAGTGCGAGCTGTACCCGTCCAGGGAGGTGGCCATCTGTCTGGATCCCTACTGCGGCCTCGGCTTTGTCCTCTGGTGCCTCTGCAGGTCGGAGCCACTCTAAAATACAGTCAAAAAGAACTAAATAAAACTTAAAACGTCCCGTCAGAGCTCAGGTTTTATGTATCAGTACAGCAGCCAACAACGTGATGTCATGTGTGATGTCATTATTTATGTAACAGGAATGAAACCATCGAGTGAATATTTAAGTGCACCGTTTCTGCCTCTGAGGGAGCTGAAAGGGACGTCAAGTAAACCTGATTAACTGACCATCAGCAAGCGTGACCGCATCTATAAAAGCAAATGCTTTGACCTGCCGGTGCGTTAACACAACGCTCAGGAGGAAAGACATCAGCAGTGATCTCAGAGAAGAAACAGCTGCTCCCTGTTCGATCCAGGATGGATTATAAGGCCTTTTATTAAAGCCTTTTTTTAACAGAAGAAAGTGAAAAAGATTCCAGATCGTTTCCATTGTCTCAACGGTGGAACTTTCAGCAGTTCACCCCCAAGATCAAACCATGTCGTGCTTGTAATTGCAGCAAAAACCAAGACTTGCAGGCCTCAGGTGGCTTGTTAAGGGCACAGTTGCAGTCCTGATGGACGGAGTGTTGATCTAAAGATTTGTTCACCAAATCTTTTTTCCTTTTTTTTGTCGATCAAAGCTCTGACAGCATATTCGACTCACTGAACTGAATCGCAGCTGAACAGTTCACGTATCAGCAGCTCACGATTCTCTGCATCCAGTCGTTATTTACCGAAACAACAGGAGCTCACACTCGTGAAGTCGTACTGTGCTATACCCAGGCACGACTGAGCCTCCCTCCCGATATACGAGTAACCCCGGCTTTAATCGTGCTTGAGCGTGATTACCGCTTGTACCTCTGTCATCACATCTTTGCCTCTAGAGCTCGTTTATTTACTCGAAGCTCACGTGGTCTCAGGGTTTGTTTTGTGTAACAGAGTGGCGATTCTCACTCTGACAGTCACTGCCCTGTTTAAGCGTTTATAAGCAGAATATACCAACATGTTTTTCAGCTCCTAATATCAATTTTTTAGGAAAATTGCTTAATTTTCACATTTAAATTGTTTAAAATTTAAATATCCAAAAAGACTAATGATAAACAATAAATAGGTTGTTTTGAAGCAAATAGTTTTGACTCAATTTGTCCTCTGAATGATCAATATCATCTGATGAACATATACAGCAACTTGATTTTTCATCTCTACTTTTAATTTTGATATTAACTGGGTTGAAAATCAAATTCAAATTCAAATATATTTTATTGATCCCACAAGGGGGAAATTCAGGTTTCAGTACTGTCCAGTCTGGTGTACTTGAGGAGCTGCCGGCGTCCAGCGCTCCTTTTCATGTCCCGGTCCTGTGGTCCGAGTGTTAACAGCCGTTAAAACCATTATATCTACATAAAGATGAATCAAGTGAGATATCTTCAGGTCAGAGGAGGAAACACCGATGAACCAAACCAAACTAAAATCACAATATATCACATCATGATATCATATCGTGATAATATCGTATCGTGATACATATCGTATTGCGAGGTCCTTGCCAATACTCACCCCTAGTGGAGCACAGAAATCGCCACTAAACGCTGTTAACTACGAAAATAAATCCAGTTTGAACGTTCATTCAGGCTTCACTTAAACCATCAGACGAGATAGTTTGTATATTTTAATAACGTTTTCATAGAAGGGGCTCGGTTGTTTTTAATTCAGCTTATGATTTATGACAGAAAACCCGTCAGTACCAAGAACAGGGATGAGCAGTCGTAACTCCAGTTTGTAAATCTCCCTGTTGGAAACTCAGCAGCCCGTAAAGCTCGGTTCAAGTTTGCAGGTCTGCCTGCTTTTAAGTCCTCCGCTCGTAAATTCTGATCTCTGTGGACTCGGTTTCCTGCCGTTAAGAGTCTAAAAGTAAAATCGCACGAATGATTTACAGTGTGAGATTTCGCCACCCTCCAGCAGCTGCGCAGCTCCATGTTTACATTTGATCCGTACGTGATTTGAAGTTTTTTCCACATCCAGCTGTGTTTGGTCTTCAGTTTTTAAATCTGTCTCGAAGCGCCTGAAGGTTTAGCTCACAGTCACATCAGAATCAGACCCCGAACGCTGAGGGAAGCTGGTCTTTGTCGTCCGCAGCGTTTATTCCGGCCACCAGTCCATCCTGATCCCGCCGGTGGAGCTGGAGACCAACCCGGCGCTGTGGCTGCTGGCCGTCAGCCAGCTGAGGGTGCGAGACACCTTCTGCTCCTACAGCGTCATGGAGCTCTGCACCAAAGGACTCGGCCTGCAGACCGAAGCCCTGAAGGTCAGTGTGGCGTCGCCAACGCTTCGGTTTCACCTCCACGTAAAAATCAAAACAACCCTTCTCTGCAATGTTGCACTCACCCGATACGATATTTAGCAGTAAGGTGCAACCAATCCTGTGAACACGGTAAATAAGGATTACAAACGGTACTTCAACCTGCTACATCTGTGGGGGGCGTCTTAAGTTGCTTCATCATCTGTCTGTCCTCCGGCTCAGCAGTAATAAACTGACTCCATCTGTCCGGCCGGAGGACACGGACCGCTCTGATTGGTCGCTGATGGAAGACACGGAGTTAATTTTAGTGATTATCTGTCGTAAGTCTCCGTGGCGACAGAAGGACCGACGCAGAGCGGAAAAAAAGAAAAGAAATGTTGCTCGCCGTCTCCCTCGAAGTGCTTTCCGTACAGATGCGAAGACGAGCAGAGGAGGGTCGTGACTCATTTGGGAGATTTTTTAGATTTCGTGGAGGCGTCACGCGGAGAAGGCGGGAGACGGAAAAGCTTAACGATGTTCTTCCACGCAGGCTCGAGGTCTGGATCTGTCCCGGGTCCGGGCCTGCGTGGTGGTGGCGGAGGAGAGGCCCCGGATGTCGCTCACGCACTCCTTCTCCAAGCTCTTCAAAGACCTGGGGCTGCACCCCCGCTCCGTCAGCACGGCCTTCGGCTGCAGGGTCAACCTGGCCATCTGCCTGCAGGTAAACGGAAGAGCGCCGCGCTGGACTGTGGACGCGGCAGAAGATCTCACGTCTGCCTCAGAACCAGACGTAGACGTGCTCACAGAGATTATTTAATTAACTGTGATGTTGTCGTTTATCCTTCGATTCCTGTCCTGTTCTCTTTAAACTCAGTTAAAGCATCTGTTTGCATCTGGATGACGTTTAGCTCTTCTTCTTGCTGCTCAGATGTCCTCCTCTTCATTAAAAACACTCATTGTTCTTCCTTCCTCCTCTGCCGTTGTGATTGACTGCAGGGCACTTCGGGACCGGACCCCACGACCGTGTACGTCGACATGAGGGCGCTGCGCCACGACAGGTACGACGGCGGCGTCACGTTCCCGCCGGCTTTCATTTTTACTGCTCGGTGCACAGGTTTGACGTGTGAACGTCTCTGTCCGACAGGGTTCGGTTAGTGGAGAGGGGCTCTCCTCACAGTCTGCCCTTAATGGAGTCTGGAAAGGTGAGTGGATTCCCTTTTTTTTTTTTTTTTTTTTTCCAGATCAGGATGTGCTGGGATTTAAAAAAACAAAAAGAAAAACTTTCTGACGTTGTGTTCTGTCATCTGTGGAGACGGTCGCTGTAAGGAGGGAAAGAAAAGGCTCATGCAGAGGGAAGTGATTTATCTCCCTATCTACCCATCAGACTTGTTGCTTTTTTCCCTGGTAGTTATGTCTCCTTAGAGCAGTGCTGCTTACTTTTTTTCTGCTGCGCCCCTATAAATAGTATCATTTGTCTATAAAATTGTCATAAATCCACCTCTGCATAACACTGTATCCTTATTAACATTAATATATACAAAAATGAAAAAAGTATAGATCAATTCATAACAAAGAGTAACTTCATTAACATTGTTTTCTAGTCTGTAAAGATTTAACGTGCATCAGTCCCACCGTAGTAACAGTGAAGTCAAGCGCTACATCAGCATCGTCATATTTCCTCGTCTTAACTTTCTGCTGACTTTCGTTTGTCTCATTATCTCCGTCTCTCTCTTCCTTTCTTTTCATCCTCCTGTTAAATATTTTTCTGTGGTGTCTCTTGTGGGTTTGTTCACTTTATATCTGCTGCTGTGTGCGCACATGTCCGTGCAAAAAAAAACCCGACACAACATAGCTAATACTCCCTGCACACTGTGGCACTGAGAGCGCCACTGCCCCCTACTGGAGCATATTTGGAATTACACTTTATTACAGTACGGCAAAAAAAAAGAAGAAGAAGGCTGGTTCCGCAGCATCACACTGCTCCCCCAAGGGGTTGCGCCCCACTATTTGAGAAAGACGGGGTTAGAGCCAGCGCAGTGGCTGAGGATGCACCAAAAACCAACGCTGGTTAAAAAGGGAAAAAAAAAGTCTGTATAGGTGACGGAGCCAAAAAAAAAATTGATTCAGTGCTGCAAGATGTAAAACAAGAAAGAATAACGGAGAGGTGTTTCCTCAATGTTGACAACTGAGGAAACAGAAGGGCCTGAACTGAAACAGCGGTGCCACAGTTGCTGTGTTTTTGTCCTTTTACCTTTTCACATATCACATGTGGTTCAGGCGGTTCGATGTCTCCTCACTCAGAGGAAACATGAGAAAAATCCCGCTCATCCCTGAGTTGCCCTCCCTCTGTCTGTGTTGTGCTGGCAACCCACGGGGAGGGATCATGTTTCTAATCCTGTTAGCATGTCCATAAAATTATTTTTTTTCTATGCATGGTTTTAAGTTACATTAAGAGCAAAACCAGTCATCGACACCTAAATGAGGATTTCTGCTTTCAGGTTAAACAGCTCATTGGTTCCACATAGAGGAACTCTCCTCATTTGCTCTGTCATCAAATATCTGTAAAAATGATATTTCCAGTTAATTAGCATCCGGTAGAAGTGGATTCAGTTTACTGGGAGACAACGGTGTTTACTGGGAGACAACGGTGTCCCAGGACACGGGTCTGTCTGTGTTTTTCCCCCAAAACAGCTGGATGTTCCTCCGTTACAATCATTTAGCCTGGAGACGCTGCGAGTGCCGTTTATTATTGGTTCGTTCCCTTTACTCTCCGTCCAGCTCGGGGTCATAACTCTCACCCTCGAGTGAGGAGTTGTTTTTTTTTTTTGTCTGGACTGACAGCGGCGACCAAACCCACCGCTGGTGTCTGAAGCTTAAAATGAGTCGAAGACTAGTAGGTTTTCTTCAGTCATTTTATTACACAAGAAGCTCATGAGTCAGTGCTTGCAAATTAGCAGCCGCGGTCATTATTTTATCGCCGTTTGGTCTTTACGAGCTACCAGCTCAGTTTAGACTCACATTAGCGACTTCAGGAAGTGGATGTATAACCGTTGTGATAATCCCACGTGGATGTGACCCCGTACAGTTCACTCTTTCTGGTTGAAAAGCAGCTGAATTGCCTTGATATTTAACTCACCTTCAGCAGAACAGCTGCAGCGGCGCCGGCGTGGGCCCGGTGACGTCAGCATGCTTATAGATTCACATTTCAAAGAGTTATCTTTAAAAAGGACAAATAACCGCTTTATATAACAAATGATTTTCCACGAGGCCTCTGTGATGGGCTGGATATCTGTCAGGGGTGACGCAGACGACTGGGATGGTTTCCAGCCCCCCCCCCCCCCCGTATTAGATGAAGCTGGCACGGAAAGCGGACGCAGGAAGCAGCACATGGACTCTGAGCTGTCATGTTGAGATGAAAACTGAGTGACGGCACATTTCAGGACCGTTTCCGCTGCGAGTCCTCCCACATCCAGTGAGTCAGAGCGGACGGCAGGTTGAGTCAACGACAAACCTTCAGATGTTCATCCTCCCTCTCCGTCTGTGGATACGTGGGACAGTCGCATCCACAAGACAACTGTCAACACTTATTCAATTCAATTTTATTTGTATAGCGTCTGTTACAACGTCAACTGTCTCCAGGTGCTTTACAGAGACCCAGAGCATGACCCCCGAGCAATTATCATTAACTTAAATTATTATATTACATCCTAATCAAGGATAATGGTGAGTAAAAAACTCCGACAGTGGGAGAAAAAAACCCTTTAATACGATATGTATCATGATACTTGGGTCATGATACGATATTATCATGAAATATTCCGATATTCTACCCAGCTAATATCAAAATTAAAAGTAGAAATAAAAAATCAAGTTGCTGTATATGTTCATCAGATGATATTGATCATTCAGAGGACAAATTTAGTCAAAACTATTTGCTTCAAAACAACATATTTATTGTTTATTATTAGTGTTTTTGCACATTTAAGTGTTCACAATGCGTCTAATACATGAATACATGAATCTTTCCTAAAAAAAAAAAAAAAATCAATATTAGGAACTGAAAAATCGATATTATATTGGGCGGCTGAAAATTGTGATATATTGCCAAATTGATTTTTTTTCACACCCCTACTAGACACACAGGTGGAGGTGAACACTGGGATGGACAGATTCTTCTATTATTCTAGTTTATTATTTTTATTCTAGTAAGGCTGCAGAACCTGGACTCCAGGTCCGATTGTCAGAAATCAGAACCACATGATGAAGGCTTTAATACATGCAGGCTCTGTTAACGTCTTTATTTTTTTAATGACTTCTGAACAGACACTTAGACCGGTCCGTTAACACACCCCGCCGTGCGCTCCCAGCTGTGCCTCAGACCTTTGCACACAGATTTTTGAGCGCAGGCTAGTAACCACGGCAACTGGCTCCGACCGATTGTTGGATTTCTCATTAAAGAGGCGAACCAGGAGGACGTGGAGGCACCTGATTACACTCACAGATCACCAGCTTCAAGTATTACCGTTCACACCTGAGGGTTTGGGTTTTATTAAACCGAACTCCCGCGCAGCTGCTCCGTCGGTGCGGTCCGTTTGAACAACCGCACACGCGGTCCTCTCGACCCAGAAACGGCGGGCTGACCCCCCCTGAAGGAGGAGGTGGTCCGTCTGCCTCCAGCCGAGCTGAAATATGAACGCAGCACAGACCAAAGACATCCAGATCTGCTGTAATTTGTTCCTTGATGTCAATCCTGTCTGGTTATTGTAACGATGGAAACTATTGATCATTTCAGATGAAAATAGTCGCTCTTGTTCTTATTAGCAGTTTACAGGTGACTGTTGAATGTGGTGCTGAGGAAGGAAGGGATCCATACGCAGCAGCAGCACCGAGGGGAACATTTATCCGTCCGTTACTGTCAGCCGTCCCCTGCAGAGCTTTCAGGAAATCCTTTTCTAAAGACGGCTGAGCAGCACTTACTTCAGTTTCACAGCAGAACTCTGAGCCCGTCAGGAAGCTCTGCTGGACCGACAGCAGCGGCGCTGCATGCGTCACCGTCATCCTGAGAACGCAGACGCGACAGTTTCTCTCTGTCCATTTGGGAAAACATATATCGACAGGGGTCACAGCCGGTCACGTAAACGTTTTTAATTTGCCCACGTCATTAGAAATGCAACTGTTAATCAGCCAGCGACTGGAAATCAGCAGGTCGGGCCGGACTTTTCATCCCACTGAGACGTTCACATTCTGACTGTTTACGGTTGTTGTTTGAGAGCATGTTTGTGGATGTTCAGCGTCAGGAACAGAAACCCAAAAACTCCCAACGTGACCCCATCACATCTAGGGGTGTGAAAAAAAAAATCAATTTGGCAATATATCACGATTTTCAGCTGCCCAATATAATATCCTTTTTTCAGCTCCTAATAGGCTTGGGCGGTATTACGGTAATACCATATACTTCCGGTATTTAAAAACAGCAGCGGTATCAGTTTCAATACCGTCATAAAAAAATGCAATGAATGATTTCTGTGGTTTAAAGTTTAGTTTCTCTCCTGTACCGCTGTGTCTACTGCTTTATTTTACCGTTTATTCGTGTTCGCTTTCAGCTGATCTCGGTTTGACTCGTCCTGTTAAGGTACTAACGATGAAAACAACACTTCCTGAGTTTGCTGCTTCAAAATAAAAGCTTCTAATGAAACTAATAATGTTGGACTTTTATGTTGAAGAATTTATAGGAAGTGAAACGTTCAGCATCAGGCACTTTACTATAAAGCGCAGAGCACGATAAAGGCAGTTACAGCCAGAGAGAGGAGCTGGAGCAGAGAAGGAACAGTTAAAACTACAGTGAAAAGCAAGAAATACACAAATGAATAACAACTGTAGTTGAGCCAACTTTATATTGAAACACTGAACTGCTGTTTCGAGGTAAACTCGGCTTTTTGTTCAGGCGTAAAGCCCCGCGGCGGCGCACATAATGGGGACGGCTGTTTGACGCCTTAATAGTCGCAGGAATACCGTATACCCCGGTAAAATGTGAGGGAAGTTTGACGGTATCAAAATTTGGATACCGCCCAAGCCTAGCTTCTAATATCAATTTTTTACAGTGGTTACAATCCTGTCAGTATGTTGTAATGGTTACTTAAATGTGCAAAAACACTAATAATAAACAATAAATAGGTTGTTTTGAAGCAAATAGTTTTGACTCAATTTGTCCTCTGAATGATCAATATCATCTGATGAACATATACAGCAACTTAATTTTTCATCTCTACTTTTAATGTTGATATTAATTCGATAGAATATCGCAATATATCGTGATATGGTGATAATGTGATAATATCGTATCGTGACCCAAGTATCAAGATACATATCATATTGCGAGGTCCTTGCCAATACTCACCTCTAGTCATTAGAAATGCGACTGTTAATCAGCCAGTGACTGGAAATCGGCAGGTCAGGCCAGACTTTTCATCCCACTGAGACGTTCACGTTCTGACTGTTTACGGTTTTTGTTTGAGAGCATGTTTGTGGCTGTTCAGAGTCAGGAACAGAAACCCAAAAACTCCCAACGTGACCCCGTCACATCGGATGGAGGATCCCCGGTTTGACAATACGTCACTCAGTGAGTCGTTGGGATTCAGAGCAGCCTCTTTATTTCATCCAGCTTTATGTCACGTTGCACTTCCAGTAGTTCAGAAGAGATTAATTTATAAAGAGGCACGCCCTGAAGAAGCTGGTCAGCTGTCCGACTCCAACCAATCACAGGCTGGTTTGAACAGAGCTTTAAAAGCATGGTTGAACGTGTTGGGCTGCATCTCTGTGGTATTCGGACCAAACTGTGCCAGAAATGCCTTAAAAACTCAAGAACCTGTGTAGAGTAATACCACTTCTGGCCACAAGGGCGTAGACACAGTTGAAAGCACCCCTAGTGGGACAAAGTGGTATTACAAGGCGCGTTCCCGCCCATCATCACGGCGTCGTCAGCGGCTCTTTGGTCAACACAGAATCTACCAGAGATGTTTCTGTAGCAGCAGTCGAGTTCAGAAACAGCAGCATAGATGGATGTAAATACACTAAAAATACACTTATGAGCTGTTTTGATTGAAACATTGTAATTAAAACAGAGCCATGCTTCATTATTCCACTAGCAGAAAGAAAGCGCCGCCAACACTCTTAACCCCACTCCTTCCTTTATCATGAGTCTAATGGCTTCATAACTACGTCCTTATTAATGCACAATCGGATGAAATTAAGAGCCGGGGCTTAATTACCTTCATTTTCAACATAATGAGTTTCAGGCTGAGCTACTTGCTCAAAAATGAACGTGTGCGTACGTGCGTGCGCTCGGATGGACTGCTTAATTGTTAATTCTCACATTTTTACCAAACAAGACATTTGCAGTCATTAAACAGACGGCGGATCTGAAGTAAATTACCGTTTGATGGAGAGAATCACGAAGCCGCTTTAAATTAGGATCTTTTCTGGGAGCTTGATGAGCCGCTCACACGTGATCCCCACCACCACCACCACCACCACGCTGACTCCCGGAGACAGGACATCGTGTCTTCGGAGGTCGGCCATCGATCGGCGCGCTGGCGGTTTCTGACTCACCGCATGTGGGAGGAGGAAAGAAGTAAAAAAACACATCTTCAAGTCAATCAGCCGCTTCTTTTAATGATTCTTGAGCGGTTTGGACATGTTTATTTTATTTAACCCTGTCAACAGAAAAATACATCAGCTTTGAGTTAAATGACACTTCAGTAAGTTCCTGAAGAACGAGGCTGAGCAAAGATGAAGATAAACTTTGAATGTCTGAGGAGGTTTTAAAAAGCAGCGCATCACGGTCCTTTAATGATTCACAGGTGGAGGTTTCACCCTCGATGTTTCTGTCGTGAGCTCGCAGGTGTTGTTCAGGTGTTGAATGTAATCCTGTGGGTCAGTTTAGGGAGATTTGTTCAGGAAATTAATGCACTGAAGCCCTAACCGTTAGAAATGAGCGATTTTATCGATTCTGCGATAAATATCGATATTTTATCGAGTATCACTTTTTAAGCCTTGGGTATCGATATTCTAAGCTTCTTTCAAAACCTCTGTGTCCCACCTTTAAAAGCTTTCAAGCAACAATTTGCACTGTTTAATAGGGGTGTAACGGTACATGTATTTGTATTGAACCGGTTCGGTACGGGGTGCTCGGTTCGGAACGGAGGCGTACCGAACGAGTTTCCACACGGACATATTAAGTAGAGGACCGCATGTTGTGGAGCGGACGTCGTGGCTAATGCTAATGCCGCTAGCATTGGCAATAAGCCTCCCGTGACATAGTGTTAAATGTGGTGGGAAGCTGTGTTTGTACTCGGTCGTCTTTCTCTTTTTGTAGCGATGTTCATGCTGGGGTGGTGCCGTTTCAACAGGTTAGACGTGTTGCCAGAAACATACCTGATCTCGGATGAACAATGTCGGCAAACCACTTTGGTTTTATCAACTTCTCTTTGTCCCTGTTTATATTTCACCGGGGAGCCGAAGTTGTGTTTTATAGCTGCAGATTTAAGAACCTAATCACCCTAAACGCTGGCTTCAAACACATGATAAAAGTAATTGAGCCCCGATATCAATTACCTTCTAGTCCACATTTTAGCCAGAAAATCATACCGGGACTTTATGAAAAAAATAAAATGATTTGTTTTAAAGAAACAGTCTGAGCCTTATTCATGTTATTTAATCTGAGCAACAACTTGAAACTGTTCAGTGTTGCAACTGTTCAATTTTGCACATCAGATGGATATTTTCTTTAAGAAAAAAGTCTGAGCCAATGTTATTTTTATTTTGTTTTTCAAAATATCTGCATTTCAGAATATTGTATTTATATTTTTGAGCAAAATTCTAGCTTTGTATAGGCTAATGTTCCTATTGTTAAAAAGCACAAAAATGTGTTATAAACAACTAGCACATTTATATTTTGCATTTTGTTTTCTTACTGTACCGTAAATGAACCGAACCGTGACCTCAAAACCGAGGTAC
The DNA here is from genome assembly GCA_018398805.1 of Hirundichthys speculiger. Lineage (NCBI taxonomy): Eukaryota > Metazoa > Chordata > Actinopteri > Beloniformes > Exocoetidae > Hirundichthys > Hirundichthys speculiger. The sequence continues at coordinate 27,606 of JAGFBZ010001907.1, forward strand.
GTACCGAACCAAGTTTTGTGTACCGTTACACCCCTACTGTTTAAATAAATGAAACTATTTTTCTCAACAAATCTTTTATTAATTTTGTCCAGCATTTGCAAGCTGCCTGTCAGCCATATAATGTGTAATTGATGCTTTCAGCTCAATAAATTCTAACAAAGTCATTGGAACACTCACAAGATGTCACCAAAATCACTTTGTCCCTTTAAAATCTTTCAGAAAATGATGTAAATGTATTGTAAGATGAATATCGACATGTATCGTATCGTGAGCCGGATATCGTGTATCGTATCGCGAGATTAGTGTATCGCTACAGCCCTACTAACCGAGTCCGTTCTCTTCCTCCAGATCCTGCCTGGAGTTCGGATCATCATCGCCAACCCGGAGACCAAAGGACCGCTGGGAGACTCTCATCTGGGAGAGGTTGGTGGACATCAACTGTTCTCTTCTCTTTGTTTTTCCTCCATCTTGTATCTTCGTTTTATTTCCGTTCTCTCCCTGCAGATCTGGGTCCACAGCGCTCACAACGGCAGCGGCTACTACAGCGGCTACGGCGAGGAGGTCCTCCAGTCGGACCACTTCAACTCCAGGCTCAGCTTCGGGGACACTCAGACGGTCTGGGCCAGGACGGGCTACCTGGGCTTCCTCCGCCGCACCGAGCTCACCGACGCCAACGGAGGCGAGTTTGGTTTATTGTTTTCGTAGTTTCGTTGATGTGTTGTCGCGCCAGGACTGACCGTGTGTGTGTGTGTGTGTGTGTGTGTGTGAGCAGAGCGGCACGACGCCCTGTTTGTGGTGGGGGCCCTGGAGGAGGCCATGGAGCTGCGGGGGATGAGGTACCACCCCATCGACATCGAGACCTCCGTCATCCGGGCGCACAAGAGCATCATGGAGTGGTGGGTATCCGGGGTAACGGTTTCAGCTTCAGCCGCCGCCGCAGTGTGTCATAACCGCGTCCGTGTCGTCCTCAGCGCCGTCTTCACCTGGACCAACCTGCTGGTGGTGGTGGTGGAGCTGGAGGGCTCCGAGCAGGAGGCCCTGGACCTGGTTCCCATGGTGACCAAGGCGGTGCTGGAGGAGCACTACCTGATCGTGGGCGTGGTCGTGGTGACGGACATCGGCGTCATCCCCATCAACTCCCGCGGCGAGAAGCAGCGCATGCACCTCCGCGACGGCTTCCTGCAGGACCAGCTGGACCCCATCTACGTGGCCTACAACATGTAGCCTGAGCGCACGTGTGTGTGCGTGTGTGTGCGTGAGCGAGCGAGCGAGAGAGAGAGAGAGAGCGAGCATGCGTCCGTGTGATGTTCATATCGCCGTCGTCGTTCATTTATTTCCCTCAGATCCAGATGTACTGTATTTTTGCCGTTCAGTCGTCCCTTTTCTTTGAAGTCGTGTTGCGTCGAGCGACGGACGGACCGACCGCTCGGCGCCGTTCGGACCGCTCTTACGCCCCCCCCCCGCCGGATCTCGTGAGCGCCACCGGGAGCTCGTCGCGGCAGAAAGCCTTTCGGGGATCACTGTGTTCGAACCCTCAGGGGTTCGAGGAGGAAAACTAGAGACCGTCGACATGTGTTACTGGTTGAACGGGGAAAAAAAGAAAAAAAACAAAAAAGATTAAAAAAAATAATAATAATAAACACAGATCTGTGGTTTTATGTCATTTAGAACAGGGGCATCCAGATTGTTGTAAAAAATATAAATATTGTACATAGACATAATAATCTATATGGAGAGGTACCGAAGTCACGATGAGGTGTAGTCGCCCCGATATGCAGCTCTCCACCCGCACCCCCGATGTGTGTGCGTGCATGAGAACGTGTTCATCCGTCTGTGTTGGTGTGTGACAGGGACGCTTTAACCGGGTTTTAACAGAGTTTATCCTGAGACCTTCAAAGAAGAAACTTCTTTTTTTTGTTTTAACAGAGAATAAACGTGGAGGAAGAAACGTGAGCCGAAGGGGCTCATGGGAAAAAAACAAAAAAACAACAACATGGATTCGTTATTTTTCTGAATCTTGTTCTGAGCAGAAACAGATTTAAGAACTGCTTCGGTTTCTTGTCGTCGGTCCGCTGACCTTTGACCTTTGACCTCTGTGGGTGAAACGGTTCCTTCTGACGTGTAAAATTCAAGCAAAGTGCACTGTGTGATATAAAAGAAAAAGCATTATTATTATTATTATCATTATCGATAAAGGAGTTTAAGGGAAACTACAGGAGCATCCAGATGTTGCTGCAGCAGTTAGAACACGTTAAACAGTTTTTACTTTTAATTTATTTCTTCAAATGGACTTAACAGCCCCCCCCTTCCAAAAAAATCTAAACGATGTGAAGACTCTTTAAAACACCAGGTAAACTCTATTTTTGTTTCATTAACCAAAGAGACCGGGAGCATCATCAACGTGCCGACGCCTAAACGCCGATTTTGGCGGCACATCTGTGAACGACTGCAGAAACATCTGGAAGCTGTTGGGACAAAGGGAACTCCAGATGAAGTTTACTTTAGAGAAAAAGCTCCCCATTGTAGCAATAATCAACCAAAGGATGTTCTTTACCGACCGCGAGGATTCCGAACGCGATGCTAACGTCTCCGCCGATCCAATGTGGTCTTCTTTTGGATCCGAGCTGAAGCGTCAGAGACACAGCTGTACAGATGTTGTCGATTTGGGTTCGTCTCCTGCTGCGTAAAAGCAAACCAGAAGGGGGAAGGAAAGTTGTTTCCACGTGAGCACTGGTGCACATCCAGTTGGGTCGGACTGGTCTTCCAGAGCCAAAGTATATTTATTCTTTAACATTTAGAGTGATTTATCTGCAAAAAAGCAGGACAACAAGGAAGTAAAAGGTAATTCACCCAGAAATGTCTTTGTTCGCCACTAGATGTCCCTAGATGCTCACTTTAAAATCTGCTTTTTACCAGTAATAAAGTAGAGCCGCTCCGGTTCTGGTACCAGCATCAGAAAATACTGGAGGGCTGCAGGTGTTCGCATCCATCCGGCTCCGTTTGATTTATACGCACTGAGTCAAAAAGGTTTTGCAGAACAACTTCCTGTTTCTGAGTCGGAGTGTTTTTACGCTGGAAACTAAACTGCCACGTGCAGGACTGCGGTTTCCAGATGTGGCACCGCTGTAAAGCGAGTAAGAATCACAGTCGGCTGCTGACTGAGCATCTCTGCTCTCTGGAGAGCTGGACAGATGTGCCAGATGACTGGAGTTAGTTAAATCCTGACAAATGCAAAGAAAATGTTATAAAACCTTCAGCTAAAGATCTGCTCCCAAACTATTAACGCACGGCAAGTACTTTTCTACGAGGTTTAAGGTCCACTTTGGATAGTTTTATGTGGCCTAAAAAACTGTTAAAAAAAGAAAAAATAGAAATTAGCACCATATAATTAAATGTAGTATTATAAAAATGATGATCTTGTGTTCTATGAATCTATTTGAGTCTTTTATTTTGAAAGGGTGTCATCAATATGCAGCAGAGTTTTCTTCTGAAATCTTAGAAATATGCAGTTTGTTGTAAATTCAGCTCATCTTAATTTTAAGTTTTTGTCACATGGATACCTGATTGTCTAAACGTCTTTAAGAAAAAAAAGGAAAATAAATCAAATTAAAAAAAAAAAAGAAAGTTTCCACCTGATCTCATCTAAAGGGAATCCTCCGGTAAAGAACATCCTCGGAGCTTCGGTGCATCCTGACCTGCACTGATCCAAACATCTCCAGTAAACTGAGGGTAGAAGATTTTAAAACAGATATAAGAAGAGAATTATATGAAGAGTTTTAACAGATGTGCGTTTATTCCTGGATTCTTGTTTTTATGGTGAAAGCGGTCGGAGAGTCGCTGATGCTGCAGTTTCTGTGAAGAATCTCCCCCGTTTTTATTTTATTTTATTTTTAGCTGAAGAAGCTTCCTGAACAGTGACTTTGTTTACATGCCTGTGGGTGGATCACGTGTGTCAGCATCTCATCTCCGTCCCACGTCATCGTTTACCCCCCCCCCCCCCCCTCCACGTGAGCTGAAAAAAAAAAAAAGAAAGAAAAACTTTTCCGCATCTCAGAAGTTGCTTCGCGCTTGTTTGGTTCCCCGGGCAGTTTTCATCCTCCTCCCCCGAGATTGTGCGTGTGTGTGCGTTGTATGTAAATAGTGTTGATTTTGTACGGTACAAGTGTGTGTGTGACCTGTTTTGTACACATGATGATGATGAAAAGATGAAATGACACTTTTATAAGAGCCTGCTCCTGGCTCACCATCACTATAACGGTGCAATAAAGTGCTTTGATTGGCTAAAACTCAGACTGCTCATTTCTCTCTGCTTCTTGTGTGGCTGTGATACATCTGAGCAAAAATAAAAAAATAGAGGATGTTGCTGGAAATAACATCTCAGCTCTCTTTCTGTTTACATGATGGATTTAAACAGATTTTGGAGGGAAAAAACACTCAAAATGTGTCTTTTTGCTTTTTTTTTATTAATCCAGCAGATTAAAAAGATGAGGGAATCCTGCAACAAGCCTGATGATCTGCAGCGTTGCAGGAACAGAATACAGTGATCCCTTATTTTTCACGGTTAATGGGGACCTGCGCCCCCCGCAAAGATCAAAATCCGTGAACTGGAGCCTGAGCCCCCCGAACCTCAATAATGTGTTTAAAATATGTTTAAAAACCGTAAAAAAGTAGTGAGGCACTGCAGCGAAACAAGACAAAGGCTCAACTGTGGTCTTTCTGTTACCTTCACAGCCTCTGGTCTCTGAACCATAGTAAAGAAACCGCTGGTATTGTGCCATTTTTGGTTCTAATTAGCAGCTAACATGCTAACAACAACAAAAGAAAAAGTCTGGTTTTCTCTGCATGGAACGGGAACTTTATTCTGGCACTGCAGGAACTTGTAACATCACACAGGTTGTATTGTTGGGCTCCTGTCGGTTAACAGAGAATGTAAATCTATACACGCTGGGCTCCACTTTTCATCTAACCTCGTTTTTGTTCTGCCGTCCCACGACACACACACACTACATTACCCATAAGGCCACCTTCTTAAAGTGGCCAGGCTGGCTCACATTTCTTCACTGTGAGAGAACACGCACAACATCCTGTGTGGTTTCTGCAATTTTTTCTTGATTTTTTTTATTATATGTTCCTGAAAAATCCGCAAATAACTAAAACCGCGGAACTTAAAGCGCGAATTGGCGAGGGATCACTGTAAAGCTGCAGGTGTTGCAGGATTCGAGCTCGAAAAAAACCCCAAAAAAGCCTTAAAAATAAAACCAGCAACGAGCCAACAAACTGTTGAAGGTTCAGCGACGTGAAGAGTCTCCTCATCTCCTGCCCAGAAATCCATCCCAGCGAAGCGTCCTGGAGCAGCTGTACGTCCTCTGATCTGCTCGCTGGATCGTCTTCAGTTCTGATAAATAGATGGACGGCCAACATGTCATAATCTGTTAAAAGACGTGTCTGTGAGATGTGGAGAGAGCTGGTTGCTCTCTGAAGTTTGCCAGACTGACCCCCAGTCTCCTCGTGTCCTGACGTGTCCTGACGTGTTCTTGGATACTAAACCAGATTTGTTCCACCATAAGAGTTCAGTCAGATTGAGACTCATCTGTCTCCATGTCTCCGAGTTGATGTCTTTCCTGATGAAACTGGATTTAAAAAAAACATCTTAATCGTCTCCAGACCTACTTTCCTTTGATAAAGTGAAAAAAGTGTCCAAAAACCTCCGAGCTACTGCTGATGTAAATCACAAGCTTTGTCCTTGAACGATATTTGATCAGTTAACTGGAGGACAACTTGGTGTCAATTGATCACAAAGTCACGATACGATTCTTACTCGATCGATATGAGAAGGTACAGCACCTGTTAACTGAAACTTAAATATCAACTATTCTTAATTATGGGTTTAGCTAGAAAGTTAAATGGTGAGGAAGCAAAGATCAGCTGCTGTGAAGAGACTTGACGCCACGTCTTGATGAGGACGAGGTGATGTAAGCAGACACTGATGTCTGATTGGTGTTTTTATATTGCATCTATGCTGTTGGACTGTTCATCAAATCGATGTATTGATACTAGGGCTGAGCAACGATTAAAATTTTTAATCGCGATTAATCACATTGTATACGCAAAATCAAATAATGAATTCAAAAGTAGTGTAAAGGTCACTTTTATTGAAATGTTCTGCTGCCGTATGAACTAAGGTGCCATAACATTTGTTGTTCAAACACTTTTTACATCAGCACTTGTCAGTAACACATATTTAGTGTAAATCTCATCTTAAATAATGTCAAATAAAATAAAGCTTATTGCCACCGCTGTATTGGACCGGACCATATTGGCCTGAATATAGGACGATCTTTTAATCTAAAAGTCATATTCTTACAGAACCCTGGAGGTGACATGGAAATTCTTTGTTTTATATCTCGTAGGCACGACTTTTTATATCGTGTGCATGAGTTTTTATCTCGCACATGCGAGTTAGGTGTCATGAGTATTGTTTTTTTAATTATTTTTTTTACGAATTATGCACGTGTGAGTTGCTATTCTGCAGTCAGTCAGTGAGACCAGAATGCTGGTCAATTGTAATGGATCCATCACAAGTGTAAACAAGTGCTGACTTGTTTAAGTCAATCAGCTAGTTGTCTTCACTGAAGGTCTTAACCAGTTCAGTTCTGCTGGTTGAAACAAAAACCTGCAGCCACACGACCCTTTCATGGATCAGTTTGACACCCCTGGACAGTCTCATCATTTTATTCTTTAAGTTAGGAATGCTTCATAGAGAGATACTTAGAAGCTTACCCTTATATGGTTTTATTTTGAGCTGGAGGCATCTTAGAATCGTTGGAGAACACAAACTCAGCCGTCGACAGTTTTCGGACTTGCAGGATGTCATTGGTTTTATAAGTGAGCAATTGAGAGGCCCTGGGAGACATAATGGTTATCGGTTAAAACGCCTTCATTTTACCTTCTGTGGTGGCACTTTTTTCAAGCCTTTGAGCGAGTGGAAGTATGTATGAAAATGCACTCTAGTTACAGTAAGTCGTATGCGCGAGATAATAAGTCGTGCACACGAGATAAAAAAAAATAATTTCCACGTCATCTCCAGGGCTCCGTATATTCTCACAAATGGGGGTCGTTTTATAATGGAGGACTGGACTTTCTGTTGTCGTTACACATCTGTGCCACTAGATGGAGCCGCACTGCAGTAACCAGCTAGAGAACAGCAGGACAGTGAACACATGGAGCAGATCTGATGGAACATGGAGGAATGACGCAATCGTTTTGAACAAAGGGGTTTGAAAGTTTTGTTGCAGTCCAGAATTTTATTTCAGACAGAATTGTTAATATTGCTACCTGAGTTGTAAGGCTGAGCGATTTTATCGATTCTACGATATATATATCGATATTTTATTTCCCCAGAGAGTATCGATATTTCAGCCGCGGGTATCGATATTCTAAGCTCCCTTCAAAACCCCTGTGTCCCACACGGGTGCTCTTCCAGCAAAGTGCCATTTAGTCCTCCAGCCGCTATTGTCGCTGTAGAGCATTTCTAACAGGTTATCCAGAAGCTTCTTACTCTTCCAGCTAGAGCTGAGCCAGTCAGCAGAAAGGCGGCGAGTATAAACCCAGCGCCTGCGTGCTTAAAAGCAGATGTGTGGGAGCAGTTCGGGTTTAAAAAGAAAAACGGAAAGCGAAGATTTAGACAAAAGTATTGTGGTTTGCAAGCTGTGTCACACAAACGTGAAGTACTCTGGAAATACCAACAACCTGCGAGCCCACCTGAAACGTCACCACCCGGACAAGCTAATGCTAACTGAGCGACCCCAAGAAGTTGCGGCGCGATCCGAAACAAACCACGCTGGACAGTGGCGGCGGTTAATGCTACAAGTTTTCATCTACTTCACCTAGGTCGCAGAAAATCACAGAGTCCATTGCTTCTTTATTTGTCAGGATTTGAGACCGTATTCAGTGGTGGAAAACGGCGACTTTAAGGGCTGTGTTTACTCTCGCGGCAATGTGTCGCAGTTAGCTTGTCACAGAGATGCCGCAGTTACTTTTGATTTATGCTCAATTTTGAAGCGCATCTGCGCTATGTTATTCAACGCCACAACGGAGAGGGACGATCACGAACTAGCTAAACTTACTAAACTTGTCTCTTGCATTTTTCCACTTCCTCACTGTCTCAGCCGTATCCAGACCCACATTCATCGCTATCTCCCTCCATGAATTACTAGAATATGTGCTGTCTTTGTAGTGTGGAGAACCAGAATCGTACAGATGTGGGTACTTCCTCATTTCTTTGATGACGCGCTATTTTCTACGCGGATGTAGAATTGACCAATCAGAGGCCTCCTTTCTCTCCTCTCTGCGGCACTGTCTGCGGTCACCTACAGTTCAGTTCAATTAATTCAAACAAAGTCATTGGAACACTCACAGGATGTCACCAAAATCACTTTGTCCCTTTCGGAAAATTATGTAAATGTATTGTAAGATGAATATTAATATATATCGTATCGTGAGCTGAATATCGTGTATCGTATCGTGAGATTAGTGTATCGCTACAGCCCTACTGAGTTGCTACCCGAACTGTGAAGTACATGGATTTTTACCGTTAGCTTTTCCAATTGTCTTCCAGCTCCGCAGCAGCCAGTAACAGACTTTTCAAAACAAAAGCATGTGAGCAACATGTGTTAACGCGCGATAAAATAAATGTCAGCGTTAATAAATTAATAAGTTAATGTGACAATAACGCGTTAACTGGCCCAGTACTAATTGATACAGATCAATCTATCTCATCTCTCTCCTGCAGAGATGAGCTCATCTTCATGTCTGATCCGACCTGCACCAAGCTAAAGATCAGGTCTTTGGTGTCTGGGGACTTTACAGACCCGGATGGTTCTTTCCTGTGTTCCTGGAGCAGATAAACTCTCTGCAGGTCCCACCGCTGACCTGCTGGGGGGAAATGGACGACAGATGTTCCTGCAGGGTGTAATTCCTCTTCAAAAATGTCTTTGCTTGGTGCCCAAATCAGGATTCATGTAAATGCAGGTTTTCCCATCTGAACAGTTTCACCTCAACGAGACCAGAGCCGGTTATTCAGTTGTAAACAAAAATGATGCATCCGGGTCACATCTTTTCCAAACGCTTTCGTCTCTGGTCCAGTCTGCTGCTCGGTTCGCTGCCTCGAGGGGATGAACGAAGACACGAGCCACATGCAAACAGGAGAGATGAAAGGAAGCGATCGGAAACAACCTCTGAAAAGAACTCACAAGCAAAGAAACTGACTCAGATGGCGAGGAGGCCATGAGGGGCCCGAACACGTGATGCTCAACAACCGGTTCATCAGTGTTGTTTTGTGTTTCCCGTCCAGATTTCTCTCACCTGATCGCATCAATATTCACTTGAGATAAAGAGCATGACGAGGCGGAATCATCTTTGGAGCAAACAGGAACAGAAAGCTGCTGCCGTTAATCTTCGAACCGTCCCGCCATCATCTCTGCGTTTCAGCCAAAATCAGGGATGAGAAGCTCCGAGGCCGTTTGATCTCAATAAATCTTTCATCTCAGTCTTTAAGGTTTTACGGGAAAATGCGGGTTGATTTCTGGAAACTTTGTGATGAAAGCTGCTGCAGTTCTGCACAGATGAATAAACTTTAGAGCCCAAAGATGCGAGTGAGGGGATTTAAGATATATATTTATTACATTTCTAATAAAAATGAGCTGTTTGGTTCATTAGAGCATCAACTGATCTTTAAAGTGGAGATTCACAGCATCCTTTCACTGTAAACAACAAACAGAGACGTTTCTACCTGCGAACCTGTCAACAGGTGACATTTACTCACAGCAGAGAAACAAACAGAGACAAACAGACCGACACAAGCGCAATAAAACGTTCCTGCCGTCTGAAATATCAAATCTGTTTGGGATTTTCTGTTCTCTCCGTCTCATCTGCAGTAAAAGCTCCTCAGACGGGTTCATCAGCAGTTATTTACGTGTTTGGAGTCATAAATGAGCTCAAAGTCAAACTCTCTTCATCAAGACCTTCAATAACAGACAGAACATTCAAGGTTTCAGCTGTCAGACTGTCCTGGTGGAAAGAAGAGGAAACTAGTAAATTAAAACTTTCCACTGTCATTAAAAAAAAAACACACAGATAGAGAGTTTTCCAGGGTTCATGAAGGAGCAGAAAAAGTTTTTAAAAAGGTCAGTTCTGAATTCCTTTAAGAGTTTACATAAAGGCTCATAAATGCAGTTATGTCCAGTTTGGTCTCCGTTAACTCCTCCACAGGATCCTCAGGGGCCTTCTAGACCAAATACCGTTTCAAAACTGACTGATCGAACTGCCAGAACCTGCAGTTCACCACATGACCACTAGGGCTCCAGAAGTAAGTCAGTTTACATTGATCTCAACTTTAAAAGAACTAAGCTCCAGCTTCCGGGTTGAAACAGTCCAGTAAGTAACAAAAATTGTAATTCCTCGACGGACCACTAGGTGCTAAAACAGCGCAAATCTCCTCCGACTCCCTTTACAGCAGAAATAATATCCATGAGAACTGGTCACTTCTACCACATCAGGTCCAAATATATTAATCAGCAATTTTATGGAGGCTTGACTGACCTGATGCGCCACCAGGACTCAAACCAGGGACCTCCAACATGGTAGGCAGCGCTGCCACCAAGCAATCAGGGAGGTCTTCCAGCCATCCATCCATCTTCCATACCTGTTTGGTATTACCTGTTTAGGTCCCAGAAGAGCCTTGCCGGTCAAAAGTGATGTAAAGTTATACTAATTATCATCCTGGGTTAACATGAGCTCAGCCAGCCGAGCTAAAGCAGCTAACGCTAACTGAACTCAGGTGGCTGTGTTCCAACCAGCTACTCAGTCCTGCTCCTTCCATCTTTTTTTACAACTTGGCAAGTCACAATATGAAGAAAAGAGGCTTCAAAATCACTGCAGAGAACCAGTGGGTGACGTCACCCAGGGTTTGTCCGGTTCTTCTTATACATTCTATGATAAGCCCACAGAAATGTCCGGCAGGCGCGCATCACTTTAGCTACTGAGCACTTTTGGTGAACTTCTTCTCAGCTGGAAGTCTTCTCCTCCCATCCCATAACATGTTCAGGCAAACTGGTAATACTGGTAATACTGACAACCAGGGATGTTTGTTTCTCCCTTTTGCACATATTTTTCATGAATCAGGGTTGGGCAGAGTCAGCTCACTTCACAACCAGAAAAACCTGTGGGTGACGTCACAGAGGGGCGTCCAGTTTATTCTTTAATACAGTCTATGTTCAAGACCTTCTGGATTTATCAAAAGTGCATTACTGAGTTTTAATTCTTGCCCCTGGACAAAGTTGAAGCAGCTAAAGTTCTGCTCTGAAATGACGCACACAGAGGTGTCCACGTCAGGTCGCTGTTTCACCCCTTAAAAAAAAAATAAAAAAATCTTCCAGGTCCTGGCTGCGGGAGCGCGTATCGCTCCTGAGAGGGAGCGCGCTTAAACCTGAGAGCGACCCGCCTGTGAACCCGAAGGTTCGGCTCAGAGCGCAGCTCCTGACGCGGACTTCCGAACCGGCTGGTTGCTGCCGGTTCGCGCCGTTTCAGTGGAATATTTCACTTTCTCTGCGTTTTTGGACCGGAACCTGCATATTATCCCCCTCTCTCTCTCGTCTTTGATCTAAAGTGATGCCGCGGTGTGATGAAACCGCGCGTAAAAGGTGACGAACGAGGCGCAGGAATCTGATTTACAGGCGCCGCTCGACGCGCTGAAACCTCAGCCTTCCGCGTGCGCTCTGGTTGCATTTACGCGCGCGTGCTTCCTGCTGAAGATGACAGTCGGATGAGCGCGAGCTGCTGTTCTGGAGGCTGGAAACCTGCGCTGGATGAGATGTCACCATGTCCTTTACGCACCGGCTCGCGCTGCTGCTGCTGCTCGGCTTCACCTTCATCCAGGCGGTCAGTCCTCTGATTAACCCTCAGAAGCTTCATGTAGTTAAACATGTCAGGCTTATTCTTATTTTTAGGGACTTTGCTTTGACTTTTCTGAAATTTAACATGATTCTCACACAGATGTTTCCTCGTCATAACGCTCCTGTATTGGCTGCACAGTAATTTAATTTTAGTTATATCACATTCATTTGTTGTTTTCCTGACAAGAACTCGCTTTTTTGTGCCTTTTGTTGTTGTTGTATTTCTACCTGTGTTTTAATTCTGTAACGGTGAGAGGATTCATTGTAGTTCAGAGCTTTAAATCAGAAGCAAACCTTACATTTCTCCGATGAAACATTCCTGCAGCCTTTTCCTCTGCAGCTGTTTTATTTTATTTTTATTGTTTTTGGAGGACAGTGGTGAAAGCATCAGCTACAGACTCGCTCTTGGCTCGTTTTTTTTCATATTCTGATAACAGAGATGTAAACTGTTGACGGATTTGTTCCTTTTTTGGGTTTGGATACAACAGCAGGCAGCTTTAAGTGGATGATTCACTTCAACTTAGCTTCAGCAGATGCCACTGAGGTGACGTCATATATCCAGAAACCCACTGAAGACAGAGAAACACTGACTTGTTTATGATTTCACTCAGAGGCAAAGCTTCCTGGTGTTTTATGCTTTGAGCTGATTATCTGTAGGGATGCACGATAACTATCGGGTCGATAACAGGAAATTATAACGTCATTCCGATAAGTCCGATATCACGACGAAAAGCCCCGATAACATATATATTTCTGTCAACATGGCAGTGCCTCGCTCCCTCTGAGCCTTAAATGACCGGCAGTCATTTAAGACTCAAGTGACGTCATCATAATCAGAAAAAACGATTTCTCAATCAGGAAAATCACGAATACCCCCTCATGCCAGAAAACAACTTGTAAAGTCGGTCATAATTTTAGTAGTTGCTAACTTGAATCGATATTCATAGTATTTCCCCTCATGTTACACATAAAAAAGAAAAAAAAATAGAAAAGGCTGAAAGAACGACTAGCAAACGAGGAAACTTCGGAATTTACGTTACACCTTGAATGCAGCCTGAAGCACAGCGTGCTGATCACAACAAACATGGCGGCGTGGAACTTCATTAAAGTTTCAGAAGATAGTTTGGTGGTTATTTGGGCCAATTCCAATTCCTCTCTTAACCCTCAATCTCAACCCTCGCCCTTAACCCTCAATTTTTGGCCCTCAATCTTAACCCTTGAAAGTAAGTGTGAGGGTTATCTTGTGACTTAGAAATGGGACACCCCTCGAGTGCAGTTACGTCATCAGACTGAAATGTATCAGAGCCCGTGTTGTCTCTGTATTTCCTGAAATGACTCAGGGATAATATTGAAAAGAGCGCTGTATATTCTCTAAATAATATTAGCAAATAACACAATAGAGGATACATTATTCAGTCCTCCGTCGCTACACAACAAGGTATACAAGTAACGTGAAGCCGCCTGGGACCGCCGACGGGATCGGGACCGCTGACGGGACCCGGACCGCTGGCGGGACCGGGACGGCTCAACGGGACCAGCGACGAGTACAAGTAACGTGAAGCCGACCTGGACCGCTAACGGGACGCGGACCGCCGACGGGACCGGGACCGCAACGGTCAGCGGTCCGGGTCCCGTCAGCGGTCCGGGTCGGCTTCACGTTACTTTGTTGTGTAGCGACGGAGGACCTGAATAATGTACCGGGACCACCGACGAGTACAACGTGAAGCCGACGGGACGGCCGGTTCGGCAGCAAACATCGTAAAGTAAAAAAAATTAATGTTACGCAACAACGATGTTAATCCATGAAAAAAGTCTCAAACAAACATAATAAAATGGTTTCGTAACATTTATATCTTTAAGATATACGAACTTACGTTTGTAGCTAGCTTCTGGATAGCCCTTACTTACAAGGGTGGTGTCGGAAAATCTCAATTTTGAGGGCGATACAGCCCTTAAACTCGTCCCTCAACTTGATGTCCCTTAGAATTGGGACAGCACTTGCCCTTAGCGGGAACGCGCATTTTTGAGATTGAGGGTTGAGATTGAGGGTTAAGGGAGGAATTGGAATTCACCCCAAGTCACGAATCCTCCGAGTGAATTCTACGAGGAGGGAAGCACAAGCTTTAATACGTAAAACCTGATCAGCCACCTACAACATAACAATCGCTTCCATGGAGTTTTGAAATCACGCTAACGTGAGCTAATGCTAACGTGTGCAAGCCAGCAGCAGTCTCCCCTCCCCTTATCTCTCATCTAAAGCTTCCATGAGATTAAAAAAAACAAAAACAAAGAATCAATGATCCTCATTTACTTTAATTAAAGGTATTAATTTAAATGGAACCACAAGTCAATATCCTTTAAATGTTCATCTTTTTCAGTTAGTAATTCTGATGCATGTATTTCCATCAGTTCAAGGAGCCTTTATTTTTTATATCAGTCAGTAATGAACCTTATTTAAGTTGATGTGAGATGTCAAATAGGTTTGTTTGATGGATTTACGAAAATGTTTGAGAGTCTTGCCAATAGTTTTATATTGGAAAAAATAAATATCTGTTCATTTAAAGAGTCCAAACTATTTTTGATTTTGTTCATGTAATCATTTTAGGTATATGTGCACATATACCTAAAATCATGACATTTCATGAACAAAATCCCTGTTATCAGTTATCGGTATCGGTTTTAAAAAAAAAGTTTTCGTGCATCCCTAATTATCTGAATTCATGACTGTTTGACCTCAGAGCCACAGATGCAAAGATAGATGTGAAAACCTAAAATATTAGTTTCTTCTGTCCCCAAACGGTCATTAAAAGCCTCAGAAAGCCTCAGCGCTGCTCAGTTGGTGTGTGAAGTCTACTTCCCACACCGGTTCGTCTCAAACTCTCCCGTAAAGGTGCCACACAAACATTTTGCCCAGCTGTGATGTTTTATCTCCCGTCCGCGGATTTATGGCGTGTTTACGTGCTCTACAGCCCGTGAGTCATGCGTGTTTCTCCTCTCGTGGATCACACACTGAGCAGGAGACCCTGAAGCTTCCTGTGGTCTCGTATCAGTGACTGACGTCTTGCAGCATTGTGCAACGTTTCGTGGTTTCTCTCTCTCGGATGTGAGAAAAGGGACATCACACCATAAGACCTGTGCAACAAGAGAGCTGCAGCTCATCAGCCGTGTGCATGTGTGTGTGTGTGTGTGCGCTCAACCTTTAAGGTTAATACATTCTTCTTCCTGCATTGATCTGCGGAGGACAGAGTCAATGCTAACAGTGGCTGTTAGCATCAGGAGCTAACAGCCACTGATGCATCTTTAAAGGGGATGTTTCCAAACACAAATATGTGCCGTGGTTTATTTTGCAGCCGTGAAGGAGCTGCAGCTGTAAACTGAGCATGAAGATGCTGCAGGGCGGCATGTTGGTAAAGCCGGACATCCTTTTACCTCACGACTGATGAAAACGGACGCTGCCGCTCAGACCGGGCTCTTAAACCGATCGGTTATAGATTTGTTGGTTCGGGGTTTTTTTCTTTTCTTTTCTTTAATCCGTTTGAGTGCGAGTTCAAAAGTGACTCTTTCAAATCTAAGGTGATCCGGATAAGAGACACTGAGAAATCAATCAGGTCTTAAAAGGACCTAAATGTCATGATTTATTGAACAAAAACAAATCAAAACACAAAAGAACACCTTCAGAAGTGATAAATTGAAGTCTTTTCTGACTCGTTCTTCATCCATCAAGCGATGCAGCTCTTCTGTTTGTCTGTTCTTTGACTCGTCCATTTCAAAACCTAATTTATTTTATTTTTAAGTCATTTTTAATGTAGATTTGCTGCATTGCTTCAGATTATTATCCTGCTTCACGGTCCCGTAGCTGTCAGATGACCTCACATGTGTCTGCAGAATATTCTGCTGTACAGTTCGTGGTCTGGGCTGTTTCCTTTACCTGCAGGCCCACATCACCATCCCTCCACCACCGTGCACGGTTGGTCTCACCGGGGAACGCGGTGGTTTGTTCAGATTCAGCTTTGCGAGCCATTTTTATCTTTTTCCTGACAGCCCTTCAAAAAAAAAACTAAAACATGTTCAGTCTTGGTCTTGAACATGGAATATAAGGTCTGTGGTAGGGGTGCTCCGATCAATCGGTGACCTGATCGGATCGGCCGATATGCATATGATCGGGATCGGTCAGAATTGTCATTCAAGCCAATCAAAAGAGCCGATCAAAAACGCTCTATTCTCGTGCGCATACACTGTGTATAGACCTTTTCGGGCCAGCCCCCCGGAAGTACCCCGTCCGCCATTGCTGGGTTGTGCTACAGAGCGACACTTTCACCGGCTCGCAGATTAACCAGTGTTTTTCTCTTTTTACAAATATATATTTTTATAATGTCGAGTCGGTCGAGTGGGAATACATGTTCCCTCATAAACTGTGCCAACAATGGCGTGAAAATTCAACAATGGAAGAAGAAAGAATGTGAAATACACAAGCCTTTACTGCACGAAGACTGCCTTGTTTGCAGAACAAGAAGTTAGGAAGACGTGGGTGAAAAATATCAACAGAAAGGACTTTGTTCCAAATGAATACAGCCGGGTGAGTTTTCGTTAACATTCAATCTCGTACTACTCATAGTCTCACTGAGAGTCCCGGACGATTCTGGCCAAAAGAACAGCAGTATGAGGCTACTGTAGCCCTTCGTACTAGCACAAGCCTATAAATGAATGAATGAATGAATGACTGACTTAGGAGAATGATAAAATAAATTAAATATAACATTAACACATAGCCTAATTTACCGCTAGCGTTAACGTTACAGTAGCATAATCTTTATGGCTTGTTGACATTAGTTATAACCAGCGTTGCAGCGTTCCACAGTTTTTAGTGTTTGGTTATGGGAATAGATCATGCTATTTCCATAACCAATCATTAAAAACAGAGATAAACTACCTTCATCTGTAACTGAAGGCCACTGCCTAACATCATCAATGCAAGACATGTCTGCGTTATCAGTAACAAATGCTCCACGCTGCTGTGTTTGGGTTAGTTGGTGGAGCACCGCACACTCCAGTTATGGCGGGGCCACTAGGGGGCGCATGTCCACAATTTTTAAAGTCGAAAAGGTCTAAGACAGCAAGAAACAAAGGGAAATAAATACAATCGGTGATCAGTATCGGATCGGCCGATATTGATTTCAGTGATCGGTGATCGGCCCCAAAAACCCTGATCGGAGCACCCCTAATCTGTGGGGTTTGAGATTGTCCCGAAAATCTGACTCCTGTAACTGTAAACATACAGTCATGGAAAAAATTATTAGACCACCCTTGTTTTCTTCAGTTTCTTGTTCATTTTAATGCCTGGTACAACTAAAGGTACATTTGTTTGGACAAACATAATGATAACCACAAAGATTCCTCATAAGAGTTTTATTTAAGAGCTGATATCTTACCATTTTCCATGGTTTTCTTGATTATAACCTAAATCACTTAAGTTTTTACATCAATAGCTATGGTGTTGTGTTGCCAAAAACACTGCTTTTATGCATTCAGTGTTTTCTTTTCTGTCTGTTTTGGTCACATGATGACGTTTAGTGGTACCAGGTATTAAAATGAACAAGAAAGTGAAGAAACAATGGCGGTCTAATAATTTTTTCCATGACTGTATAATAGCTTCTCACTGGACCTCCCAGGAGACGGTCTCCTGGAAATGTTTCTGCTTGTTAATTATCTTTTCTCTGTGAAACGAGTCGTAGAGTAGAACTTACTCTTCTGTTAGAACCTCCAGAAATCATCTAAAATCTTATTTTTATGGTCTCTGCCCTACAGGGTGGGTATCTATACTTTTCAACTGGCTTCACCATCAAGCATCAAAAGTCTTAGTGCCGTTTGGTGACACCGGTCCAAACATCAGACCACCACCTGATACTGAAGGTCTGGAGGAGGATTTTTCCTTCTTAATATCTAATTCAACATATATTTTTTACACAACGGCACAATGTAAACTAAAGTCTAAAAGGTGTAAATGCTGGAAGAAACTTTATATTTGAACTGCAGGCTCCTTTTTTCACACCGCTCGACGTAAACACGTCTTTAAAAAGTTTCAAATCATTTTGCACCTTTGCAGCAATTTTTTGCAGGCTGTGAGCAGTTTATCAGAAGAGTGATGCTTCCTTTGTTCCTCCATCTCTGTAAAATGATTAATCTAGTTTTAACTCTAACGTCTAGACACTTTCTGACCTGCAAACCGCCAAAATCAATGCTTACCGGATGTGTTTGAATCAGCTCCGTCTACTTTATGACTGAGTGCTCCAATTCTCTCTGCAGGAGCCGGCGAGGCCGTTATTGTGTTACATCTGCAGCTCCAGACTGAAACATCTGGGCTGTATTTTCAGATGTCAACAATTAAAGAGGAGCCTTATTTTACTTTTAGAGTAGGTGTGTAGTTGACTTTAATTACTGCACGTGTCTGTTGGACAAATGATGAATGCTCTGCCAATAACCTCCACATCAGATGATGCTGGGAAGAAATTTATTTTTGACTTCTATTTCTTTGCAGACAGATATTTAAAGTTTTCCCACATCAACTTCATTTATTTAGTTAATATACATCCGTTGAACACATCTCCAGAAAAGTTGGATTTATAAAACTCCTGCCACTGCACTTATGCGGAAATGGCATCGATGATCCCAAACAAGTTTCAGTTTTTAATTGGTTCTTCCCGCAAACACCTTTCTCAGGTGGATGGGACGTCACAGGTCGGATACCTGCACCCCTCCTCTTCCTCAGCCATGCCTCTGTAATGTGTTGAGCTTGCCTTGTTGGAAAAATGCTTGAAGGCAGCATCTGTTCCTCTAAAATCTTTTTTGTTGTTGCATAAATTCTGCCTCCACAGAGGTGGAAATGAGCTCCGCCGAGGACACCGACGTCTTTTACGCACTGCAGCTCCTCCAGGTCCCTTGATTTATTCAGTGACGTCATGCAGTGGAGAAACATTCAGATCATTATGGGGCCTTTGGCACCAGTTGAAACTTTTGGGGGTGTTGCAAGTTTTCGATGACAGCTGGCCCATCTTTAGGAAAGCGCTGCGCATCCTTGAGGAGAGCTGCTCCGGATTTCGTAACCCGGAGCGCGCACGGCTCCGGCTGCTGTGAACTGTCTGCAGGTGTGAAAGTGTCGCTTTATATGTTAGCATTCAGTGCGTTTACATGGGAAGTTTAATTCCTCTTTAATTCAGAATTAAAGTTAAAGCCGAATAAAAGTTACCATGTAAACACCTAATTCCATATGAAAATGTCAATTCCGAATTAACTTAATTCCGAAGTAAGTGGCTGGTTTATTCCCATTTTAATTCCTAATTAAATAATTCCGCGGTCATGTATACACTCATTCCTGTTTAAATTAATTCCCGTCTTTCTGCGCATGCTAGTTCTCTTGCCCGTCTGTCGCGATGACGCTTATATTCCGCGCTGGGCTTGTTTTCAAAACAAAGTTTCAAGATGGCAGCACGCAGTAAACGGTGTTCAAGAGCAGAGACGATTTATTTAATAAATAGCTTGGAGGAACTGGAAATAATTAAAAGTACAGATGACAGGAAACATAAAAATTGTGAGCTTTTCAAAGTTGTAGCGGCCAGGTTAAATGAAGGAGGTTTCACAGATAGAGACGCCACCCAGGTCAAAAATAAGTAGAATGTTGTTGCTAACCAGTTAGCTAAGTTTGTTTTCTTCCGGTAGATGTAAAGACGTCCGCCCCCCCCATCCAATCAGAACCCTTCCCAACCCCCAGACCTAAAGCGGAATTGGATAAAGCCGAACAAACGTGTTTTCCATGTAAACTTCAATTCGGAATTACTATTTCCATGTAAACTCGAAGGAAAATAGTTTAATTCGGAATTATTTAATTCGGAATTATTAATTCCGAATTAAAAAACATCATGTAACCGCAGCCATTTTCTCCTTTGAAGGGCCACGTGTCCACAGACGCGAAGCGACGGACACGTCCGAGGTGGCGGGGCAGTCAGGGGGGGGAGGTCCCAGCAGGATGTGAAGAAATGTGTGTGTGTGCACGTGCTGTAAACACGCTGAGCGGTGTGACATGCTGCTGAAATGGCAGTAAATCTCCCAGTAAACAGACCTCCCAGCAAACATACACACTCTCAGCGCATCAGCGCCGCTGACGCATGGACCGGTCCGCTCTGGGTCTGAACTCTACATGTCAGGCCTCTGCGTTCACTCCGAGTGCGCGTTTCTGTGGTTACCACACACACACACACACACACACACGCGCGCACACACGCTCTGGTCTGAAAGTGGCAAATGTTTATCAGCGGCCCGAAAAAATGGGTTTATGCTGCATTTGACGCGAGCGCAGCTGGCGCTCATGAGGTGATGTTGAATGTTCCGAGATGAGTTTGTCCTGAATAAAAACAAAATAAACTAAAAAAAAAAAAAAAAAAAAAGGTTGATTTGAGAAATAAAACCCCCTGCTTCATCATTAGATCACCCTGTGTCTCGTTACTGGGTAACTTTCAGGTAAAACTATATTCAGCTACAGATTCCTGCATCATTAAGGACATGCAGGGAGTCAAACATCTGGATCTCATCACTGCAGCTGGTTTCTGAGCTCTGACATCAGTGAGTGTCATCATTGTCAGAGATAATGGAGGTTGTTGCTCTCAGAGACTGCAGCGGCTCCGTTACTGGGGTCCTAACTGGGAGTCAGTCGGCTGGAAAACACCAAGTCCGTCCTGGAGGGCCGCCGTCCTGCCGTCCCCATCTGATCCAGATGAACGGACCACCACCAGCTCGTCATCGTGGACTTCACAGATCTGTTCATTTGAATCAAGTGCTGGACTCTCAGGACTGGATTTGCCCACCCCGGCTCTGATTCGCTGCCTGCACCCTCAGAAATAAGAGTACAGAATGAGTACTTTTCTCTCCCCTGGAGGTACAATCTGTATTTGTGCTACTAATAGGACCCAAAGGCACATATTTGTACTTTTTGAGGGTCTGAAAAGTACATTTATGTTCCCAAGTAGTAAATGGTACATACAGTCATGGAAAAAATTATTAGATCCCCCTTGTTTTCTTCAGTTTCTTGTTCATTTTAATGCCTGGTACAACTAAAGGTACATTTGTTTGTGGTTATCGTTATGTTTGTCCAAAGATTGCTCATAAGAGTTTTATTTAAGAGCTGATATCTTACCATTTTCCATGGTTTTCTTGATTATAACCTAAATCACTTAAGTTTTTACATCAATAGCTATGGCGTTGTACTGCCAAAAACACTGCTTTTATGCATTCAGTGTTTTCTTTTCTGTCTGTTTTAGTCACATGATGACGTTTAGTGGTACCAGGTATTAAAATGAACAAGAAAGTGAAGAAAAAATGGTGGTCTAATAATTTTTTCCATGACTGTATATGTACTCATTATTGATGATTATAGGGTACACTCTCAGAAAATGGACAACAAGTAAAGAAACATAATAGAACAATACAATTTGTCATTCGGCAGACTTCGGCAGGGAGCCGAGACGTCCCAGACCCAGACCAGTAGAAGCTTTGGGTTTTACTGATCTCTGATCTTCTCTGTGGTGCCTTTATTCTCTCTTTTACTTTAAAAGCATCTAGCTTTCCTTCCCCGTCTTCCTCTCGTCTCTTTCCGTGAGCGTTTGCACCTGCGTCTCATCAGTCTTTGTCTCCGTATGGCGTCCTGTCTTTCCTGCTGTCCCCTACTAGTCCGTTGTCTCCCTGGACTTCATTGAGTCCTTTGTTTGTTGCTCCTTCTGTTGTCTGATTTATGTTCCTCAGTTTTAGAATATCCTGCCTTGGCAGAGGTTTTTTTTTTTTTTTTTTTTTTTTTTTTTTTTTAAATAACTCCTGCTTCAACCTCAAACACCCAAATATATGCCACATTTCAGGCTTCAAACATAAAGATATAAAATTTAGATTTTTTGTCAAGAATCAACAACAAGTGGGACACAATCGTGAAGTGGAACAAAATTTATTGGATATTTAAAACTTTTTTAACAAATAAAAAACTGAAAACTGGGGCGTGCAATATTATTCGACCCTTTGTAGGTCAAATAATAGGTGGCGCTACTTTGTCTCTATCAGTTTAACACATCCAGAGACTAAATTCTGGTTCATTCTTCCTGTAAAACAGCTGGAGCTCAGTGAGGTTGGATGGAGAGCGTTTGTGAACAGCAGTCTTCAGCTCTTTCCACAGATTCTGGACTGGATTCAGGTCTGGACTTTGACTTGGCCGTTCTAACACCTGGATACGTTTATTTGTGAACCGTTCCATTGTAGATTTGTCTTCATGTTTTGGATCATTGTCCTGTTGGAAGATAAATCTCCGTCCCAGTCTCAGGTCTTCTGCAGACTCCAACAGGTTTTCTCCCAGAATGCTCCTGTATTTGGCTCCGTCCATCTTCCCATCAGTTTTAACCATCTTCCCTGTCCCTGCTGAAGAAATGCAGGCCCAGACCATGATGCTGCCACCACCATGTTTGACAGTGGGGATGGTGTGTTCAGGGTGATGAGCTGTGTTGCTTTTACTCCAAACATATCATTTTGCATTGTGGTCTAAAAAGTTTGATTTTGGTTTCATCTGACCAGAGCTCCTTCTTCCACATGTTTGCTGTGTCTCCAGGTGGCTTGTGGGAAACTTTAAACAAGACATTTTATGGATATCTTTGAGAAATGTCTTTCTTCTTGCCACTCTTCCATAAAGGCCAGATGTAACCAGTGTAGGACTGATTGTTGTCCTCTGGACAGACTGTCCCACCTCAGCTGTAGATCAGTTCATCCAGAGTGATCATGAGCCTCTTAGCTACATCTCTGCAACGACTTATAGTCACATTATAATGGATTATACCAGTGATTATAAGGCATTATAAAGAGTTTTAATATATATGACAACTATGATCATTATAATAACCTTTGATCCTTGCAACAAAAATCAGTGAGCAAGGGTCCAGCAGTTATAACATATTATAATACCTTAACTTATAAGTGATCATAACATGCTTTATAGTGTGTTATGCTTATTGTTATAAAGCATTATGATCATTTATGAGTGTTTATAACTATAGTTATACAGTGCTATAAGGTAATTATAACTCATTATAATTATAGTTATAATGTGTTATAGAGATAGGCATCAAATAAAGTGTTACCAAGTTTAAAATAGCCAATACATTTTGTTCCACTTCACGATTGTGTCCCACTTGTTGTTGATTCTTGACAAAAACATTTAATTTTTATATTTTTATGTTTGAAGCTTGAAATGTGGCAAAAGGTTGAAAAGTTCAAGGGGCCGAATTCTTTCACAAGGCACTGTATTCAAACTATGTCCCCTTTAAGCTAACAGTATGAGCTAATTGCATTAAGACAGACCTGGATCTCAAATCTGGACTCCAGTTTCTGATTCCCTCCCAGAATCCCGTAGGAGAAAGTTACAGGTAGCAGCAGGCCGCAGGAACGTTTGATGAATGAAGCACGTTTCTCAAACAGCAGCTGCCACACGGAGGCTGAACCTGAACCTGAACCTGAACCCGTGACTCCCGGGAGGTTCGGTTTCTGCTGCGGATGATGTTCATGACGCTCATCGGCTCCTCGTCGTTGCAGGTCAATGGGAGGTTTCCGTACTGTCTGCTCTTGTGGGAGATGGAGAGAGCCAGAGGAGAGTGTCAGACACAACTGCAGCATCAGGCGCCAGCTGCTGCAGGTACGCACACGCTGAAAAACACACGTTAAAGCTCACGCACACAAGGCTCTGTTTACTTTAACACAAATGTTGGTATGTGCAGGAACCGGGGCTGAACATGCAAAAAAAAAAAAAAAAAAATAAGTGTGTGGGTGTTGATTGATGTAAATGACGTCAGTTACGTGAAGAGGGGGGCGTGTCCTAATGCTGTGTCAACACTTGTGTCATCAATCATTTATTTGTTTTTTTTTTGGCCTAATATTAAAGGAACTGCACACAAACATACACATGCTGGTCTTTCCATAGTTGTGAGGACACTTGACTCTTTAAAAGTACGTAATAAACCAAATCCACCAGCTTCAAATGCGGTCATTAATATTTAAACATACAGACAGCTCTTATATTTTATCTTTTTTTTCCCATTTCGTTATTTCTAATTAACACATAGCCAACCCTACACCAGTTACGACCTGATGCAGTTTGAAGTGGCGCATGCAAACTAGATTTTTGAACATTGATGGTTTCCGGTTTCTTGAGCAGGTGAAAAATATTCGGTGGGCAGTTTGAAGTTTTCCCAAAGGCCTCTGGTCCCAACGGGTCCTGAACTGGGACCGGATGTGGCTGTAGGCCTGAGAACTGAGGAGACCAGCCGATGGAGTTTTGGGACAGAAATGCTGCCTGATTCTAGTCTGAGAGAAGACTGGAGATGCTCGACACTTTTAGACGTCTCCCAGCTCCAGCAGACCTGATTCACATGACCGCATCGCTGCATCAGCTCGTCATTAAAGTTCTGGAAAAGTCTGTTGATGAGCCATTAACCTGAGCCAGGTGTTGCGGAGCTAAGCAACATAAAAAAGTGCGGAGCAGTCATAAACGCTGCTCTAAAACCGCTATGTACCTTCCAGCATTGATGCTTCGTTTCCAGATGTGCAAGCTACACTTTCCACAGCTGGAGTCTGATCCCATCAAAGACCCAGGATTTACAACTGGGAACTTCTGGCAAACCCAACAGTCCCTTTAAATGTTCATTTTGGCCCAGAGAAGACGACAGCGTATCCGGATCATGTTCACGTGTGTGTGACAGAACTGCGTTCTTAGACAGTGACTTTCTGCAGCCTGTTTTAAATGCAGCGCCACCTGAGGTCCGGAAGGCCACAGACATCCGGACTGTTACGCCTCGTCCTCCAGGTTCTTAGAGTCTTCTGGTGATATTCAGTCCTGCAGATGATGAGACGCGCTGAAACAAGTCAGCGTCCGTCACTGACCCGTCGCCAGTTAACCTGATCAGCCGGATGTTTGTCCAGATGTTTTGTTTGGCGCCAGTTACTTTCCCAGAACTTTTGTTTCCCACGTCCCAATTTTTATTTTTGATATATTACTGCTGATTAATTCAGAATGAGCTCATATTCTTTAAGAAATTTCAGATAAATCCAAAAGTTTTTAAAACACATCACGTAATTGTTTCTAACTTGTTAAAATATTTGTTGCTGCCTGCATCTGATTTATTGCAGCAACGAGAACTGAGGTCTGGTGGAAACGCAGAGTGGTCCTGATAAAGCACAAGGAGAGTTTAGGAGCTGCAATAATACAAGAAAAAAACAAAAAAAAAAAGATTGTTGCTCAGGCTTGAGCTGCCTGTTGGATCTCTGCATAACTTTAGTAAAAAGGGGTCAAAGCCAACGGTCCAGTGATCTGCTCCTGTCAGGTTCCTGATGTCAGCGTTCCAGATGTCTGGATGATGGACGTCTCGTCAGGTTTTCTGAAGCACTTTTACCAAATGAAGCTCCGACAGCGGCTGTGAGCCCAAACACCTGTTTTAATATTCATGACGGTGCAGGTGAAGCTGCTCCTTCACTTCATTTATACTTACAGGCTGAAGGTTTTCAGGTTTAAATGGTGCTTCCTTCACGCTGCGTTTAAATTTTTAATGAAGCCGAAAGATGAAACAAAACACTGTGTGTGTGTGTGTTTAAAAGTTGCACTGCAGTGATGATAAAAATGGTTTTTTATCTTTGTGGCGGTGGGTTTTATTTTATTTTCTCACGTCAGCGGACACTAATGTGATTAATCAGATGCTTCTGTCAGACTCATCCGGCCGCTTCTGTTATGCTGTTTCGTCCTTTTTTCTTATAATTTCAGCAGCGTGAAGTGAAATGATTCTCATTATTTGGAATATTGACAACAAATCAAAAAGGAGAAAAGTGTTTCTGTGCTTGAACACAACTCTTTGTGTGTCTGTGTTTTCCTGAGCAACAAAACCAACCACAAGTGTTGAAGGAATTAGGAAACTGTAGAGGACGTTTCATTTATAATTACTCTTAAATTAGTAATAAATTAAACGTTTAAAGGCTATAAAATATCCAATTTGCTTGAATTTGAAACATCAGTGTGTTAAAGTGATAAGTCCATAAATATTAGACACTGGATATTTATTTTAACCACTTCAGCTCAGCAAAATGTAAAAAAAAAACAAACAAACAAAAAAAACCCCTCCAGAGATGCTGTGATTACTTTCGTGTGAACTCGGGTTTTAGTTCACGCGCTCTAATGAGTTTGAAAGAAGCAGCTCAGCTAAACAGGAAGTTCTGACAAGCTCTTAATGCATGTGTGTGTGTGCATTGTGTGTGCACGTGTGTGTGCAGGATGCCAGGGCGAGTGGAACAACGTCTCTTGCTGGCGCGGCGCTGCGGTCGGCGACGTGCTGACCCTCCCATGCCCCGCCCCTTTCCTGCTCTTTTTCGGCAAGAACGGTGAGCTTCACCTCAGACGCACACACACACACACACACACACACGCACACACTTCCTCCAGCTGACCTCATTTGTTCTCCTCGACATAAAACACTGACATTTCACTCCAGTCAGAGCTGATTAAGCGTATTAAGAGTCTCATAAAATATTGATCTAGAAATTTCATTTCGGCACAACAGATGGCTGGAATATTATTTCTCAGGAGTTTGATAAACCAGCTGAAGGTGCAACATGTTTAGCCAATAAAAATACTACGAAGCAGGTTGGATACGTCACTGAAAAAAAAGAAAAACAGAACATGAAATCCAGAGGCAAAGAAAAACTTAGAATTAATTCAATTTCTTCTTTGATCTTCAAAGAGTCACTTTAGCTGACAGCAGGCAGTCGGTTCTGGTTTCTCGTGTTCTTGTTGGAGAGTTTGGAGGTTCTGGCTGGTTGAACCTCCGGATCAGAGCTCACAACACTGAGGGGGACGTCTGGAAACCTTCCAGGATCTGCTCCGGACGTATTCATCGGATGTGTTTGTGCTCGATGTCGCTCCACAGCATCTGCATGGGTTTCAGGTCTGAGATCAGAACTGAGCCCCCAACGATGACCCAACGTTCATTTCTGGACTTTTTTTTTCTTTTGATGAAAGCTTTTCCATTCGTGACAACAACCATTATTGTCATTATCTGACTGAAGGTCTACTTCAGGTTCTGCAGATGAGCTGAATCCAACAAAACCACCTGAACTTTGACTGCAGGATTTCATTTGCGTTTGAGTTTCCCACTCAGTTGGCGGTAACGAGACAGAGTCTGAGAAACTGAGTTACTGGGGACAAACCTTAATCACAAACTACTGGAACCATTTGGTTTTTTTAAACAAAGCTCCAATATCTTTAACTTGAGCCAACAGGTCAAGTTCCATTAAACTGCTCGAACGTCCTCCAGCAGCAAATCTGTCGTCAGGTCAGCTGGTGAAACGTGTTTTGACCACAGACGCATCAGAACGGCAGCTGGTCAGCGTCGGAGGCTGCGAATTTTATCAGTTCTGCGATATATATCGATATTTTATTGATTTTTTTAGTCGCGGGTATCGATATTCTAAGCTTCTTTTAAAACCCCCGTGTCCCACCTTTAAAAGCTTGCAAGCAACAATCTGCACTGTTTAAATAAATGAAACTATTTTTCTCAACACGTCTTTTATTCATTTTGTCCAGCATTTGCAAGCTGCCTGTCAGCCATATAATGTGTAATTGATGCTTTCAGTTCAGTTAATTCAAACAAATTTATTGGAACACTCACAAGATGTCACCAAAATCACTTTGTCCCTTTAAAATCTTTCAGAAAATGATGTAAATGTATTGTAAGATGAATATCGATATATATCGTATCGTGAGATTACTGTATCACTACAGCCCTAGTCTGCGGAGAGTTGAGCAACTTTATCAGCATTAGCGGTTGTGCTGCTGGTTGCAGATTGGTGGTGTTTCTGGTTAATAATGCACGTCTGGGCCAAAAGCTCCCGTCTTATGCTCATTATTGTTGGAGCGGAGACGCGACGGCTCACGTTCACGGCCAGACGGATTGATTTTAACTCTTTAAACGTGACGGCTTTGAATGTCAAACATGTCTCTGCCTTCTTGTTGGACAGGTCTTCTCTGCAGGAGGTGGAAAGACACCTGTGATGGACGTGGAAATGTCCTGATGCTGCTCACATGTTCCTCTTTGCTCCCAGATGCTCTTTGATCCAAAAACACTGCAGCTAAACTGGATCACTGGTGTGAGCGTGCCGTCTTCAGGGACATCTGTCTCTTTGTTTCCCCCGACGGTCCTTGTTAAGTTAAGGTGTCATCTCTGGAGCAGACGACAGATGATGATGGTTTTTAGACAGACGTGGAAACGCCGCCTCATTTCGGACAGAAGAAGTCGAGAGATTTTTCTAGATTCAACAGCTTTCGATGCCAGTTGCACATAGGGCAGAAAATGGCTTAAAAGTGACGAGACAACAACAATAATGAATAATGATATTAAAAAAGGCTTCTGTTTCAGGTAGAATCAGATTCAGCACAAACAAGTCTGACTGCAGCAGCTACAGTGGAATAAAAAACCATTAACTTCCCCTGGAATTAACTGGCATTATGAGTTCATTTCCCATAAAATGTGATCTGATCTTCGTCCGGTGTAAACGGTTCTCTTTAAGTCGTGGACCGAGTCGCTCCAGAGTGGTGGATTTACTGCCCTGCTTCGGCTCCCGGTCCTGCTGCAACTGTCAGGTTTCACAGGAACAGAGCTCCTACATGGAGGAGAGACGTGGGGAGGAAGATCGACAGTAAAGGCCTTTACTGGAAACCAAGAGAGCCAAAACCTAAAGGCAGCAGGTAGAAAAGACGACGGATGAGCAGGAACGGGAGGACGATTAAGAGAAGAACAAGAACGACAGGAAGTCAGAAAGGAAAATCACAAGAAGGAGAGACTCTTTCAAAGTAAAAGTGGAGCTGAGCTGATTATTAAACAAAAACGCAAAACAGAGGCTGCACTTGAAGAGTAAATCCGGGAAAATCCTGAAGCTACAGCAGAAACTAGGAGTGTGAAAAAAAAAAAAAAAAAAAAAAAAATCAATTTGGCAATATATCGCGATTTTCGGCCGCCCAATATAATATCGATTTTTCAAAAACACTAATAATAAACAATAAATAGGTTGTTTTGAGGCAACGTTTTGACTCAATTTGTCCTCTGAATGATCAATATCATCTGATGAACATATACAGCAACTTGATTTTTCATCACTACTTTTAATTTTGATATTAACTGGGTAGAATATCGCAATATATCGTGATATCGTATCCTGATCCAAGTATCATGATATGTATCATATTGCGAGGTCCTTGCCAATACTGACCCCTAGCAGAAACATTAGCAGAATTAATAAGAAGAAAAAAAGATGAGCGTCGCCCACCTCCAGCTGGAGGACGGTCGTCCCGACATGCTTCTGGAGGAGACTTTTGTGGTTTCATTTTCTCCTGATGATTTATGTTTTAATTGTTTCTGTTGCTTTTGTTTCAATTCTGTAAAGCACTTTGTGTAGCACCTGTCATACAACAAAGCTTGATTGATTGATTGATTATCTCGCTTAGAAAGGCTGCATTGACTCTCACCAGGTCTCATTTGTTTAAAGCACACAAGAAAAACAATAAAAACCCACAAAAGCCCTTTAGTTGTTTCTGTTTTGCAGGTTTCTGATTGCATTCGTGCACGATGTCTTATTCTTTTCCTGATAAGGAGAGAAAACGGTTTGACGGGTCGACACACGAGCTCTTACCGTGATAAAAACATGCAGCGGTGGATTTATCTGATGCAGAAGTCTGATAGACGCTGCGCTGAACAGCTGCTGAGTTAAATCTGCTAATCTTTCTCAGGACATCAGTTATAGATGTGACGTGCAGTTAACCAGCTGAACGTTTAACCCACGTTTAAATACAGATAAACCACAAAACCAGAGGATTTATTCTCTTGAATGTTTTCATTTCTTCTCTATAGTCTCTCTACAGGCTAAAGATTTAGACCTTTAGACCTAAATGGATTGAAATAATATTCCTTTATGAATATAACAGCAGCACAAACCAAACTGATGCTGTTTCCAAGTGACCATAAAAACATGTGAGTCTCTGAGCCGAAGCGTCTGCTGCACAGAAAGTGAATAAAAAGCTGAAGCATCCGTCTCTGTTGCAGGGAACCTCAGCAGGAACTGCACCGAGCGAGGCTGGTCGCCCGTCTACCCCGACATCACGGCCACGTGCACCACAGACATCGCTGACAAACCCAAAGAGGTGAGTCCGTCGACTGAAATCGGGCCGGTTTCATCCGCTTCAGGTTTCCGCTGCATCCGTGGGCGTCTTTGCAGAAGCACTTCAGGTCCGAAAACATGCGATTGAGCGTTTACAGACGCGTCATTATTTATTTAAAAACGCAGAAAAATCAGAAGCAGTAGCTGCTTTTGCGTTAGCGTGTCAGTGGCTAACATCGTTTGCTCATCCTTCCTCACGGTGCTTCAGTTCACTGATGTTTGCAGATGTTTGTTTAGGTCCAGCTCCCTTCAGGCTAAAACATTTACTGTAAATCTGGGGGAGGTCTGGACTTTGTGACTTTGTTAAATCTTTATTTTGAGCCACTCTGTTGTAGACCCGCTGCTGTGTTTGGGGTCACCGTCCTGTTGCATGACCCAGTTTTACCTGCTGGACAGGTAACCTCACATCTGACTGGTCCAGGTCCTGCAGCTGCTGACACGAGCCCAGATCATCACACCTCCACCACCGTGTCTGACAGAGACATGAACCGTTAACGTTTGCATGCTGCGTTTGGTTTCCTTTGGGATAAAAGGCTAAACATCCCCACTTTGATTTAATCTGTTAAAAAGAGACTTTGTACCACAAGTCTTGTGGTTTATTCAGATAAGAATCTGACAGGCTGAAGCTGCGCAGCTGTTGTGTTTTTAAGAGAGAAGAGGCTTTCTGCTGGCAGTCGTTCCAAACAATCCACACTTCTTCAGAATTTTTCTAATGTTATAAACTTTACCTCCACCTGTGTGTGTAGATGTGTTCAGGGTGTCGGTTGCCGTGGTGACCGGTGATCTAGTCCTCTGACCATCTCACCTCAGTGCTGCTACCTGCATCTGTTTATATAGTCATTTCATTCAGTCATTTGTGTCTCTCCTCTCTCTGTCCTCCATCCTCTCTCTGTCCTGTCTCTCCTCTCTTTTTCTTTCTTTCCCCAGCTGGTCTTCATCAGGAAGGTCCCCTCATATGATCCAGGTCCTGATCAAGGTTTCTTCCTCTTAAAGTGGAGTTTTTTCTTGCCACTGTTTGGCTTAAAGTTTTTTTCCTCCCTCTGAGGGAGTTTTTTTTACCTGCCATTATCCTTGATTTATTTTTAATACAGTAATCCCTCACACTTCGCGGTTAATTGGGGCTGTGACCCCCCCGCGTATGGTAAAAACCATGATGTGGAGTACCCCCTCAACTTATCCAGAGGTTCCACTTTTTTGGCAGTTGTCGTCATTTTGCGACAGCGTTTCGGTTTCCCAGAGGCACTTGGCGATGGGCGGCGTCCTTTGGGATCCATTTTGACTTTAAAACGGCACTAAACCTTTGTCTCACGAGAGCAAGAGATGGGAGATGCAGGGATGCATGTCAGCCAATCAGCGTACAGACAACCGACGGCACAGTAATGCCGTCATAGCAGCCAATCACAGGCTTTGATTTTCATTTATGGGGCCTCCCCTGTCAGCTCTTGTTGCTTCCTGAGACTCGTTCTTAATGTGATGTGTTTGGCTTCAGCCTCACACGCTTTGTTTGAATTTTTGAACTCCAATGTGTTTGGAAATGGCATTTATAACCCTTTCTTAGATTGATTGATCTGCAGCAACAATTGCTTCTCTCAGGCCATAGCTGATGTCTTTGCTCCTTAGCATTGTGTCAACACTGAATGCTTCAGACCAGCATTCAAAGCATCTGCTTTCATAGAGGTGATAATGTCCCTTATAACTCATGTGAAGGCAGAAAGACACTGTTTCTGATTCTGTAAAATCTTAGAATTGACAAAGGATGAACTTTTTCTTTTTACATAATTGGAGGTTTTTTTTGTTTTATATATATATATATATATATATATATATATATAATATATATATATATATATATATATATATATTATATATATATATATTATTTCCGTGTGCATCTGGGATATTGTTGTTGGGTTAAACTGTCCCTGTAATACTGGATGATGCTGCTCGTGTGCAGCTTCCTTAAATCTCCGTGCTCACTTGTCTTTTGCACCTCCATCAACCTCTGCTGCTGAGCTGCTCGCGTCCACTCAAGGCCGGGACTCTGAGGCAGTTGGGAAAAATAAAAACGCCGGTTCATTGTCGCATTAAAAACAAGACGCCTCGTCTTCGCCGTCGTTGTGTACCTCTTGACCCGAAGACTGTTTATGTGTTTGTGATATCTCCCCCTCTGATCAGTTTGGTCGTGCACCTCTGTGTGTCTGGTTTCATAAACAACCTTTTAGCAGCGTAGAAAAGCCTGATAAGAACACAGAGAGGAACAGAAGCTTCACATCCCTCCACAAAGACGATAAACTCAAATACAACAGCTGTATACGTGCAGAATAATCACAAATGGTTTATTTGGTTGCTTCCAGCCTCTTCTAAAATCTAGCTTTTAGCTATTAGAAACAGATAAAGAAAAAAAAAAAGCTTTTTGCATGAGGGAAGTGTATTGTATTCACATAAAAATAACTATATTTTTGAAGTAAAAGTTCAGAAAAGTACATTTCCATCTTTTTTTTTTGTGTTATTTCTCTAAAATAAGGATGCAGTTTTCTCCTGCAGAGCTTGAATGAACAGAAGCATGTCACGGTTGTTCAGTTCAATCAAGCTTAGCTTTGTTTTGGCTCCATCGCAGCAGCGCCGTCGTCCTTCATGAGACTATTTGCACAGTATTAGGTCACAGGCTGAGAACGCAGATATTTGTTTCTGGGCCTGCGTTTGAAAAGACTCACAAACAGGACTCAACAACAGGACTCAACAGGCACAAGAGCTTAAACAAGAACTAAACCTTTCTCAACAAATCCAAAGACACTTGTTTGCTTGACAAAGAAAAAGAAAAAAGGCAGAAATGCTGCATGTAGCTGCAAAGAGGTGGAAAACAAAACTGAACTAATGAAAGAAAAGAAGCGAGGAGAAATAAAGAGGAGGGAGGTGATGACTCACGCAAATCAGGTGGGCAGCAATCAGTGACTGAAACCTGGTGAGACTAAAAACTAACTGCAAAATATAATAATAAGGTGCACAAAGAAAACCATTTTAGTATGAAAGAGTAATGATGCAGCAAAAAAAAAAAAAAAAATCCCTCTATTTACATCAGTTCAAAGATCTTAAAGATGCTTCCAGAAAGCTTGTGAAGAGCCACGACGTGCAGGAGAGAAGCAAAGCTTCGTACAGTGGTTGGCATTAAAATGACCTAAACACAAACAAAGATTTTCTGTTTGCAGGTTTTTCACGTTCGTTCAGGTTGGAATCTCATATAAATAAGAACAAACTACTTCATGTTTGTCAGGTCACTTCAGCGCTGAAACTTCTTTTCTTCTTTTCTAGATGTGAAACTGGCCTTCACAAGTTTTAATATGATGGTGGTTTCCTTTTGGGTAAAGGCTGATGCGACGGCTTCACAGAGGAGAAAGTGCTTCCCCGTACAGATTAACTTCACGCTCGTTCACGTCAATCTTCTGGTTTGACCCATTTTGAGAAACGGTTCTCTGCAAACCAACCACAGACCCGGCATCTTTAAAAACGCTGAGCTCAGACTCTGAGGTTGGATGATTGTCCTCTGCTTCCTTCAGGTCCGGGTCAGAAAAGAGAAACTAGGTTTCATGGTCGAAGGTTTGATTTATAGGCAACGTAAAATAACCTCCGACAGTTACAGCCAGTGAATGAAAACAGTGTCAGTAAATGTAGTCTCCTGCAAATATATTTATGTAAATATATTTACCCACGTTGGACACTGGGGGGAGGAATCCAAATATCCATTTAAGCTGTGGACCAAAGACCCTTATATATACGTACGTAGAAACCGTAAATACACTGATTGTTCTGTTCTGGCCAAGGTTTCAACCTAGATCTTGAAATATATTATTATTATTATTCATGTTTTAAATATAACTGACTGAGCCCATGGTATTGCTCAGATTTACCATGAATATATAATTTATTTTTGTCTTAACTATCCAGGAAATCTTAAATTTAGTAATTTACTGTGGAGAACAAAAAGGACAATATTTTTTTATTTTATTTTTTTTCTCCACCAAGGAGGTTATGTTTTTGCCGGTGTTTATCTGTCTGTGTTCAAGATAACTCAAAAAGTTATGGATGGATTTTGATGACATTTTCAGGAGTTGTCAGAAATGTGAAAAGGAAGAACTGATTTCATTTTGGGTGTTTTCATTCTGGATCACTTTCAAATTTTCATTAACATTGCGGTAAATGGGGCCGAAAATGTTGTTTCTCAATATCTCCGTTAATTATTGCCCAAAACTCATGAAATTTGACTCAGGGATTGACAATGGGAAGCTCTATCAAATTTCATTTCAATATATTGACTTTGACTTTATTATTTATTTTTGTGTGCATCACAAAATAAAGGAAGATATGGTACTTTTTTAACGGTCCCATATTGTCAGTGCTATATGTACGACAAATATTTATGGTGTAAATCTCTATATGGGGGAATTGTTGCGTTTGGTGGAGGTCTGCGCTCTCCGAGTGCTTTTCTAGTTTACAAATAAAATTATTGTTTCAAGTAGCAAGAATTTTTGTTTGTTTTCTTGTTACTGCACTGCAAAAAACCCTGCACCAGCTAAGATACAAGAAACAATCATTATTAACATCTGTCCATCCAGAAAAATATTTTGACTTTTTAAATTTCCTTTATTTTATTTCTTTTTATTTTAAATCTATTCATTTTGTTATTCTACTTTCTCTTTTTTAATTAATTTTTTTTTTTTACTTTACATGAATTTTTTCCTTTTTTTTAGTGTATGTTTTTTTTTTTAAAGTAATTTCATCTTAAATTGAGCTTTTTTCCCTCTTGTTTCAAACCCTTGAAAGTCTAAACTGGAAAGAACCTAAGAAGTGTTGTTTTTTTCTTTGAAAAAAATCACGACACAACTCCCAGTGATTCAGAAGACATTTGTGTGAAGGGACAAAATGCAGAAGAATGTCGACGTGCTGAACTTTACAAGAAGTTCCAGGCTGTTAACATTATTTTAGCAAGAAAAAGATCAGCACTGATGGCTTAATAAGTGGAGATCCTGTCTTCTTCTGCTGAAATAACTGGAGGAAACTACTATCACAGACAGGTGCAGGTCTGCAAACCCCCAGAAGAATGTGGGTTATACCAGATTTCACACCCATTACCCTGTGGGTACCTGGGTAGCTCCTATAAAACCTGGGCAGTATATCCCATGTGCTCTATGCATCACAAGTAGGTTGCTTCAATTCTAAATGCTCTGATAGTATTTTTTGATTGTGTTCATGGGTTGTGAGGATGTTTTCTCAATGGAGATGTCTGCAGTAAATAAAGATGTTACAGTTTAAGATGTTACAGTTGAAGCCAGAAGTTTACATACACTGTGCAAAAACATGTTTTAATTTTTTTGTCTCACTGTCTGAAGTCAAATCACCTTTCAGGTTTCAGGTCAGTTAGGATTACAAAAATTATTTAATTTTGTTAAATGCCACAATAATGGGGGAGAGAATTTCTTTTATATCATTTTTTTCAAGGTGAAAAGTTTACATACACAAAAAGTACTAAGTCTTTAAACAATGTTTAGAAGCCCAGATGATGAAGTCATGGCTTTGGAAACTCCTGATTGGTTAAATGACAACATGTGAGATAATTGACGGCACACCTGGGGATGTAATCAAGGCCACACCTCAAAAACTCTGCCTACTTGTTTGACATCATGGGAAAGTCAAAAGAAATTCACCAGGAAGCTAAAACTTAGGCACAAACAGGTCTTCCAAATGGACAATGAACCTGAGCACACTGCTAAAATGGTTAAAAAGTGGCTTGAGGATAACACAGTCAGTGTCTTGGAGTCGTCATCAAAAAGCCCCGATCTGAATCCCATTAAGCATTTGTGGGCAGATCTGAAAAGACCTGTTTGAGCAAAAAGACCGACAAACCCGACTCAGTTCCTCCAGTTCTGTCAGGAGGACCAGAAGTTCAGCACTTTCAGAAGCTTGTGGACGGTTCCCCAAAACGTTTGACCCAAGTCATGCAGTTCAAACGAAATGCTAATCGATATTAAGGAAAAGTATGTAAACTTTTGACCTTGAAGAAAATAATATAAACTTATCTCTCATTATTGTGGCATTTAACAACATTAAATAATTTAGGTAATTCTGACTGAGTTGAAACAGGAGAGGTTTAGTCTGATTTGGCTTCAGACTAGGGATGCACGCGATTAGTCGTCTAAACGATTAAACGTCCGCTCACTTACTAGTCGGCACCAGAAATATTAATCGTTTAAACCAATTTGTGTTTTATTCATGTACAAGGCCGCTTAATTGTCATACAGAGTTACGGCTACAGAGCCCTCAGACAGCAGTCCCCTTCTCCGCGGTAATGCTCGAGTAGACTGGAGTTTTAAAACGGCACGTTGGGATACCAGCGCGGTTTGGCGGTACTTTAATCTAGAAAATGAAAACAAGGTAGTATGTAGACTGTGTCAGAAACAACTGGCATTACAATCACTCGACTGGAGCAATGCGCAACCACATTCGACCCAAGCATTTTGTTAATCTGCACAGACGACTTGCTGATGCTAGCGGTGCTGATGCCTAGCCAGCCACAGGCCGATTTGACATTGTTTACCTGGAGACGTGTTCTCCCGTCCGGTCTGAGAGGATAACGCAGCTCTTTTTTTTTTTAGACTAGTCGACTAGTCTTAATTAAAATTTTCGTTTAGTCGACAGGGAAATTAGTCGCCAGGAACATCCCTACTTCAGACAGTGAAACAAAAAATGAAATCAAAATGTTGTTTAGACGCCTGACGAAGTCGTCTTTTCATCGTAACTTTGCTCGGTGGGAAAATTTCCTGTCAAGTAAAAACATCTTGCTCCGCGGACGGATAAAGACACCGGCGCTGAGCCGTTTTCACCCAGAATTCAGTGTTTATCTCTTTTATTTTAGCTGGTGTTTTTTCACAGTGTGCACATTAACCGTTTTCACAGTTTTGAACCACGACTTGTTGTGACACAAGCCAACGTGGAGAAGTCATAGCGGTCTGTCATTTTTTTTATTTATTAAAAATAAACAGTAAAAGTTTGATGTCTAAAACAAATTTGTTTTTTGACCACTACAGCTTGTTATATTAACAGATATTCCAGCAGGCTTTTCTTTCTCTTATTGCTGCACATGCCTGGACCGTTAGCAGCCAGTCAGGGTCACTGCTCACTTTATTTAATGGTTCATGATAACTGCAGGTAGGATTCATAATTCAGTCTTCGCTCTACATTCACATCATGAAATGAAGGTTTTAACCTGGATTACCTCGAGGAGCAGGACTTATGAGACCCAGAGTTATGATTTTAAAAGCCACAGGAGCAGAGGATAAAGGCAGTCCTGTATATTTAGACGTCCAAGGAGCCGTTTGGCTTAAAAGGTCAGCATCGGTTTAAAAACTCTGCTGCCAGAGAGGGTGGCGGGGAGGCGGGCGAGTGTCTGGATGGATGTGTGTTTGTGCTGTCGTGGCACGTCGTAGCCGGCGGGTCATCAGCTCCAACTCAGGAATGAGACGCTAATGTCCTGCTGTTGCTATCGGTGTTTTAACACTGAGCAGACGGTCTGTGAGGGAACTGCTTCAGATAAAACAAGTGAAAAACGTTCTCCGCCAGCTTCTACGTGCTGTTTGCAGTTTCACTTTGGTTTAAAGTTGGCCGGTATAAAGTGTTTAGGTACCTTTAGATGCTTAACTTTGTATGGATGACACCAGGGAGTCGTCCCTGCTCCAGCTGATCAACAATCCCAAATATAACTCTCATTATGAAATCCTGTCTGGCCTCCCTCCCGTTCACAGCTGTTTCCACTCGTACAGATGTGGTGGGGGCGGGGGCTTTACTTGATGACTCATGCAGGAGCGTCCACGAGCCGCTATTCAAAAAAAAAAACAAATTACAATTTACACCTTGGGTCTACAAATCTTTTCTGCAGAAATGACTCCAGTTATTCACTAGGGGTGTGAAAAAAAAATCGATTTGGCAATATAATCGTGATTTTCGGCCGCCCGATATAATATCGATTTTTCAGCTCCTAATATCGATTTTTTTTTTTTTTATTGGTTACTAATGGTTACTTAAACATGCAAAAACACTAATAATAAACAATAAATAGGTTGTTTTTGAAGCAAATAGTTTTGACTTAATTTGTCCTCTGAATGATCAATGTCATCTGATGAACATATACAGAAACTTGATTTTTCATCTCCACTTTTAATTTTGATATTAACTGGGCAGAATATTGCAATACAGTTGTGTTCAAAATAATACCTGTTCACAGATGCCAGAAGTTGGTCGACTCCATGCAACACAGATGTAAAGCGGTTCTCAGAAACAGTGGCTATACAACTAAATATTAGTTTAGTGATTCATAGGAATGCTGAATCCTGGATATTTTTCAGTTTATTCAGTAAATATTTGAGTTTGTAAAGTAAAATGCAGACACTGCAATTTTTTTGAACAGTCCAATGTTCATTTTTCTTCATTTTCTGTAAAGTGAGTAAAGAATTTCTGCTTTTTCTTTATGTTTTGATTTAGAATATAATGTGCAGTGTTCCCAATGCATGGAAATAAAAACAATTATAAGGATTTTGGGCTTTACTCAATTTTTTGAACAGACTGCTATTATTTTGAACACAACTGTATATCGTGATATCACAATATCATAATAATCATGATACATATTGTATCGTCCTTGCCAATACTCACCCCTATTATTCACTGGCGTTCCTTTTGTTGACACTAGTCTGGTCGTTGCTCTATGTTGCACGCTTTCGTTTCTCAGATTGGTTGCATCCAGTGGTGTCCAGAGGTGGTTTCTGCTCCCTGCAAATTTAAAGTCCAAGCCTGAGGAATCCAGAGGACCACTCTTACTTCTATCCCTTAACCCTTCGCTGACCCGTTTCCTCAACCAGTGCTCCTTAGAACATGAGGACTGAGACAGGGCTCAAATATGTCCCGAAACAAAATGGGCTCCCTCTGTTTTTCTTACATGGACCAGTGATCGCAACTTCCCGACAGCGGTAATCTAAATCGCTTCGCTTATAAGTATTTACTTGTGTCTGATAGCAGCAAGCGTGCGTTTCAAACGTACTCCCCCAGTTGAAGGCAGGGCGAGAAAAAGTTAGAACACGATGCAAAAAAGGCACGATAAAGCTTTTACCCCGTTGCAGCGTTGCAGTTACCTCCCGAAACACTTTAAAGGCATTTTGGCATTGAGGATATCAAGTAAAGAGAAGCTACAGCTGTTCATCCACCAAACACAGAGTAAAGTTTGCAACTGCTTGTTGTCATGTTGTTTGTTTGGAGATCCTCCAGCGTTCTCTGCCTGAGGAGGTCAGGACCTCGGCCGTGTCTTTGTAACGTATGAATGTGGTTTTGTGTTGTCGTTTAAAAAAAAAAAGAGTATTGGTGTCCCTGGAAAAGATGTGGTCTCCTGAAGGCAGATTATGTCGGTCTGAAACCTCAGAGCACTTTTGTGCATGAAAGCTGAGGTGGAAATTAACTTTACCAAGGACGTTTCCAAGCCCAGAGATGTCGGAGCTCCTCCTGTGAAATATTAAGCAGCGTTTCTGAATTCATCTCTGAAAATGGAGACCTTGAACAGCCTGAATTTCCTCTGGACTCTGAGAAAATTTGAAAAGATATTTTTGATCTTTTGGCCAA
Organism: Hirundichthys speculiger; assembly: GCA_018398805.1. Lineage (NCBI taxonomy): Eukaryota > Metazoa > Chordata > Actinopteri > Beloniformes > Exocoetidae > Hirundichthys > Hirundichthys speculiger. The sequence goes on from JAGFBZ010001907.1 coordinate 67,481, forward strand.
CAAGACTTGAATGCTGCTTTTGATGCCTGTTGTTGTGTTTTCGAGGTTTTTATTCCGCCAAGGAGGTTATCTGTCTGTCTGTCTGTGTACAAGATGACTCAAAAAGTTATGGATGGATTTTGATGAAATTTTCAGGAGTTGTCAGAAATGTGAAAAGGAAGAACTGATTTTATTTTGGGTGTGATCCGGAAGAAATCCTGGATTCTGGATCACTTTCAAATTTTGATAAAATTGCGGTAAATGGGGCCGAAAATTTTGTTTCTCAATATCTCTGTTAATTATCGCCCAAAACTCATGAAATTTGACTCAGGGATTGACAATGGAAACCTCTATCAAATTTCATTTCAATTGACTTTGGAAACAAATATTGCATTTGCAAATCTTTATAGCATTATTATTTACTTTTGTGTGCATCACAAAATAAAGGAAGATATGGTACTTTTTAGCGGTCCCATATTGTCAGTGCTATATGTACGACTAATATTTATGGTATTTAATTTCAAAGGCTGATCCGGATCTGATCCAGAAGGCGGATTTTATCGCAATCTGTAAATCGCTATATGGGGGAACTGTTGCACTTGGCGGCGGTCTGCGCTTTCTGAGTGCTTTTCTAGTTTGTCTTGGTTTTCTCCCCGTTGTCGCCGTCCCTGACTGCCCACACCTGTGTCTCATCGGCCCATTTCTCTATATTCTCCTGCCTTCCTTCCTTCAGCTGTTTGCTCATTAGTATTTTTCGTTTTCTGGTTATTCTGCCCTGTGATAGACCGGCGACCTGTCCAGGTGGACCCCTGCTTTTGAGTCACACTTTCGTTCAGTGGTGGTCAAAGCAAGTCTTCATTTAACATGAAAACAAAAGAGCCAGTTGTGCTGGAAATCGTTCCAAAGTGTCCAAACTCGTTTCCTCAGCGCCAGCGTCTGGTCGTTTCTCATGACGTGATATTTCGTTGATTTGCTCTGTGGAACAAGAACTTAGAGGTGACATAAAATCCTCCCGCCATTAGATTGATGAGATGAGGTTGTCCAGAAGAGCCTGACCAGTGTTGGCAGGTCGTTGGGTCCATGAGAGCAGAAAGATGGTTAGATGAAGGCTGACTGTGAAACAGAGTAGAGACCGAGGGCCGGTATAAACGGCACCATCAGCTGATGGATAACAGGTGCGACCAGATGCAAGAAAAGCGTTTGCGTTTCAAGGAAGAGGAAATGAGGGAGAGAGATGAGGCAGCGGGCACGACTGCAGGGGCGATGGTTGTTATGATTGATAAATGTGAGATCTCAGGGCTTAAAAATAAAAAAAAAAAACAAAAGTACCAGCAGTTATGATGATTGGTTTGAGGCTTGAGTTGGCTTGCGCAAACATCTGTGATAAAAAAGGTCTAAGGGAAGATGAAGCATGTAGTAATGACTAGGCATGTGGCGATTTTTGAAAAAAATCAATTTAATGATTATTTTTTTAAAAATACGATTTGAATCGATTTAATTAAGCCATGAATCGTGATGTGGCCTCCAGGCCAGCAGAGGGCGCACTCAAGTTAAACTACATTCTTGTTCAATGTCACTGCTACGTAGCGATGTGCTACGTGTTATTGTTGTTACGCATTTGCACCAGTAGATGGAGCCGCACCGAAGTCACCAGTAAGAGAATGGAGCATCACAGTGAACGAGTAAATTGAGGATCACATGACCGACTCGAGCGAAAGGGTTTGAAAGTTTTGTTGCAGTCTGGAATTTGTTTTTTACAGACTGAATTATTAATGTTGTTTTTGAAACTGAATATAACTCAACTTTGATGGTTCTGCAGTTGTTGACGTCATTAATGCAGTTATTGAACTACATGGTTGTTGCTGATTCACTGAGTCATAGTCTCAGATTTTAAGAGAATAAAGTTTATTAATTAATACTATACCTTGATCTTAATTAACATTGAAACCTGACATGTACCAGACCTTAAATATGGTACCTTACTTCCTAAGAAAAATTAAATCATTAAAATGTTTAACAACACAGCAGAATGTTATATCTGTGATTTAGTTTTTATAATAGTTGTACAATAAAAAGTTGTTTTTATGAATAACTTTTTTGTCTTAATAATATTTTTTTTTCCCAAAATGATGTTTGGAAAAAATGGGGTCGTCCTATATTCAGCCATTATGGTAAATTGGTAAAATTGGTATTTAATTTTTGTTCAGACAAAAATAAATAAATGCCTTAGTTTGTACCTGGCTTATCTATCTCAGAATAAATAAAAAATACATTCTCTGATGCAGTATTGATTTGGAAAGAGTGTAAGAAAAAAAACAGCATTGTTATGTTTGTAAAATGTCTTAGTTTAGGCTTAAAGTAGAGTTGACTAAAGGAAAAAAAATGATAGAGTAGTGATTTATTGAAAACAGGGCAGTGGGCAGATTGTTGAAAAAAAAAGAAGAAAAAAAACAAAAACAGGATTTGACAGATTTGAGAGTTGATAAAAGAGTTTCCACGTTCCGGTCATTTGCTATTCAGGTATAAAAAAAAAAAAAACATTATTGTAAAAAAAAAAAAGAGAAGAAGAGAACTGATACAATTTTTTTTGTCATTTGCTGCTACTTCTTATCTACTGTTTTGGAAAAAAGCGTAAGAGAAAACACTACAGTATTGATAAAAAGGAAAAGGCTGGATTTGTGTAAGAAAAATAATAATAAAAATTTTAAAAATCAGTAATTTGCCTGTAAATTAATTTTGTGTTTTACATGATTCGAATCGTGATTCGATTTGTATCGTGAGCTGAGTGAATCGTGGCATGCCTGGTAACGACAGATGTGAGAACAAATAACGGGAAATAAACCCACCGAGAGCAGTGGCGGCGCCAGAACATTTTCATTGCAGTTGCTTAGTTGTTGCTAAACAATTGTATAGAGTTGCTGGACAATTTAATTGCAATACCAATTAAATAGCATAAATATGGATATGTATGTCATTACCGGCCTCCTCATTCTAATCAGCGCTATCTGAAACTAGCGCGGATGCCATGAAACAGATAAAAAAAATCAATTTGAAGTTCGTTATTATAATTTTACCATATAGTCATGCCGCTTTTCGCAGCAGTGAGAAATGCACATTAACAGCCTAGACTACAAATCATTTAACAATAACCTGTTCATCACATTTTAACCAGTTAATATTCACATAAGTACACATCAGCAGAGATCTGGCAGACTTACGCTTCAACAGATAGCCTCCATTTTGATGTCACTTTTCTAACGGCCCGGTTTTTTTCACAAGCTGACTTCGCGTGACCCCTGCAGGCCAGCTCTCGCGAGACGAGTCTCTCTCTCATCGTTTTTAATCGTCTTCCTTTTATTTTAATTTAAAACAAAAACACATGAAATTAATTTTAAATTAAATTGTCACAATTTTTATTTTATTTACCACAATTAAGATTTTTTTCATTTTTAATACTCTCCATTCTTGGGGTTGCTTTGAGGTTGCTAGGCCATATTTTGGGGTTGCTATTAGGGATGTCCCGATCCCGATCCCCTGATCGGATCGGCCTTCGATCTTAAAAATTTAAGGTGGATCGGATCGGCCGATCAACCTTATTATAACACGCCGATCTTTTTTTCTTTATTTTTTTCCTCAAAAAGTGATCCTGATTAACACAAATTAATAAAGTAATCATATTACACAAACAAAAATATTTTTTAAACTATATACATTTAATAATTTGCACTGAAATGACGTTTCCCAGCAGCGCTGTCTTGTATCCACCTTAAAAGTTTTAAGACCGGCGGCGTCAGGATAAACTTTAGCAAAAATGTCAGCAGTGTGGCAGCGCTATAAAATTACAAAGACCGACGCTTCGACTGCGACTTGAAACGTGTGGAAGGCTGATATATCATGAGGGGTAAGTAAGAAGAGAGTTTACAACACCACCAATTTAATCAGACACTTAAAAAAGCACGCAGCACCGATCACCGCAGCCTTCTGTCAGGTGCCGTGGTGCCGACGGCTGCAGCTTCAGAGCTGCTCCCGTCGGCACCAGCTTCGGCAGCAAACGCTCTGTGAACTTTTAAAATAAATAAACTCCCGAAAGACTCGGAGAAATACAGAAAAATCACCGAGCTAATCCCGGAATGTATTACCGAGGACACGGAGTTTGTGGAATAAAAGGCATTTAACCGGCTCATTAATTACCTCGAGCCTCGTTCCCGTCATTACATGAATGACAAAGGACACAAAGGTGCGCTAACATGTGCAGCGGGTCTTGAAAGAAGTTAAGTTAATATTTTATGTTATTGTTATTCTGATGTGATTTCATTGATTGCAAAGACTTCTGCTAGTGTTTTCATTGCCTTAAACTGCTAGCCAAGTTCACCTGCTGCTATTTAAATGGATGTGCTTTGTTGTTTAGTACTGAGACTGTTGAACAGTCACTGTTCTGTAACTAAATGTGTTTTATAATAATTCTCCCAAACAAATAAGAAAGAAAGAAGAGTGTTTAAATAAGTTATTGTTTATTTTATGAGATGATAAAAGCTATTAATCTCACCTTGGATGCAGGCCTATTTATTAATGTACACAGGAAATAAAATGCATAGGAAATTAAACTCTGTTTGCCCACTCAAAAAAAGTGAAATCGGATCGGAAAAAATCGGAAATCGGCCGATCATCAAAATTAAAGATCGGAAATCGGATCGGGACCCAAAAAACGTGATCGGGACATCCCTAGTTGCTATAGCAACTGCAAGCTACCCCCTAGCGCCGCCCCTGACCGAGAGACTCGCCGAAGAGGGAAAAACACAACGTGAGAGGGCGAAGGCTACTGAGTCACCAAAGATGGAAATATTTAAGTTGAGGACAAGTGTCTCCAAATGACACTCAAGTACAACAGCTGCACTAGTAGATGTTGAGTAAACTCAACACGCGCATGTCCACCAGGGAGAGCGTCTTCGTCTTTGTGGGGACTTAAGGCTGCTGGGACAATTTCCCCATATTATCCCTCTGTCGCACCTTTGAAGCGCCTGTTTGTGATAAAGTATTTACCTGTTACTGGTTCAAGATGGCGGGTCAGTGAGGGCCATCACAAGTACGAGCTCCTGTAGCGTTGGTCCGACTGTAGCTTCATACTGAGCGTGTGCACCTGATGAGTTTGTCTGTCCAGTCTACGGCCAGACGGCGTGCCAGACACGAGGAATGTTGTTTATATAGATGATGAGAGGGCGATGGACGCCAGACACGCTCACGGTCGGGAGGCAGCATCGACATCCAGATGTGTCGGTCTGAAGAGTCTGAGGAGGGTCAGCGCCGCTCTGAGACTGAGCAGATCCTCAGCGAGACCCCGACCTCGCTCTTATTGGGGAAGAAGTGGAGGTCTGTCTTGTGTTGTTAGCTTTGTGGCCTCTGAATCTCATCGCTGTGGGGGAGGGGGGGGTGTGGGAAAATCTTCCCGGAGAGGACTCTGTTTTTTTCACATTAATCAAACTTCATAAAGCTTTATAACTTAGTTTGTTTTTTTCCTCAGAGTATTCACTCTGTCAACCTGATTGCTTTTCTTGTCATACAGTGCTGTTTTTCTTATTTCCTTTTAAGCTGAATTGCAAGTACTTTTTTTATTTTCTTATAGGAATGTTGAGGAAACATTTCCTGTTTAGATCAGTTCGGTTTACTCTTTTCGGGGGGTTTACATAAACTTGATTATTGTTTGGTGGATTTGCCCTCAAACTGTTTAACTTTGCTCAAACTCTTTGAGTTTCCCTCAAAAAATATTATATTTAGACTTTAAACTTCGGAGAGAAATGATATTAAACGAATGTGAAGCTTTGCTTTTGATATCTGGTGGCGTTTCCTTGATGAGACAAAATTGTAAATGTGTGGTTATTTTTCAGCATATATTTAAAACCAGCAGTTTACACTGTATAAAAAGACGCGTAATGTTTTTTTTTCACCGTCTGACATTAAACCAGACTAACCTCCACCTAAACAGTTAGGATTACCAAAATTATTTTTATTTTTAAAATTCCAGAATGAGAGACTTAAATAAAACAAAATAAAATAAAATAAAATGATTTTCATCAGTCAGAAATTTACATACATTTTTTTAGCATTTAGCATCATTGCCTTTTAAACCATATGACCCTTCTAGGGTTTCCTTCCACAAGCATCTCAGTGTCTTTCTGGGATGTTGGTCCATTTCCTCCTGAGGAACTGGTGGAATAGAGTCAGAACTGTGCGCCAAAAGCAGCAGATTAATTTTTGCAGATTAATTTTTGCAGTTTTTTTTTTTTTTTTTTTGCGCTTTGGCTCCCCCTACAGGCGATGCAGCTGAAGTCGCTTTTACAAAGCTGAGATTTGCATTCGCTTGGATTCTCCCTCGGTCACTCTGATTTTCTCCTCCGTCATGACTTTCCTGAGCATCATAGTCGCCTCTGCTGTGATGTCCGCTGTTATTCTGTGACCTGGTTTCATCGTCGGGGTGTGACGGCATCGTCAGCAACACTCAGCCGTCCAGCGGGGACATTGATCTTGCTCCGTCTGGTTTTTGCCGATGGCAGGTACAGATCTATAGTCAGACTGAGCTCAGTAAAAGTAAGCAAAATCTGTATTTCTTTAAATGAAATGAAGCTATATTTTAACTTAAACAAAAGTCTTTAGTTCTGCCTCAAGTCGTTTTACCAAAAATCAGGTGATACAGTTTGCCTGTGGTCTTTGACGCATTCATGTGTTCCTATATGTACTACGGCTGGGCAAGTTAACGCGTTATTATCGCGTTAACTCATTAATTTATTAATGCCGACATTTATTTTATCGCACATTAGCGCATGTTGCTCACATGCTTTTGTTTTGAAAAGTCTGTTACTGGCTGCTGCGGAACCGGAAAACAATTGGCGGAAAAACATGCAGAAAAGCTAAAACAGACATGGAGAACGGTAAAAATCAGTGTACTTTACAGTTCAGGTAGCAACTCAGGTAGCAATATTAACAATTCTGTCTGGAAAAAAATTCTGGACTGCAACAAAACTTTCTCGTCATTCCTCCATGTTCCATCAGATCTGCTCCATGTGTTCACTGTCCTGCTGTTCTCTAGCTGGTTACTGCAGTGCGGCTCCATCTAGTGGCACAGATGTGTAATGACAACAGAAAGTCTAGTCCTTGATTATAAAACAAATTCAGTCCTGTGGCCCATTTTTTTATTTCATATTTTTGATCTTAGTCTAAAATTGAAATATAAAAAAACAGTCATTCTTTTGTTTTTTTTTGTGTTAGATTTAGAAACGAAAAACGTAATAAAATATCACTTTGGCACTTTAGTTCATATGGCAGCAGAACATTTCAATAAAAGTGCATTTTACACTACTTTTGAATTCATTAGATTTTTCAATTTACAATGTGATTAATCGTGATAAATCAGGGAAATCATGCGATTAATCGCGATTAAAAATTTTAAACGTTGCTCAGCCCTAATATTTAGGTAATGTTCTTTTATCATGATCCCATCTATTTTGTGACATTCATCAGTCAAACGATCAACAAACGACCCCACAGCATGATGCTGCTGCCCCCATGCTTCACAGTTGGACTGCAATCAACCCTCCTTTTTCCTCTAAACGTAACAATTATCAACTAAACAGTTGGATTTTAGAACTGGACTCCAGAGATAAAAATATTTGAAAATGTGATCAACTATGGACAGTGATGCTGTTTCTGGTTCCTGACAGCTTCTTTACAACCTCTTCTGCTGTAGTTTTGGGTTTCATCTGTGCACGTGCACCTCTGGGACATGGACGGTGTCTCCGTCCTGAGTGGTGTGATGGCAGCTCCCATGCTGCTCCTTACTTGCATATTTTGGTTTGAACAAATGCATGTAGGATCTTTTTTAAAGCACCTGAGAGTTGTCATCAAGGTTTACCCCGGCAGAAGGTCTTTTCCTGAGGTCCTGATTGATTTATTTTTCATTTTTTCCCTCCATTATATCATGCTATGAAGCCCCCGTTATTCGAGGTGTGCCTTCAGTGTCTATATATCGTATTCGAGCGGGAGATCAGAGTTTGAATCCCTCGTATTGCAGGAGCCTCCAGTCCCAGACGAGACATTTTTGGTTTTGAAGTACCCCTAGGCCTCATGTCCTCTGCATGTGAGCCCCGTTACTGGCGTCGCTCGCATCGTAGCATTCCAACAGTCCAATATTTCCTTCACTAGTTCATACATGTTTTGTTCCAGTTGCACGTTTCTCATCGGCGTGAAACAGACCTCATTAGTCCCGGTGATGTCTGAGCCGGCACAGTTTCATTTGTCTCTCGCTTCATGCTCTCCCAACGTGACCGTGCGCCATCAGCATTAATGGCGGCGACCATCGCTCAGACACTGATTTGAGCTGAAGAATGTGATTAAAACGCGGTGGCCACAGTGTGGAAAACTCATTTCCACCCGCAGTTATGAAACATAATGCACTTTGCGGCAGGACGCCCAGCTGCGCTCCACGTCCTGCCGTCGCCATCTTTGATGAATCTCTCTGACTGCTCCTGATTCGATGTGCTGCAGCTTGTTTTTCCTCTGTGCTTGTGTCCAGCTGGTCTTCTACAAGGTGGTGCAGATCTTGTCCACGCTGGGCCACAGCCTGTCGCTCATCTTCCTGCTCAGCAGCACCATCATCATGTGTTTGTTCAGGTAAACGCACACACACACACACACACAGCTGCACATGTGCATGATGAATAAAGCTGAGCGATTTTATCGATTCTGCGATATATATCGATATTTTATTTCCCCAGAGAGTATCGATTTTTTTAGCCGCAGGTATCGATATTCTAATCTTCTTTCTAAACCCCCGTGTCCCACCTTTAAAAGCTTGCAAGCAACAATTTGCACTGTTTAAATAAATACAACTACTTTTCTCAACAAATCTTTTATTCATTTTGTCCAGCATTTGCAAGCTGCCTGTCAGCCATATAATGTATAATTGATGCTTTCAGTTCAGTTAATTTCAGTTAATATGGAACGGATTGAACGATGAAATAAAAATGTGTAATTCTGTGTTAGTCTTCAAGAAGACTTTAAAATCTAATATTATCAAAAATTATAAGGAAATTTGATTTGAATTAAATTTTTCTGTTTATGCTATGTGTTTTGTAATGATGTACTAATGTGTAATAGTCAATTAATCCTCTGATGGTATAGGATAGGCAAAAAAATAAGCCTTGGGGCTTCAGCCTATTCCTTTTTCGGTTGTTATCTGAAATTTTCTTTTTGTAAAACATGATTTTATTTTTGTTTTAAACCGAAATAAAGCATTCATTCATTCATTCATTCATTCATTCATTCAATTCAAACAGTCATGGGAACACTCACAAGATGTCACCAAAATCACTTTGTCCCTTTAAAATCTTTCAGAAAATCATGTAAATGTATTTTAATTAAGAGGAATATTGATATATATCGTATCATGAGCCAAATATCGTGTATCGTATCGTGAGATTAGTGTATCACTACAGCCCGAATAATGAAGCAGTCACACAACTAGGGGTGAGTATCGGCAAGGACCTCGCAATACAATATGTATCGTGATACTTGGGTCACAATACGATATTATCACAATATCGCGATGTATTGCGATATTCTACCCAATTAATATCAAAATTAAAAGTAGAGATGAAAAATCAAGTTGCTGTATTTGTTCATCAGATGATATTGATCATTCAGAGGACAAATTGAGTCAAAACTATTTGCTTCAAAACAACCTATTTATTGTTAATTATTAGTGTTTTTGCACATTTAAGTGAATTAATGAATTTTCCTAAAAAAATCGATATTATATCGGGCGGCTGAAAATCGCAATATATTGCAGAATCTATTTTTTTTCACACCCCTACACACAACCACTGAAGACAAACCCTCTGCTGCACCTCTGGAGATGATTACCGTACTGGACCAGATATAAGATGGTTCCACTGATGGGAAAAGATGGATGTTTTTGCATGTGTGTGTACTGATGCATCAACAGCCAAGAAGTGTTTTAGCACACGGAGAACTCTGAGTGATAAGTTTGTTGTAGAAATGTGAGAGATTAAACTGCAGCTCGGCCTGGGTGAACTCCAGTTGTTCGCTCGACTGTTATCAGCTTGTTTAGATAGCGCGCCCTTCACTGGATTCACACCCCGATGCTCTCTGTAAACACACTTCTCAACATTCTTGTGTGCTTGTGTGTGTGTGTGTGTGTGTGTGTGTGTGTGTGTGTGTGCGCAGGAGGCTCCACTGCATGAGGAACTACATCCATCTGAACTTGTTTGCGTCGTTCATGCTGCGAGCCGTGGCGGTCCTGGCCAAAGACACCCTGCTCTTCCCAGAGGATGAAACCATAGACTGCAGCACGCAGCCCTCCATGGTGACCGCACACACAAAACTGTTTCACCGTCTCAGAGGGAAATCTGCCGTCGGCGTAAATGTTTCCGAGCGGTTCTGAATGTTCCTCCTTTACTCATGGATATGATTTAAAACAATGGAGAGGTTTTCATTTGAGTCCTAAATGTAAATGATGAAACTCTACGTGAATCTCAGAGGTCACTCGGTAGCTTGAAGGTAAAATTAGATGTTTCTAATTCAAATGGTGTGTGTGCAAATCGAGGACGCCGTTCAAACTCCAGGAGCAATTTCTCCAAGAGCAGGTGTGTGATGATGATCTGCAAGGCAACACTTTTAACCAGCTAAATGCCTCACTTGGACCAGCCGATGTTAAACTTCATGAGTCTAACAGCATGAAAACGTCGAGCTACAATAATGTGCTTGACGAGGCTGCAAGAAGAAAGCCGTGCCCTCTAAAAATTGAAAAAGACAATTGTTTCCAATTTGCAGTTTGCTGAGAATTTAATTTTTGTTTTTCAAAAATTGTTTTTGTCGACAGATGAGACCGAAATGTTAATTGCATAAGTGAGGTCGTGGTGGTGGTATCATGATTTGGGCTTCATCAGGGCCGGGACGGCTTGTCCTTGGTGATGAATTAGGATATTTCCCTTTAGGGGATTGATAAATTGGCAGAGAAGGTGGTGCAGTTGGCCGGTGGGATTTTTAAAATATATACCTTCTCAATTAGCTTTAAATTCACAGGAGAGAGAGTTGTTATTTTATTTTATTATTCCAAATGTTTATTCTTTGCCCCCCCCCCCCCCCCCCCCCCCCCCCGCTTCGCAAACCACTTCAGAGATTTTCCCAATTTCCTGTTGACAGGAAATTGGGAAAATTTGGGAAAATTGGGACTGGTTCAGTGATGTCACTGAACCAGAACAATTTGTCAGACATAATTACCTTTACCATTAATTACCTTTTATTACCAAACAGCATGTTGTCCAGTAAGTACTGACACACTGAACCGTCAGACACGTGCACTCAAAAAGTCAGATCAAGTTCACCTGAAAAGTTCGTTTTGCATTTTTGGCACATTCTGAAATTTCACCCCAAAGCCAAATAACCTCAACTTTCTGTGAGTAGTGTGTGTTTTAATATTATTTCTCCCACAAAGTGAAAGGCCAAGTATAATATTTCTGTCTCACTTGTTTAAATGGGTTCTGCTTGTCTGATTTTAGGACGTGCACAGAGATCTGATGGCATTTGAGATCAGATTAATCCAGAAATGGTTTTTACGTCTCCAGTGGGAAGTTATGGAGCCCTTCATGACTGATAGCAGATAGTAGGAGCAGGTTGAGGCTTGTACCTTTTTAAATCATCAGTTAGCTTAATTTAATTATAAATTCTGTATTTGGTTTGGCAAGAAGCCGCTTCAAAGCATCCAGTCTCTGAACATTTTTCAGTTGCTTATTTTTCAAAGTGGATTGCTTCAAGTGTCTTGGGAATCAGGAACGTGGCCACAACTCATTTTTCCTCCATGTTTGGTTCTTGCTGTCACGTAGCAGAATAATTTGGGGATATATATATGGAACCAACGTGACAGTATTTTCTGTCGTGGTTATAAATCCAAACACCAGAAGCAGCAACATCTTTTGGGAGGGATGGAAATGATTCAGCTGAAAATAAAAGTTTATTTACAAGACTGGGCAAACTGGAAGCCAGCAACAAACTGGTCTGCACGGGTCACGCTAGCCAGAAGTTGCTTAACCATTTCAGTCGTGAACCAAAAATCTAAAATGGCTCTAAATCCAAACATGCATATAGTGCAGTCCTTCTCAAATAGTGAAGGGGGGGGGGGGGGGTCTTTTTTTTTTTTGCCGTACTGGAATAAAGTGTAATTGCACATGTACTACAGTAGGGGGCAGTGGCGCTCTCATTGTCGCAGTGTGCGCAGGGAGTATTAGCTATACTGTGTCATGTTTTTTTTTTTTTTTTTTTGCGCCACATGCACAAAGCACAAAACAGCAGATATGAAGTGAACAAACCATCAAGAGACACCACGGAAAAATATTTAACAGGAATGAAAAGAAAGGAGGAGAGAGAGAGACGGAGATAATGAGACAAACGAAAAGTTAAGACGAGGAAATATGACGATGCTGATGTAGCGCTTAGCTTCACTGAGACTACGGTGGGATTGATGCTCTTTAAATCTTTACAGACTAGAAAACAATGTTATTAAAGTTATTATTTGTTATAAGCTGATGTACATTTCTTTCTTTTTTTTGTTTCCCTTAATATTAATAGAGATACAGTGTTATGCAGAGGTGAATTTTATAGAAAAATGATACTATTTATAGTCATGATGGGGGCTGGACTGGGGAGGGGGCAGCAGAAATTAGGTGAGAAGCACTGATATAGTGTATATTTATGGTTTTTAAATGCAATTAGTGGTTAATTAAAATCCAAATTTGCATTCAGATTTTATTGCAACACGTATTATAGTCGGGACTAAAACAATCGAGCTCGTTAGCTTAGTTCTTTAAAAAAAAAAGCAGGTTTCAGTAAAGTGACGGCTGAAGTGGGTCGCTCGTTTGTGCTGACCTACGTTGTGGTTGTTTTCAGGTGGGCTGCAAGGCGATCCTGGTTTTCTTTAACTACTTCGTCATGGCGAACTTCTTCTGGCTGCTGGTGGAAGGTCTCTACCTGCACACGCTGCTGGTGGTCGTGCACACCTACTCCACCCGCCTCTCCATCTACATGTTCATCGGCTGGGGTAGGACTCACCGCACGCTCGCTTAGTCTTTGGGTTTTGAAGATCAACCTGTCCACGAGGACGTCGAGCACGTGGAGGTCAGATGTGTTGTAGTAATGTCCAGCTGAGAAACAAATCGGCAAAGCGGGCTTCTTGAAAGATCATATTTAGCACCTAACTTGGATCAGACAGGAATGTCTCAAGAGACATTACGTGTATTTCAGTCAACCAAAGAGTTTTGAATCACTGAGCACTTTGTCCTGTAGATGTTGGCTGACCAGAAAAGCTGGAATTATCCAAATGGCATGTGGATGCATCGACTTTGTTTCTTTTTCGATAAAGTCACCATTGCAGCAAAACACATGATGATGCATGCTTTCTGTTGGCTAGTCAGCTTGAGTTGTTCTTTAGTTGCTAAAAACTAAAAGCAGTTTCACAAGCTTTCAGTTGTTTTTACAACCAGCTGTGTTTGTGATGGATTTTAAAGTCGGTATATGAGGGGAGACGTTTTGAGATGCCCAGTTTGTTAGAAAAGGTTGGTAGGAAAAACCATTAATGTTGCCCAAACTGACCCGGTAGGTGAATCTCAAACGGCAGCCAATGATGTCATGATCAAGGGTTCATTGGTTCTGGTTTTTCTTCTGGTTTTTTGAGCTCTTCTCTTTTACGTAGTTTTTCTGCCGTTGCTTCATGGAAAATATTCTTCTTGTGTGTGTATTATTTAGGATTTCTCATATTGCCTGACTAATCTGTCTTTTTGCAAGTCTCTTCTTCCATCCCTTTGTCAGTCTGTCTGTTGTCTTTTGATGTATGTTTTGTGTTTTTTTGGATCTGTGGTTCTCTGGCTTTTAATGGAGGATGTTTTGCTTTCTATTCCGGCCCCCCAATCTCCCATATTTGATTTTCCCAAAATCAAATATGGGAGACAAGCCACTTTTCTTTGTTTAGCTTCATTTAATTTTTGCCCCATTTCCTGTTTTACTTTGAAAGTCCGCATCTTTCTTCCTGTCATCTCTCTTGATTGCCACCCCTGTCTCGTTCCTATATTTGATTTTCCCAAAACCTCCAGTCGGACAAGCCTCTTTTCTTTGATAGCTTCATTTAATTTTTGCCCCATTTCCTGTTTTACTTTGAAAGTCTGCATCTTTCTTCCTGTCGTCTCTCTTGATTGCCACCCCTGTCTCATTCCTATATTTGATTTTCCCAAAACCTCCAATCGGACAAGCTTCTTTTCTTCGTTTAGCTTCATTTATTTTTTTTTCCCCATTTCCTGTTTTACTTTGAAAGTCTGCATCTTTCTTCCTGTCGTCTCCCTTGATTGCCACCCCTGTCTCGTTCCTATATTTGATTTTCCCAAAACCTCCAGTCGGACAAGCCTCTTTTCTTTGATAGCTTCATTTAATTTTTGCCCCATTTCCTGTTTTACTTTGAAAGTCTGCATCTTTCTTCCTGTTGCCTCTCTTGATTGCCACCCCTGTCTAGTTCCTAAATTTGTTTTTCCCAAAACCTACAATTGGACAAGCCTCTTTTCTTTGTTTAGCTTCATTTAATTTTTGCCTTATTTCCAGTTTTACTTTGAAAGTCTGCATCTTTCTTCCTGTCGTCTCTCTTGATTGCCACCCCTGTCTCATTCCTATATTTGATTTTCCCAAAACTTCCAATTGGACAAGCTTCTTTTCTTTATTTAGCTTCATTTTTTCCCCATTTCCTGTTTTACTTTGAAAGTCTGCATCTTTCTTCCTGTTGTCTCTCTTGATTGCCACCCCTGTCTCCCCTGAGCGTTTCACACCTTGTGAGGAGATATTGTCCCGTCTTTCCTGCTCGTCCGTTGTCTCTCTGGAGGTCTTTTAACCCTTTGTTTCTAAACTCGTGGTCTTGCCTGTTGATTGATCTGTCCATCCATTATCTACACCTGCTTCTGCCGCTCAGGATCATGAGGTCCGCTGAAGCCCGTCCCCGCTGTCTTTGGACAAAAAGCAGGCCCACGCCCTGGACAGGTTCGCCAGTCCATCGCAGGGCACCTGTTGATTTATGGTTTCTCGGTTTTTGGATATCCTGCGTTGGCAGCGCCTTCAGTTTTGAATGAAGGTTGTCATGGTTACTATTCCTGTGTTAATGGTCTCTCTCTGCGTTTGGGGGGTCCTTCCCCAGAATCTTGATAAAGTAATGTCAGTGAGAAACTCTTTCCAAAGCAACCAGCATTTCTAAAGCTTCTGCTTTATTCACCGACTTTGGCACGAAACTGACTATTTTATTCTATCATCTGTCAAAATATTTACATTCCTTGAATGATTTCGCTCCCATATTTTCCATTTAACAAAAAGAAAAATACTCCTCAGGGTTCTTAATCTCGTTCACCCAGAGTCCCAGTGGAAAGACTGCATCAGTGACAGTCAGTGCAGACGTTGGCTAACTTTAGGCTTGAGCTCCAACGCCGCCGCTTCCTCTCCGTCCTTCCACGCGCCTGATTCTTTTTTTGGCGGCACTTCGTCAGGAGTTGCTGCAGGAGCTGTCAGGTGGACTAACAGACAGTGCGTCATGCTGGTGAGGTGGGCTCACCTGGGAGAGCGCAGCTGTAAACCGTCTCCTGGCCTCTGCTCGCTTTGATCCCTTCTGTCTCGGCTGCTGCCATTCATTTAATCCATCACCGCCGAACCCCGTCTAAGCTGAGTCTAAGATGACTGTCCTCTCTCTCTCTCTCTCTTTGACTCGCAGGAATCCCTTTTGTTTTCATGGCGGCGTGGATAGTAAGCAGGATAAAACTGGAGGACACGAGGTGAGTGCACCTGCTGATGAGCAAGTCAGATAAAATTGCTGACCAGTATAGTGATCCCTTATTTTTCATGGTTAATGTGGACCGGCGCCCCCCCCCCCGCCCCCCCCCCCCCCCCCCCCCCCCCCCCCCCCCCCCCCCCCCCCCCCCCCCCCCCCCCCCCCCCCCCCCCCGTGAAAATCAAAATCTGTGAACTGGAGCTGGAGCCCCCCGAGCCTAAATAATGTGTTTAAAATATGTTTAAAAACCGCAAAAAAGTATCGAGGCACTGCAGCGAAACAAGACAAAGGCTCAACTTTGGTCTTTCTGTTACCTTCACAGCCTCTGGTCTCTGAACCGTAGTAAACAAACCGCTGGTATTGTGCTATTTTTGGCTCGTAATTAGCGGCTAACATGCTAACAACAACAAAAGAAAAAGTCTGTTTTCTGTTTTCTCTGCATGGAACGGGAACTTTATTCTGGCACTGCAGGAACTTGTAACATCACACAGGTTGTATTGTTGGGCTCCTGTCGGTTAACAGAGAATGTAAATCTATACACGCTGGGCTGCTGTTGATGCTCACTACACTTTTCATTAGGGATGTCCGATATTGGCTTTTTTGCCGATATCCGATATGCCGATATTGTCCAACTCTCAATTTCCGATGCCGATATCTACCGATACCGATATATGCAGGCTATTTTTCCTCAAAACTAATTTTAGGTAACATCACATATCTCCTGTCGTGGAATTAACACATTGTCTGTGCAAAAAAAAAAACAAAAAAAAAAAAAAAACGATAGGCTACCGATATTTACCGATATTACATTTTTATGCCAATATCGGACATCCCTACTTTTCATCTAACCCCGTTTTTGTTCTGCCGTCCCACGACACACACTACATTACCCATAAGGCCACCTTCATAAAAGGGCCAGGCTGGCTCACAACATTTCTTCACTGTGAGAGAACGCACACAACATCCTGTGATGCTTCTGTGATTTTTTTCTTGATTTTTAAAAATATTATATATTTCTGAAAAATCCGCAAATAACTAAAACCGCAGAACTTAAAGCGGGAATTGTCGAGGGATTACTGTACTCATTTTCTTGTCTCCACTTTGTTTGAAAAGTTCCACTTCCCAACAAAGAAGAATTTTGGAGTTCAGCGTCTCTTCAGTATCTCCTCTCAGATCTGCAGTCTCAGATGTTCACTCCACAGATCTCATCATCCGTCTGGCTGCCGGCCCGCTCCCGTCCAGTTTCCAGCTCCCTCCTGCTTCTGGGCTGTTTAGTTTCCACTAAAAACCACTGTACTCTACTGTACTGTACGTCAGCGAACATTTGTCGAAGAGTCACTGTGTTTGAATTTTTCTTCTTCCCAAGAATGTAAATAACGTAAGCCGTGTTCACACACGTTACCCGGCTGGTTATTTTAAAAACAGTTTGAGGAATATATCATGACGCTGGCCCGCCGGCTCGGCTCGGCTGCTCATTAAAACAAACGGAGGCTATTTCTGTAACTCCATGCTTCATTCAATGTACAGTATGCACACAGACGGAAACCGGTCATGTGACCGCTCTGCAGGGGTCTGCTACATTGCATTATGGGATATAGTTTGCATCTTTCAGCTCAGTTTATTTCACCTGTATTTCTAAAAGGCTAGTTCACTGCAGAAGCCAAAAGGCACTTTGCACATAAGTCCAAAGACGATCCAGCTCAGCTCAGTTACATTCCAGTTTCATCCAGTTCATTGTAATTCAGTGAATCTGGACTCTTTTGGAAGGAGTTGGATTAAAAGTTCTTATAAAGGCGGTCCAGAGAAGAAACAGCCCTTTATCCTCAGCAGGAGCCAGGTGACGGTAGAGAGACAGTGAATTAGCAGAGCTAATAAACCCCCAGCAGAAGCACTGGGAGCTGGTTTTACTGGAGAGGAGCCTGATGACTGAAGGCTCTGCCTCCCGCTCTACTTTTAGAAACTCGAGGAACCGCGAGGACGTCTGCAGTCTGACAGCGAAGTGCTCTGTTGGGATAATGAGGAACCATGTGCATAAAGATTTGAAGGGCCTGCTTCCTTCCTACCTTAAATAACTCAAAGAATTTTAAATTCTCTCCCGGATTTAACAGGAAGCCAACGAAGCGAAGCTGTGATCGGAAAGGTACGATCTCTCCCGCTAATCCCCAGAAAGCTCACTGATTTTATGATCTCATTTTCAGCTGTTGGGAGATCAATGACAACCCCATCCCTGACAGACTCATCAACTGGCCCATCATGGCCTCTGTGATTGTGAGTTTTATCCATTTCTTTCCTCGTCTACATTTGTTACATTCACATAAAACAACCAGTCACGTTAATGTTTCATCTGTCTCCTATTCAGAAACAATTAATAAATATCATATCGTACACTACCCCTTACCTGTTGACACTAGGACCACAACCTCCGCTAACCGCTAATGCAATCTTTCCGCTCACTAAAGCCGCTACCCATTATGCCAATTCCCTTACTCACTTTGTAGGTGTGGCAATGGGTGTGTGTCTTTTGCCCTTTCCGCAAACTTGGTTTCTTGCTATCGCGGGTTTAGGGTTGCGGGTGGTCAGACCACCCGCAACCTGCAACCCACATGTCGGTGCATACAAGAGCGCGTCCAAATGGCATTAACTCTTGTATAAAGAGCGTGATTTGGTCTCAGTTGAACCCCTGAGAAAATGGCAGAGATCGTCTTAAACGGCTTGCTCGCCAGTTAAACCACAGACGACCAGAGCGTGTTTACTGGGAGGACACCAACTATCTGGGACTTCCAGGTAGCTGATAGGAATTGTCTGTGTAAAAATATTTTCATGTATATATCAGTGCAGAGGAGGAGGAGGAAGGAAGAGGAGGAAGCTCTACAACAGAGTCCCAGACGAGCTGAACACGAGAGCTGCTCTGATCTGGATGAAAAGACGCTCCATAGCGGTTAGCGGGTAGCGTAACCTGCTCTTAAAGGCAATGGCTGCTGACGCACTGATTGGTTTAACAGGTGGAACGCCCTAACCACTCCTATGCATAATGTAGCGGGTAGCGCAGGTGGGATAGCGGGTTTAGCAAGGTGGAAGATTGCGTTCTTTGCGCTACCCGCTATCCCTAAATAGCGGCTTTTGCAGATCTGGCGGAAGATTGGGCCCTTCGTCTTACTTCATGCTACTTCATACAGTATTACTTAATGTTCGATTTTATTTGCAAAATGTGTAACACGCCTAATTAAAAAGATGCATGATTGCAGATGAAAACATTAGTGATTCAGCAGCCTGCTTATTATTGAGGGTCGTGGTTGAGAACCGCTTGATTTAACAGGTTGCACGAGCAATCGAGTGTTTTCAGGCCTTTTTAAAAGTTAGTCTCTGTATTCACGGATTTCAGTTCAGTTTAAGTTAATTTAAGGTCTTTGTCCGATCTGCATCCAGACCACGAGTCATTTTAGATACTTGGCGTGCATGTTTAATGCTAGTCTGCAGTTTCATTACTCCTTCGGTGATATTCCAAGTCCATCA
The DNA here is from genome assembly GCA_018398805.1 of Hirundichthys speculiger. Classification (NCBI taxonomy): domain Eukaryota; kingdom Metazoa; phylum Chordata; class Actinopteri; order Beloniformes; family Exocoetidae; genus Hirundichthys; species Hirundichthys speculiger. The sequence goes on from JAGFBZ010001907.1 coordinate 86,829, forward strand.
ACACTCTGATATGTGCATTTATGTCGGGGATGGTCTTGAACGAAGGGAGACCTGGATGCGGGTTCACATGCAGGAGACGGAAGGACGAAGAATTAATAATGTTTTATGTTATAAAACAAAACCAGCCCACATCTTTGGCTGCCACCCAAACGCTAACTGACCCCCCCACCCCCACGCCCGGTGGTGACCCCACGGGAGGATGTATCCGTGAAGCCGAACCTCAGCCTGAACTCGGCTTGGAGTAACTCCTGAAGCAGACCGGAGGCTTCCTGCAGAGATTATATCTGCTGGCCAGGGAGCACGTCACGATCCGTCTGGAGGAGCTGGAGGAGGTCTGAGCCTCCCTGCTTCAGCTACACATAAGATATAAATGAAGCCACTTCTGAATAAACAAAAAAACAAACTGGAAGCTTCACAAAGGCAGTGAACAAAAGAAAATGAGGACTGAACACGTGAAACATCAGAGCGCATAAACCATCACAATAGACACCAGCCTGAAAGCTGTTGAGTCACTAAAAGCATCTAAAACACTGATGAGGCTAAATTATGAAGCACTTCCTTTGAAATCAGGTGAACCTCTTGATGGAGAGGTTCAGAGGGAGGTGTCATCCTAAACTGTTAGCGGCATATTTCTTGTTCTGTAGTCACACAGAAGCAAACGATGTGGGTTTAAAACCAAGCAGAGTACCGAGAAGATGGCGTCGTCCTGTACTTCACTGCTGCTCTTAAGAGCAAACTGTTGGGAAGCTCCAAGTTTTTTTTTTTTCTCATGTAGCAATACCACTTCTGACCACATGGGGGCATAAAAAGAGCCACTGTGCTAATGAGTGGGAATATCTTGTAATGCCACTTTGTCCCACTAGAGGAGCACTTTGAACTTTCTGGTTCATGTGCGACCCGCGACAGCGTGCTAGCAGGTGGTCAGGGGTCACATAAGGTGGCTTTAAAGTAAAATACAGCCGCTGAAGTAGAAAAACAATTTACGATCTTTGTTTTGACTCTTAAAAAGACACAAACATTCACGACAGCTTTAATGTTTCTGTTTTATAATTACGTCTCGTTCTCTATGTCGTTTCTCCTCAAGATCAACTTCGTTCTGTTCGTCAGCATCATTCGTATCCTGGTACAGAAAGTGCGCTGCTCCGACGTCGGAGGGAACGACCACTCACAGTACAGGTACGATGAGGAATTATATTTCAGCAGCGGAGCTGTTATTGACTTGTTGTTTTTTGTTTGTTTTCATTGTTTTTTCAAGGCTGTCTGCTGACGAGGCACGTGATCACGATCACGTTGTTTTCTACCGATATGTGGCTTTTAATGTGAAACATTATCGGAAAAATCACTCTGAATTTTCAGAGTCTTGCAGACAAGTCTGGGCCATCATCTATCATTGGTGTGTGTGTGTGTGTGTGTGTGTGTGTGTGTGTCCATGTGTGCACGTGTGCGCGCGTGTGTGAATTCCAGGCGGCTGGCGAAGTCCACCCTCCTGCTGATCCCGCTGTTCGGGGTTAACTACGTGGTGTTTTTCTACCTGATGGAACCCGCTGATAAAGTCTTAAAGCAAATCAAGATTTTCTTCGACCTCGGCCTCGGATCCTTCCAGGTACAACAGGGTTCACACGTGGAGCTTTACTGAAAATGCATTTATATTTGGAAATTTGCAGATGGACGGCAAAGAAAAACAACAACAACAAAAAGTAATGCAACTGGAATTGACATCCCAGCAGTAAATAAAATCAGAGCTTTATCAGTACATAAAGATCCTCTGCAGCCTTCTGTTATGCTTGTAAATATGAGGCTTTGCCTGTTTTTATAGCTTTAAGTTTGTTTCTTTTAATAATTTTTTGTGAGATATCTGTGCACTACACATCTTTTCCAGTTCTTTGTTGTCATATCAGGTCAAATCAGACTGGATTTTTTAAAAACTACACGATTTCTCCGTTAACATATAATGTGTCTCTGTACACTGCCTGGTTAAAAAGAAAGTCACCACCTGGATTTAACTAAGCAAACAGGTACGATCCTCCTATTAGATAATTACTGCATGGGTGATTATCTTTCAGCTGGGAACAAGTTATTTAACCCCAACTGGTGTAATGAGTTGCTTCTCATTTCCTAAACAACCATGTCAAAGACAGATCCGGTGGTCTGTTTGAGAAGGATCAAATCATTGGCATCAAGCAGACAAAACACCTAAGGAGATCACAGAAACTACCAAAGTTGGGTTAAGAACTGTTCAACACATTATTAAAAACTGGAAGGATAGTGGGATAGTGAAAAAAATCCTCATTGATCGTGATCGGCAATCACTTAAACGTTTAGTGATATCAAATCAAAGAAAAAAAACAACAGTAGAACTCAGGGCTGTTTAATAGTGAAAGTAAGAGCATTTCTACACGTACAATGCTAAGGGAACTCAAGGGATTGGGACTGAACAGCTGTGTAGCCTTAAGAAAACCACTAATCAGTGAGACTAACCGGAAGAAAAAGGCTTCAATTTGCTAGGGAGCATAAAGATTGGACTCTGGATCAATGGAAGAAGGTCATGTGGTCTGATGAGTCCAGATTGATCCTGTTCCAGAGTGATGGGAGCATCAGGGTAAGAAGAGAGGCAGATGAAGTGATGATGCTCCCATCATGCCTAGTGCCTACTGTACCAGCCTGTGGGGGCAGTGTTCTGATCTGGGGTTGCTGCAGTTGGTCAGGTCCAGGTTCAGCAACAGTATGAGCTCAAAGAATGAGGTCACCTGATACCTGAATATACTGAATGACCAGGTTATTACATCAATGGATCTTTCTTCCCTGATGACACGCCATATTCCAAGATGACAATGACAGGATTCATCCGGCTCAGACTGTGAAAGACTAGTTCAGGGAGCATGAGACATCATTTTCACACATGGAGTCCAGACCTGAACCCCATTGAGAATCTTTGGGATGTGCTTCTCCATTATCAATGCAAGATCTTGGTGAAAAAATAATGCAACACTGGATGGAAATAAATCGCAGAAGCTTGTCGAAACAATGACACAGCGAATTTATGCTGTAATCAAAGCTAAAGGTGGTCCAACAAAATATTACATTTTTTTGGTCAGGCAGTGTATTTACCAACTTTGAATGATAAATTAATTTCCAAATACAAACATATTTTTATTTAAATTTTCTAAGATGCCTTTTTTGGAAAACTAAGGTCGTCAGGACACTTCGGTTGAGCTTTTGAAACGTCTTTTGTAATGGAAGTTGGATGTCAACTGTATTTTCATATCTATGAAAGCTTAAAGGCCTCAGAGATGCTTCAGTGATCTCTCAACGGCTGTGTTTGTGTCCTTTAGGGTCTAATCGTAGCCGTCCTTTACTGTTTCCTGAACAGCGAGGTGAGTCCATGCATAATCAAAATCTAGATACGTATATTTTAAAAAAAAAATAAATAAAGAAAATCTCCATAACTCGACTTCATTTTGTGGATAAAAAAGGTTCAGAGTGAGCTGAGGAGGAAGTGGAGGAGTTTGTGCGCCAAGCGCTGCGCGGTACGAGAGTACAGGCTCCGCGTCGTGCCGGCGAACCCCAACGGCGTGGACAAATCCGCACAGCAGCCCAGGAACGACCGAGCCCAGTCCATCCTCCAGACCGAGACCAGCCTGCTCTGAGCGGGGACCCCCAACAGAGACGACGATGCGTTAGACTTCACCGCCTCTGCACCCTGTGCCTACCTGGGAGGACGACGACCAAACAGGACTGGGAATGATTGTTTTTACCTTGCCTTGCTTTTCTCTGAGATCTGACCGGCGGCTGGTCAGAAACGGGCCCTGATGTGAGGAGCTGT
>JAGFBZ010001908.1:0-47991 GCA_018398805.1 Hirundichthys speculiger
CTGTACAGCTGCTACGCAGCCAGTCATCAATCCATCGCCCTACAAACGCTGCCATCCTCTGGGGACCGTTTATCCGCTCCATCAACCATCTCTACAGCCAATATACGTCACCACTGCCACCGCAGAACAACGCGCAACGCTACCCCTCTGTCTCCCCCCCCCTCCAACTCAGCCAGCGTATCAACTGGTGTCTCCCCTGCTGTTTATCTAACAGCCCAGCCTCATCAGCTCCACAGGTTCATAAGCCCCCAGTCCTCAGTATACCCACTGCAGGTTACCATACCTGTCCAGTCCCCCAGAGCCTGTTCCATACCTGAACTGCCTAAGTTGGTGCATGACAGAGAGAGAGTTTGCTTACTTAAAAATTGGCACTAATCCCCTGTACCCGCACACTGAACTTTCTGAACATTACAATACCGTGTGCTTATGGAACACTTGGTCCTGGATGAAAGCCAAGCTGATAGCTGCAGTCATCAGACATGTACAGCCCTACAGCCGCCGCCATGCAGGCTCGCAGAGACAGTACGGCCAGCCGCATCAGCTGGCAAAAAGTGAGATTGCAGCCATCCTGAACTCACCTACCTCAAATCAGGAGACCCCAGCCTTCCAGAGCTCGCCCCAACGTTGACCTGCTGGTGGGAATGCTAACCTCACTGGAAGGCCAAATGGTGGAAGTGATTCTACCGGCCACGTTTGACCGACTACTTAGCAAACTCCCGAGACACAGAGACAACTTGTGTGAGCCTGCAGAGTCAGGGCTCCTCAGCACCAGCAGCCTAAATCCTACAACCTCAAGACCTCGCAGAGTGGCTCAAAGTGAAGGCAGAAGCTCAGAGACTGTCCGCGAAAATGGCACAGCGCCATCGAGCTGAAGGAGCACCGCAATAGAGACAGACCTGTTCCTATCCCCGCCTCGGACTCAGCTGTCTCTGTGTCTCACGGCGCAGACCACCAAAGTCAGCTGACACCCTCGGCCAGCACTAAGCAACAGAGGTTTAAGAGATGTGTCTCTCTGCAAAGTACAGAGCACTACTTGTCACAGTGTCAAGACATTATTCACGCTCAACACAGAAATTGGAGGGATAACAGGCGAAAAGCGCGTCGCACGTGGCCGCCTAACCATGATGAGAGAGCTGCACTTTAAAAACCATGTAGTGAGTGCCAGGAGATCCACCTGAGATGCTGCATGACATCACCAGGCCAGCCCCGTCTACCTCCTCACACCCAAAGACTGCACCAGCGGCCACTCTGTGCAAGGAGTGAAATTACCTCAAGGTGGTGCCAATCATCATCAGTCATGGGAACCAGATCACGCAAACCTATGCAACAATCCTCATGATGGGGCTGACGCACCATATACTTCCAGCTGCAGTTCGAGACCGAAGCTCAGAGGCAGAGCAGTCCCTCACCCCTGCGACTGTTCGTCAGATGTTGTTCATCTCACTGGATCATTTGACTTTCATGTAGCTTCTCAGCATCACCATCAGAGCGGCACCTGGTCGAGAGAGCCTACACAGCAGGACGACTCACCCTGACAGAGCAATCCTATCCATAGCAGCGCCCAAGCCGCTACCTCCACCGATAGGATTACAACTGCAGAGCTTCAATAGGTGCACCCGGCTGCTGATAGGTGCAGATTAACCCCCTGATCACCGCCACAGAACCTGTGAGGTTTGGCCCAAAGGGAGGACCCGTAGCTTCCACACACACTCGGCTGGACTCTCCAGGGCCCAGATGGTTCACAGTCCTCCGCCACCATGCTACTACTACAAACACCGCCTTCAAGCCTACACCAGACGCATCTACCAACAGGTCGAACGCCTCGGCAGCTTGACGTCTCCCATTCCGTAGCGCGGCTAGCAGTGAGGTCTCTCCTGGACCAGGAAGCGTGAGCGTCTTGGAAGCGCGCACTGAGATTCAAGGTTGGTGACCCTCGCTACGCTACTCTCTGCTCCGATTAAGGTGCACCACCGCTGAAAGCAATGTTGAAGCAGTGATGCCAAAGCTACCAGCACAGAGAGACGACTACTTAAGACCCTGTCAAAGCTAAATATATGAAGCAGAGATCCAGAAGCTTATAGATGGTGGTGTGCACAAAGCTCCAAGGGGAGGGAAACGCTCCAGTGAGTCATGGTTTCTCCTCATCACCTTGTCCATCACAAGGCAACATCGCCTGGTCTTCGACTGCTCCTTTAATCATGGTGGTCTTCCCTCAACGAGCAGCTCCTCCCAGGTCCAACCCTCGCCCAGCTCATCGGGTCCTCCTGCGTTTCCCCAGCATGCTGTCGCCACAGTGGAATATCCGAGCCATGTTCCACCGGTTCGGCTGCTAACCGGAGGACCGGCCGCTGCTGAGGTTTGTTTGGAGAAACGAAAGGGAAAAACAGCCTGACGTTTACCAATGGCAAGTTTTTCCATTCGTACCACAAGCAGCCCGTGTTGCGCAACCTTTGCGCTGCAAAAACATGTCAAAGACTGTGCTGCAGGAATGAATACATCCTGCTGTCCATCGAACAGTCTTTCTATGTGGATAATTGTCTTCAGAGTCCTGTCAACGACCGCCGACGCCAGCTTCTGGTGGAAGATGCGACAATGTCTGGCCTCAGGGGATTCGAGATTCGACAGTGGGCAAGTAACGTCTCATGTGTGTCTCCCATTTGCCTTCCAGTGCCCGATCCGAAGCACGGAGCTGTGGCTGGCCGAGAAGAGCACGACCCCAGGACCGGCTCTGGTCTGCGGTGGTATTGTCCAGCTGATCGGCTCTCGTTTTCAAGCCAAACCACCATACAGCGAGACCCCTACTATGCGGTACATCTATAAGGTGCTCGCCCGCCAGTATGATCCGCTCGGGATCATCATCCCGTTACACCACACGGGCCAAGATCCTTGTCCAGAGACTGTGGCAAAGAAGAGGAGCTGGGACGATCCCAACCTCCCTCCTGACATCCTCCAACCTGGTCCAGCTGGGAGAGAGAACTCCCCGAGCTGGCCAACATCTCTATCCCTCGGACCTATGCACCACTGAAGTTTGCTACTGACACCCACAGAGTACACTCTCCACGTCTTCTGTGACTCCTCCGAGCAAGCATACGGGTCAGTGCATATCTCACCCCCACAGCAGATGACACTGTCCACGTCTCATTCGTCATGGCAAGGTCGAGGGTGGCCCCCAAACGCCAGCAGTCGATGCCACGGTTGAGCTCTCTGCGCAGCGCTGACAGGAGCCCAGCTGTCCTCCCTCCTTCACAAAGAGCTCACTTGGTGTATTGCCCAGACCTCTTATGGACTGACTCCACGACAGTTCTCTCGCCTGGCTACATCTCAGTCGTGCAGGTTCAAAGTCTTTGTGGGAACCCGAGTTTCTGAAATCCAGGAGCTGACTGCCACACACACCTGGAGGTATGTGATACAACCAACAATCCGGCCGAGACCTCACACGTTGCAAGACGTTAGCTGAGCTGGCGCCCGAATCGCTGGATCCAGGGACCAGCCTTCCTCCGCCGTCCACCAGATGAATGGCCATCATGTCCAACATCACCGAGCCAGAGGACAGCAGTGAGTTAAAACACAGTGTTTTTTGTGCTCTCACACAGACCAGCTCACCACCCCGACACCAGACCTCACACCAATTCAGCAGCTGGAGAGAGCTGGTCAGGCTACGCAGCAGTCTCTTCATGGGGCGGGCGGCCGACCCTACTTCACCTCTGTGCGACCTCGAGACGCAGAGTCCACCTGCTCAAAGCCAGCCAAGCAGACTGCTTTCTCTGAAGAAATCAGGTGTCTCGGCCGGCAATCCAGTGCCCCCCACAGCAGGCTGAGCACGCTCGCTCCAGAATTAGACCCCACACTGGTCCTTATACGGGTTGGAGGACGCCTGCGCCGGCTAGACAGTTCTAGCCCCACTGACATTCACCCAATACTGTTGGATCCACGTCATGCAGTCACCGCACTCCTCATTAAAGAGATGGACGCTCAGCTGCTCCACCTGGGCCTGATAGGGTGTTTGCCGAGATGAGCGCTACTACTGGGTTCTGCGAGGACGGCAGGCTATCAAAAGTATCAGAGAGCTTGTGCTGGTTGCATGAAGTGGAGAGGGAAGCCATGGTCCGAGGATGGCAGACCTGCCCTCAGCCCGTTCTGCGGCTGCTTAAGCCTCCATTCTTCTCAACGGTGTGACTGCTTCGGGCCGTACATGGTCAAGCCGGGAGGCGAAGTGGAAAGCGCTGGGGGATCATTTTCAAATGTCTCACAACAAGATGTGTACATCTGGATCTGCTCACCAGCCTCGACCAGATGCTTTCCTCCTCCTCGCACTGAGACGGTTCATCGCACGGAGAGGCACTCCCTTCAAGTCCTCTCTGACCAGGGGACTAACTTCCGAGGGGCAGCTAAGGAGCTGAAGGAGGCCTTTGCGGCAATGGAGCCACAGCTGCAGGAGCGGCTCGCAGAAAAACAGATTAAGTTTCGTCTTAACCCACCAGCGTCTCCCCACTTTGGTGGTGTCTGGGAGCGTGAGATCCAGTCAGTCAAGAATCCCTCCAAGTGGTCATAGGCGCACAAGTGCTCCAGGAGGAGGTCCTGCTCACCCTCCTCATCGAGGTGGAAGGAATCCTCAATGCCAAGCCTCTAGGTTATGTATCCTCAGATGTGGCCGATCCGGACCCAGTGACGCCCAACATGTTGTTGATGGGGCGGCAGGATGCCTCTCTCCCCCCAGTCGCCTACGCTCCTGACACCCTCACGAGGAGGCGCTGGCGCCATTGCCAGATGATGGCCGACCACTTCTGGACACAGTTCATCAGAAACTACTTACCCTCTCTTCAAACCCGCCAGAGGTGGCGCCAACACACAGATCATCTCCTCCTGGATACAGTTGTGATGATTGTTGATCCTCAGCTTCCGCGTGCTCACTGGCCAATGGGGAGGGTGGTGAAGCTGAATGCAAGTGATGATGGATGTATACGACAGCTGAAGTCAGAGTTGGCGGAGAAGATTTACCTGAGACCAGTGGCTCGGCTGGTCCAGCTGTCAGCTCTTCCTGAAGATAATCCTGGTTAAAGGACTGTTGTGGAATTTATGTTGTTTTCAAAATAGCCATGCTATTTAGGGGGCGGCTGTTATAAATTCCCTTCTTCAGAGATGAAGCTAAAGAAAAAGATACCCTAATTAATATGTTAATTGATAAATCTAATAGAATTTATTAATGTTGACTTAAATAAGTTCTAAAATTGAGATATGCACCTTTAATTTGAGTCTGTTTGATTCATGCAGTTTACAGGCAGTTATGTTTACATTCTTGGGGTCCTCAGGCAGTCATCGGGGCAGCTATGTTTTTACGTTCCCGGGGTCCCTAGAAGCCTGCGTGTAGAGGAGCGTGAATGTGTGTATGACTTGTTGCTGAACGTCATATAAAGCAGTTGAAACGGTAAAACGGTTGTCTTATTCCCTGACCGGAGTACGCTCACGGGTGAAGAGTCCCAGCACAACAACAACAACTACAGTTATACACAAGAATATCTAAAAATTATATTTTCTTATATAAACCTTTAGGCTACATGAACAAAAATGTTAGAATGACAACTGGAAAACAAAACATCTGTCTTACTTTGCTCCATGGCATTTGTCTCACTTTAACCCACCACTTTATAAAAAACAATCTCTGCGCAATTAAGAGCTAATCTGTAGCTAGCATCGTCACATAATTTTAAAAGTTGATAGTTCAACAATATATGGGATATGAGTTTGTCCACTTGAACCAATTACCTTTTAGCACGAGAGTTGATTATGTTGAAAACAAAAAAATTACTTTTCCCAAAATATATTTTTGTACAGAACACATGCTTACCACAGCACAATAGAGTCAGGCTCTTCATGGCCAAGGTGAAATCGGATGCCCTTGAAAATTAATTGTTCAAATGACCTCAGGTGTGTCCTGTTGCTTAGATACAGGTGGTGTCTCACATTACCCCAGTCTCCCCTACGCTTTTGCCAGAGAGCTGTAAACCCATAACTAAATAAAAGTACACCTTCTTCACTATTTAATTTATTTAACTAGGGGTTTAAAGATCAGAGAAAGTTAGGATGTAGGAGAAAGTTATTTGCTCATTTATAGTAAAGTAGTAGTTGTAGTTGTTGTTGTTGTTGTTGTTGTTGTTTTTGGATGAAGACAGTGATAGTGCGTTCAAATTCCAGAGAGTCTGAAGTTCTGCCTCATGTTAGGAAAAAATCAATTGAAACGTCCCCCAAAGTTGAATTGAAACTTGGACTGACGAGATAAAGGTACAGTATGTAACATTTGTCCTCGTCTTACATTGTCATCTTTTGGCCAAAGTGAATTAAAGTGGTCTGGGCAAAACTGTATAACCAAAATTTTATATATGATATTATAGGATATTATATATATTTGCTGGTGTGTTTGGCGTCATGTACTTTTGTAAGATCCATTTGTGCCCAAGCTTTATCTTCCTGGCTGACGTCTTTAGAAGTTGCTTCAGTATTTCTACATCATGTTCTTTCCTCATAATGCCATCTATTCTGTGAAGTTCACCAGTCCCTCCTGCAGCAAAACACTCCCACAACATGATGCTGCCACCACCATGCTACACAGCTGGGATGCTGTTCTCAGGCCTACAAGCTTCTCCTATTTTCCTCAAAATGTAACGATGGTCATTATGACCAAACAGTTCAATTTTATATTTCATCAAACCACAGGACGTATCTCCAGAAATTTAGGTCTTTGTCCCTGTGTGCATTTGCAAACTGTAATCTGGCTTTTTTTAAATGTTGCATTTGGAGTAATGTCCTCTTCCTCACTGAGTGGCCACGGTGGTGCAGGACTCATTTCAAGGTGGATGATGACACCCTCCTACCAGCTCCAGCCAGCATCTTCACCAAGGTGTTTTGCTTTTGTTCCGAGAGTAATACGCAAGCTTCACACCAAAGCATGTTCCTCCCTGGTAAACAGGATCTGTCTCCTTCCTGAACAGTTTGATGGTTGGACATTCCCGTAGTGTAATTGTTTGAATAATGACATCAGGGTTCATGCAGCAATCCTTATGTTAAATTTAATACCAGTTTAATACCTTTTTCACTACCTTCCGATTTTTTTTTTAAACTGTCACAACATTAAGTGTTAAGTGTTAATCAGGGACCTATTTACCATTAATACAGATTTTGACCTATAGAACACTATACAGAACAGATTTATAGACTCATTGATGTTGACCAGATGTTTCACATTTATTTCACTTTGTGAATGACAATGAAATAGATTGCATAAAATGTGAAATACTGATAATTCTAGCACACTGGTGGGCATTCAAAACATGAACAATTTGTGCATTATAAACTGGTATTAGCTTTCTAAACTGGTGAACTGCTAATTAATATTATTAATAAGATTGTGCTATAGGGCTAATATGACCTCAAGAGCACAAAAACATTATGGCAAGTGTCTTAGTTGCATGGCCTTTTCTTCAATTTTTTATCCATTTTAATCAGCTCCTCTTTTTTCTCTTTGTATCTCTTTCTGAGTGTATTTGATTTAGTGATTAGCTGGGCCATTTTTGACCCAGCCGTCCCCTCTGCCTCCTCGGCCAACTTGTTGGCATCATTTTCAAGAATGGTGCAAACATCCTCCAGGATGTTTCGTTGCCGTCGGAGCTCCTCCAGTTCTTCCTCTGCAGCCTTCCTTTTCACTGTCTGAGCAGCACTCTCTTTCTTTTTTGCGCTCTTGCTCAAGGTGTAGCCTGTACTGAGATCTTGCTGAGGCAACAGAGGCCAGCAGGTCCTTGGTTAAGGGCACTTTGAGGACAACACCACAGCTACTGACATTGTCACAAACTAACCTCAGTGCCTCCAAAGATTCATCTAAAAGGTTGCAGGTTTCCACCTCCTTATTTATGGAGAAGCCTCTCTCCACGGTGGCTTGTCCATGAAACAGAAGCAAAAGGCTCTGGCAGAACCTTAAGAGTTCAGCATAGGATGTACTGAGCATTGAGTGTAGAAACACATCCAGACGCTGCTTCAGGGGCTGAAAGGAGCGGAAGCGTTCATCTCTGCCCTCAAGAGACAGCAACGACGAGAACTGCTGAATGATCACATCCAAGGGCGTAACCATGGTATAGACATTGGGGGGGTCCAAATGAGAGAATTTTTTTTAAAGGTGCATTTCCCACAGTTCTGTGATTTTTATTTATTGACCATCTGAAATCACATTTAAAGGAATAGTCTGCAATTTCTCTGAGATAGTAGCAAATAGGATAGCTTCCAGCTGGGAAAAATTACATGCCTAAAGCATGTTGATGTAAATATTGTGATTGGAACAACAAAAAGTCCATAGAACGTGATGGACTTTTAATTCCAAGTTAATTTGTATTTTGTTGATTTGTCTCAAAATGAATGTCTGCACATATACACTGTTTAATGTGAATGAAATCATAGATTTGTACAAAGAATTAAATGTAAAATATTGATGTTAATTAAATATATATACAGATTTATTCATTTGACATTAAAAAAAATAGTGTGGCCTGTCCTTACACAATCCCTCTCCCTGTCTCTCTGTGCTACCTGCATTATGACCAGATATTATTATTGTACCAGAAGAATAACTGACCCTGAGGAAAATTTTATTTAGAATATTCTGCTTTTCTTACTAGTTTTATTTACTGCTGACACGTAGGCTTAGGTTAAAACAAATGTCATCAAGCTGTTGAGTCTTGTATTCCAGTGTCTCACCTGATCATCCATGTTTTCAGAGACTGTCCCTGTCTGTCCTGTCCTCACAGCATCCCTCTCCCTGTCTCTCTGTGCTGCCTGCATTATGACCAGATATTATTATTGTACCAGAAGAACAATAACTGACCCTGAGGATCTTTTTAATTTCATACGTTGAATATTTTGCTTGTATTACTAGCGTTACACACACACATACACACGACACACAGAGAGAAAACAGCAGCACACACGGAAGACACATCATATCATATGATACAGTCTCTTCACTTCAAGCTAGCTAGCTCAACTAACAAACTGAGCCCTTTTTAACGAGTTAAATATTTCAAATTAATTAAAAAATTAACACACTCAGTATGACAACATCACTCCTCTTTAGCTATCTAGTTGCTTACTGTCTGAAAAAACTTCGTATGTCCTGTTTTTTCTGCTTTTTGGGAAAAGACATTGTTCCCTCCTTTCTTTCATATTCAACGCTCTCTATTGTTTCGTCTGTCGGAGCCGCGGTTCAAACCGAGAGACGTTAAATGGGCGTAACCAAGTGTACAACTGGGAGGGGGTGGTCACACACTTTAGTGTTCCTTATAAACGGAAATAAATTGATCGGTAAATTTTCGGAAATAACAAGAGACGGACTGTAAAGCCAGGTTTCATAAAAGGAGGAAATATTTAACATATTTACATATAATATTGGGGGAGACAGATTGGTATTTTCCCAGTATTGGGGGGGACACGACCCCCCCAAAGAATGCGTGTTTACGCCCATGATCACATCACCTACAACATTGACATAGAAATGAAGGTAATTAATTCATCATTTAAATACAGTAGTCACCCATTAGACAATTATCAACGCATCACATACGTAGAGCGAGGAATGTGTAAGACCTTTTCAGAGCTTATTAAGCATTGACACTGTTGAAATGAGAATGCAGAAAACCAGCCTACTAATGACACTTCTGACACATGGCTAATCAACCTGAATAACCTATGCACTTTGACTGTCCCTATGCAATATCTTCTTACCAGCTGGGATGCCACCTGTCAGCCGCTTGCCCTGGAGGAACGTTTGAACTATGCCTTTCATCTGCCTGATGCACCGATCAGGATCTCTGTGCATGTTTGCTGGATCCAAGCAAGCAATCTTCCTGACCACTGGGAATTTCAGGGGGCTTTTCTCCTGTAGCTTCATAACCACCTTAACCAGGCCCTGCAAACATTCTCGCCTGAAGTTGAGCACAGAAAGCTCACCAACCTTGCATCCTGGTTTGCTCTGAAGGCCCTAACAAATGACAAAAGATAATCAGTGTTCACTGCAAATGCTCTAGAAAATCATCTGTTTTACTTTTTTATCCCCACTTCTTTTTCTTAGTACTATTATTATGATTATCAGTAGTAGTAGTTGTAGTAAATGACAGAAGTAAATTTTACAACAAACATCCTGGTTCATCCAAAAGACATGTGCATCTCTGAAAAAAAAAAAAAAGTCAAAATCACCTTGATGGCAGATTCAGCACCCAGGCCTAATTCTACACTCTTAGGGGAGAGCAAGTTCTTCACATCTGTCAGGTCTATTCTGATCAGCTGCAGGGGTGTGAGGTCCTGGAGGAGCTCCCGTTGAACAAACCGCCTCAGGAGACTCTTAAAATAGCAAAACAAGCAGTCGGTAATCACGTTTTTCACATAAAGATTCATCAAATGCAATCAATTAGATAAAATATTTTCAGTGATCATTACCATGAGCAGCAGTCAAATCTTTGGCCAAAAAGGGCAGCACTGGTGCATCAGTCTGATACTTTGTCAAGAAGGGGTTGAAAGTCCTTGTAATTGCCAGAAAGAACTGGGGTTTTGCAATGATGAAAGGATCCTTTTGGGCTGATACTGATACAGATACAATAAAATAGATGAACAGAGCCTGGCACTTGGGGCTACAGAGAAGCATTACTGCATGCACATTTGATTTAAATTAGAAGTTGGAATATTAACAATGAATTATTTAGTAGTGTTTACCCTAACAGAAAAACTAACGTAATAGGTTACTGAACTTGCTCAATTTTACAAACATAGCAAATATCTCTTCAAAGTAAAAAAAATATTTATTTTATGAGAGACAGACAGAGACAGAAACAGAGAGAGATACAGAAACTGAATATATTATAATCAATGTATGTATGTAAATAGCCTAATCAGAATCATAATGTATATATCCCTATTCACTTTATATAGTATAAACATCTTGTTAACTTTACAATTTAAACATTATTTTCCTTCATCTTACTGTTGTTTTTTATGTGTGCTTTGGCATAAATATCTGCTTTGAGGGAGAGAGAGAGAGTGTGTGTGTGTGTGTTGGGAGAGTGAGAGTGTGTGTGTTGGGAGACGTGTGAGGTTTAACTTACCTTGATATGATGCAACAAGTCATTGGCCCGTCCCATAGGCGTAGTTTGACTTTTGCGTCAGGGGGGGCAAAAATTGTTAAGCACTTTCAACAAACGGCCGCACTCTCACGCGAACCAGCGCGCATGCACACATATGTGCAAACTCGCGCGCACATGATGGCACACAAGATACACTCACCACGAAACCATGAAGTCCAAGATTAGATGATGTTCAAAACCAGTAGTTGCAACAGGATACAGTACACAGTAGATGTTATAAATGTTAATGTTAATGATGTTAAATGTATTAAGAAACAAAATATAACATGATTCATTTAACTGTCACAATATACTGCAGTTTATTTTGGACTTACGAAAAAAATATTATGGTCAAAAACATTTTTTTATTTTTGCCAGTTCGTTGACAATGCAATTACATATTTCAGCCACCAGGGGGAGCAATGCTCCCCCTGCCCCCCCCGCAAACTCCGCCCATGGCCCGTCCATGTCCCAGGAACTGTGATCCAAAATATCTGGATTGAACACTGTCATTCTCCCAGTATCGTACATGTATGTCCAGTTGCTTTTTCTTCGACGCTTGATTGAGACTCTCGTCGAACATTAACACGTATGGCCCGGCTTCGTTGATCCTGTTGACAAGCTGTTTTTTTGAAAAACTGCGCTAATTCAAACTTGACCACGTACCCAGTCTTGTCTTTTCTGCAGGTAAACGTCTTTGCAATGTCGGAGTCAGGAAACATTGCTCTGAATACATCCGCCACACCTTCATTCGAGTGGAAGGAATGGTGTTTGATAGCAGTGTTTAGACACCACAGGGTCTCCGCGCGAAATGTTGGCGTGGTGCCCATGGCCACCCGGAGGTCAGACGAAGATGCAGAAGGAGCAGCGTTAATGCTGGCTTGACTCGTGGCACTCGCCAGTGGTGGTGGTGTAGCAGCACACAAAGTCGAAACATTCAGAGTTGACTGGTGTCGCCGACCACGCATTGCATTCGTGTGTTTTGACGACTGCATGTGTGACTGGAGCGCGTTAGCTTCCATCCAGTTGACATTTATTGTTTTTTTGCAGACAAAACAATAAGCTTGCCGGTTATTTCTGAGAACAGGTCTCAGCCATTCCTTAGATGTTGGGTCTTGCATCCAGCTGTCCGCAAATTTGCATTTGCCCATTACGACGATGAGGTTGTCTGCAACGTTGAAGTGAGAAAAGCGGGAGCCAGTCCACGGAGCTGTCGAGCTGAGCGCGAGCGCGAGCGGAGTGTATTGACCACTGAATTCTCAATCACGAACATCCGGGCCACTGGCATCTGCGGGCCATAGCAACCAGTCCGAAGGGGCAAACAATCGCTCACTGTTGCTGGCGAAGCCGATGCATTTAGCATTTTGTGCCTGTTCTTTCTGATTTTGTGCAGTTTACGATAGGGGGAAAGATGGTGAAGAACTGTTGTGTGTTCAACTGCACCAACAATGTTGCTCGCCAGTCGCTTTTGTCATTTTATATGATTCCTAGCGAGGCTACTGAGCCTGAAAGAAGAAGAAAATAGCTGCACGCTATTAACAGAGCAGACGAAGATACTCGAAGGAAATTATGGGTGCCCAAATCAGACTACGCGTATGTTTGTTCAGCACACTTTGTAACAGGTAAGAAATCAGATTTTTTCAAGATATTTTAGTTTTTAATTTCTATGTTAAGATCTAATATTTTGACATGTTTGGGGAGGCCCCATTATAGATCGTTGAGGTCCGGTAAAAAAAAAAAAAATATATCTATAATATATCTACTAGGGACCTGCAACAGTGACTCGAGGTGCCCAGAACGTTTGGAGGGGGCATTTTTTATTTCCTTTCCCAAGGGAAAGGGAATAATTTAGTAAAAGTAATATGATTTAGCAGCAGTGAGGGAGTGAAAACATATCTCCGTTAGCATTAGCTCTGGTCCAGTGTCGATGACTTCTCTACTATGGACCAGAGCTCGTTAGCCAGCTATAAGCCTGCCTCGTTGTCTACAAATATATATGGCCCTGGATATTTATTTAGGTAGGTATAAGGTGAGGCTTGTGATGTTAATGTCACTTTATTAATTATATGAATACAATGCTGCGACTGTCTGATGGTAACATAGATCTGGTGTTGGACCAGAGCTAATGCTAACAGAGAACTCATCACCCTCCCTGCTGCTAAATTATATAATTACTTTTACTAAACGGTGGTTAAATCAATCATCTAATAAACAAAGTAAACTTACCTTTGAGTAAATGTAGGTGTGTTTTGTAACTTTTCCCACGTTCAGTTGATTGTGTGGACGGACACATAACAACATACAGCCTGCATTCTCCAGCGTATGTTTTGGTTTTAGAAAGGGAATAAAAATGTCTCCTCCAAACGTTCTGGACACCTCGAGTCACTGTTGCAGGTCCCCAGCAGCAATATTTCACCATGGCGTTATTATAGTATAATATTAACACTGATGATACACATCGGAAAAATAGTGAATTAGCGAATCCAATTTGGCTTTATACCTCGCTCCAATGTTGTTTGCCCCTTCGTGCTGTAACCAAGGCCGATAGCATGGTTCGTGACGTCACGCCGATATCGAGAATATGACATCAGCATCAAACGTAAAAAGTAGATCTTTGATTGTGTGCTGATGCCCACTCTAACGCAAACTTTAACAGAACGAATTTCGATCAAAATAGGACGACTCGTTGTCTGAAAAAATAATACCTATTTTTTTTTAAATAATACCTTTGACAGAGAATTTAACACTTTTAATGGCCTTAAATTTGGCAATTTTCATTTATCACTTTTTAATACTTTTTAAAAACCCTGGACATCTGGAAATTGTTCCCAAGACTGAACCAGAACAGGTTCACAATTCTCTTCCTGATATCTTGGCTGATTTCTTTTGATGTTCCCGTGATGTTGCTAGTGGGTTTTGAGGTGTGCCTTCAAATACATCCACAGATGTGGCTCCAATTAACTCAGATGTTGTCAGTTGACCAATCAGAAACTCCCAAAGCCATCTGGTCTTCCCCAAATTGTTTGAAGCAGTACTTCTCAATTATTTTCTGCAGCGCCCCCCCCCCCCCCCCCCCCCCAGGGAGAAGAAAATATTTCTCGCCCCCCCCACCCTCCACTGCGATTATAAATAGTATAATTTGTCTATAAAATTGTTATAAGTACACCTCTGCATAACACTGTATCCTTATTAACATTAAGGGAAACAAAAAAGAAAGAAATATAGATCAATTTATAACAAAGATCAACTTTATTAACATTGTTTTTTAGTCTCTAAAGGTTTAAAGTGCATCAATCCCACCGTAGTCACAGTGAAGTCAAGCGCTACATCAGTGTCGTCATATTTCGTCTTAACTTTCTGGTGACTGTCGTTTGTCTCATTATCTCCGTCTCTCTCCTCCTCTCTTTTCATCCCTGTTAAATATTTTTCCGTGGTGTCTCTTGAGGGTTTGTTCACTTCATATCTCCTGCTCTGTGCTGCCTGTCTGTGCAAAAAAAAAAAACAACACAATATAGCTAATACTTCCTGTGCACACTGTGACAATGAGAGCGCCACTGTCACCTACTGGAGTATATGTGCAATTACACTTTATTCCAGTAGGGCAAAAAAAAAAACATATTCCCCGATATGCTGTATATTGATATTCATTTTACAATACATTTACATCATTTTCCGACCGATTTTAAAGGGACAAAGTGATTTTGGTGACATCTTGTGAGTGTTCCAATGACTTTGTTTGAATTAATTGAACTGAAAGCATCAATTACACATTATATGGCTGACAGGCAGCTTGCAAATGCTGGACAAAATGAATAAAAGATTTGATGGGAAAAATAGTTTCATTTATTTAAACAGTGTAAATTGTTGCTTGCAAGCTTTTACAGGTGGGACACGGGGGTTTTGGAAGAAGCTTAGAATATCGATACCTGCAGGTGAAAAATCAATACTCTATAAATATCGATATATATATATTGTAGAATCGATAAAGTCGCTCAACTCTAGTCACACGTGCCCCCCTGGTATCGCACAGCGCCCCCCTAAGGAGTCGCGCCCCACTATTTGATAAGGACTGGTTTAAAGGCAGAGCAATCTTAGTGTTTGGAAACTTCCGACTTTGAAGAAAGTAAAAAAAACAAAACTCTAATTATGCTGGCATTTAGGAAGTAGAATTAATTCAGGTAATGCTTAGTCTGATGTGTCTTCTTATTCGGTGTATGTAAACATCTGATTTCAGTTGTATGTTCTCAGTTACTGGTGTTGTGCCCTCTTTGTCTTGTATGAATGAAGAGGATGGACAAAACCTCTGTAACGCTGTTCAGATAACCACCTCCTGCTACACCCTCAGTAACAGAACTGAACGATCACATTTGTAACAACAAAAAAAAGAAGAAAAAAACAACTGATGAGTTGAGCATGTTTGTGATTTAATTCACAATGCCTTATATCACAAAGTAAGTCTTTAAAAATGCAGACTAGAATTTCTGTATATAAACTGTACACAAAAAGCAAGGCACTATACATTCAGATTTACCAAGCTGCTGTCTCTCCTCTCCGCCAAGTCAGACCTTTTCTCCTCCAGCTCATCACTTACTTCAGTCGGGCGACACGAGTTGTGTTCGAGGCCTGACGGCGTCCAGCCTTCGTCTTTCTTTTTTACATGGGTACAGAGTCACAAACGCACCTACATGCACATTTACACAGACATTATATACAGTCGCGCGCACACACAGCATGGCACTCTGACAACAAGCGTCCGATTATTTTATTTCACGAGTCCATGAGCGGTGAATTCGGTGCATGGAGGAGGTTTCAAAAGACACACAGACAACATGTGGACCAAAGCAAGGTGTTTCTACCTGCCGGCGCACCGCTTGGGTTTAACGTTTAAGTACTGACACAGTTGAGAAGTGAAACATGACTACAAGCGAGGCGAGAGCGTCCTCAGTCTCGTCCTTCACGTAGGTTTTCGTGTAACCTTCCACACATCCTCGTCTCTATTGTCCACTCCCTGACCGCTTCGCACACCATCTTCGGTTCAAACAAAAAAAACCTGCTCAGAACAGGCCTTTGGCTTTCTTTACGTTCACTTGCTTCCACCCTGGCAGACGTTCAAACTCCTCTCTCTTCATTTCCAAAGCTCTCTGCAGGAGGAAAAGAGACGCGAGGCGTTCAGTATGTCACACAGAGCATTTAAGCATTTGACTGAGGTGGATTTGAAACAGTGCTTTGAAGGCAGGTGCTGGTTTTATTCCTGAAGATGAAACTGGACAGTCACTCCAAGCATTAAATAGCACACACACGCACACACAAAATCACACGTAACAATCTGGAGAAAGACTTTTTCTTAAATCAAAGCTGCAGTGTCCTACAATGAATCTTATGCCTTTTTGTTGTAATAAATGCTTCTGGACTGAAAGGTCCACGTGAAACGGAATAAACACTTGATGAGAACCAGTGTAATACTGGGTAGGACCTCCCTCCTGACTCCACAAGACCAACAGGTGTTGGAAGCAGATCAATTCTAGTCCATTTTTTACATAATTTTGTTGCATCTGTGCTGCAAATCTTCTGCCCTGAAACTACAAAATCCCATATTAATGCTCAGTTAAATAGATTAGGTGCAGTGATTGGGCCCAGGTGCATGGTTGTTCATCTACATGTGGCCCTGCCATGGACTGGTGACCTGTCCAGGGTGGAACCCTTCCTTTCACCTGAAGAGAGCTGGGATAGACTCCAGCAGATCCCCGTGACCCTGATAGGACTAAACGGGTATGGATGAATGGATGAATGGATAGCATCAGCCCTCTTAACTGGTGACGGTGGTTTGTCCGACTCTTTTGGCTGTCCACTCTCCTTTTTAATATCAGAGATGAAAAATAAAAGAACTGTGAAATTTATGTGGCACCAGGAAATGGAAGTTTCCTAAAGGGAATCCTGTCCACTCATCCATTAAAGCATTTTCTACATCTGCTCAGTCACGTTAAAGGCTCTATTTCAGCTATATGCATTTATCTAATGTTGACTTGAATGGCATATCGTATAAAAACTCCCCAAACTTGATCTGGATGTGTGCAGGGCCACTGAACTCACTGTCATGGTCATGCAACCAGCTTGAAACGACTTGAGCTCTAGGACATCATCCTGCAGGTTACTGAACTGTTCAGCATCAGTGCTCAGACAGGTAGTGATTGTTTTAAAATCCCTCCCACGTTACCGAGGACCAGGACACCAGTAAACCTCTCCTGTCCGACCGTGATTGTGTTCATGCCTTCGTTTTGTGCTCCGACAGTGGGTCAGACTGCAGCAGAGGGTGAAGGTGAGTCTCTGACGTGCACGAGAGAGGAAAGAGACCGAGGTGGAAGAGGTGCGCTTGAGAGAAGAGCTGCAGCAGCTGCAGGAGTGATGCAGGAGTGCTGTGGGGTTGGAGAGGTGAACTGCAGCTGCAAACCCACATCTGCTAGCGCAACACAGCTCAACGTTGGATTTGCACATTTTGAAACTCACGTCTTTCATAAGAGGACGTCCAGGTTCACTAAGCAGTTATTATTTCCATTTATTTTTCATTTGTAGTTCGTTTATCAATGATCTATATAAAATACCAGCAAATATTTTTTCAAGATTTACTGAATAATGTAAACCAACACAGTTTTTTTTTTTAACATATTACAGGTTCTTCACATGTGAATTAAGGATGATGGCGATAAAATGGGAGACGTGTTCTACTGTGAACACTGGCTGGATGGAGCTGTTGATGCTGCATGAACAAAGCAAAAACATTAAAGGCTGCTCACCACAACAACAACAGCTACTCCGTGATCTCATCTTTACTGTTGTATGTCTCCAAAACATGTCAGACATCATTTTGATTCACTGTTCGGTCACTTTTTTTCTCTCTCTTTTGGCCCAGTTTTGGTTACTTTGTGGTTTCAAACTGATTTTTCATTTCATTTTTTTTTTTTTTTTTGCCCTATTTTCATTATTTTGTCCGGGTTATGTTTTTTTTTTCTCTTTCTCTAATTTCATCCACAGCCTCAACCTTTCGTTGTCTTCACTCTGCTCTCCTCTCTCACCAGACCAACCTCCTCCTCCTGGATTTTTTAAAGATTTTTTATCGCTTGTTTTTTGTTTTTCGCTCTCCCATCTCCTCGTGGTGACCACTCGGTTGCTCCAGCAGTTACTCTGCGGTGTTTTGACCCTGCTAACTCCCCGTCTGATCTGTTTGCTGCTGATAATCTGCTCTCCTGTGCACCGAGCCCTTTGGACTCGTTAGCTTTATTTGAACGGACCACCTTCTGCAGTGAAGCGCTCACCTTGGCTTCAACCTCACCTGTTCGAGTTTCTATTCCTGAGTACAACTCATTACAATTTTGTGTCTCAATGTTTTTTATTTCTTTTTTTTTTCTTTTACAGATTTGTGACCCAGTTCTGTCTTTGACACTCACGTTGTTCATCTCATGTTCTTTTTGCAATCTCTTCATAACTGTTCTGCATCTAAATTCGTTCATTTCATAGTCAGTTGCAGGTCTCTTTTTAATAATAATTTTTTATTGTATAGGACTCTGGCTCCAGTAATCTGACCGTCGGTAGAGCTTGCTGCATGCAGGACATGATGCCAGAACAATGCTGCATAAGCTCCTGTGTTTTGTTTTCATCACATCGGAGACGGTGGACGATAATGAAAACCTCTGAGCATTGACGACTACTTTTATTTTTATTCAAGTACTTCTAGTACATGAAATGCATCCTTGATGTGGAAAAAGAAAAGCCTGGGAAAGCAGCAGCGGATTCAGCTGAAAAGTTGTCTGCACGGACTTTTGCTCAGCGACACACATCTGCAGCTTCTCATTTCGTTCATGCAGGAACTGGAGCTATAATTGGCTCATGTGCCGTTTTGTATTTACGGTCCACAATGTGTGAGACGCTGACTCTTATTCTGGCAGCCTCTGATTCTGTCATTGTCTCACGGAGTAATGGTTGTTCAGATGTAATTGTGCAGCCGAGCGCAACCTTTTTTTTTTGTTTTTTTCTCTCGCTCTCTCAACCAATGCTGCTCGCAAAAGACGGGAGTGACTTTCAAATTCATTCCAGGAAGAGAAACACAGTGCCGACATGCTTGACAGGAGGACAAGTCCCCAGTGTGCAAGAATCACGAGTGGCTCTTCTTACCTGAATCCATCTACAACTTCGTCTGTGAAGCAAAAGTTAGATGAGGTTAGACGGAGTTTTACCAAATAGCCTTTGAAAGAAATAATCCACCTTTCATTACAGTTTATGTATAATTACATAATCCAAACACACTACGGCTGCGGTGCTTTTGATTTCGCTCACTTGACATCAGTCTCCTTGTGCATCTGAATCCCTGAAAGTGGACTTAGAGCTAAATAAAAGAGCAAATTTGCTTCTCATCTCCCTACTCTTTGCGCGCTGATCCAAGTCGCGGAGTCGGTACTATAAATGTTAAATATTTTATGCTAGCTGCATTCAACATAAGCAGCAAAAACGGCAAACTGCTTGTCATCTGAGCAGCTTTTTAGACGATAACCAATGCACAGCCTAGGAAATGTGAGAGGGAGATGCCCAGTCTTTGTTTCACTTCTTACTTAAGCATTAATAGCAATTAAAAGAACGGACTTTGGATTTGGATTTGCTGGTATACTGACCTCGAAGTCCTGGTCGGACAGGTAGATCTCCAGGCGCAAGGGGTCGACTCCCTCTGGGAGCGGCCGGGCCTGCAGCTGAGCCAGAGGGTAGGAATTCTGGCAGAGGCGCGCCAACACGTCCTCCACCAGGATGATCTGGTTACACACCTCCGCCTCCTGTAACCACAAACCAGGAGTTGCAGCTATATGCACGAGATTTATGAAGTTTGATCGGGAGATCTGGCTGCCTGTAATGGCACTCGGTGAGCGTGGGTGTTGTGGGTGTGAGAGTGATGCCTACCCTCTCCGTGATCTCGGCTACGTCCTCTCTGTGCTCCCAGCTGGGGAACATGTTGGTGAAGGTGAGCGGCTCCAGACCGGCATGGATCAGGTACGACTTCGACGGGTTCTTGTCATTCTTCTCTGTAGGAAAAAACATCATCAGTTACTGCCTGAAGTAAAGAGACTCACTTTTGAGGTTAAAACTACCAAACGCTTGCATCTGGTTTCAACAGAGTTTGGAAAAAAAAGAGTGTTGTTCTCAAACGTGAGATGCTTTTAAAAACAGTCCTCAAACTAATTTGGTCCATAAAATGCTCATTACATGCACATCAGTTCATGGTTTGTAGCTACCAGCCTCACCTCTGCAGTACTGCAGCACGGTCTGCATTGCACACTTCCTGTCGGCGTCCCAGCGGATGCGAGCCGAGCCGGTGCACTCGTTGTCCTGAGGCCACCAGCCCTGCCACAGGTACACCTCATGGAAGTTATCCACCATGAACAAAGCTGTGCATGAGAAAAAAACGTGTTACTTTTCCTGTTTAACTCCAAATAGGTCAATGATATTCACGTGGGGGCCAGAACTAAAGGGACCTGAAGGTAGGGGTGCACAATAACTATCGGGTCGATTACAGGAAATTATGACGTCATCCCGATAAGTCTGATATCATGACGAATATCCCTGATAACATATATATTTTTGTTGCTGACTTTAATTATATTTGCAGTATTTTCCCACATGTTACACATACAAAATAGAAAAAAATAGATAAGGCCGACAGAACAGCTAGCAAACGAGGGAATGGAGGAAGTTACACCTTGAATGCAGCATTGCGGCACAGTGCGCTGAAGAGAAAAAAACATGGCGGCGATTATATGGAACTTCGTTAAAGTTTCAGAAGAGGATAGTTTGCTGGTTATTTGTGACAAATGCTCCAAGCGAAGGAGGGAAAAATAGCACAAGCTTTAATACGTCAAACCCGACCGGCTTCCTGAAACATAACTATCGTTTCCATGGAGTTTTGAAATTGCGCTAATGTGAGCTAACATGAGCTAACATGAGCAAGCAAGCAGCAAGTCCCCCCTCCACTCCCCTCCCCTCTCCTCTCTGCTCCTCTCCTCGCCATCATCTCTCTCATCTAAAGCTTCCATGAGATTAAGAAAAAAACAAAAACTACTGAACCTCATTTACTTTAAGTAAAGGCATTCATTTGAATGGAACCAAAAGCCAACATCCTTTAAACATAATCTTTTGTCACTATGAGTGCACTTTTTCAGTTTATTTACACAGACAAGTCTAACACGTGTCAGTACATTATGCACTGAACATCATATTTTATTGTCATTGAGGAATGTATTTTTTCAGTTTGTAATTTTGATGCATGTATTTCCATCAGTTCATGGAGCCTTTATTTTTTATATCAGTCAGTAATGAACCTTATTTAAGTTGATGTGAGATATCAAATAGGTTTGTTTGATAGCTTTAGGAAAATGTTTGAGAGGCTTGCCAATAGTTTTTCATTGAAAAAAATAAATATCTATTTATCTAAAGAGTCAAAACTGTTTTTGGTTTAGCTCATAGTATTGATGTAATGATCTTAGGTATATGTGTGTGTTATCGGTTATCGGTTTTAAAAAACAGTTATCGTGCATCCCTACCTGAAGGGGCGGGCTGTGCCTGCCACTTACAATAAATGTAAATGAATCATGTTCATTAACGTGCACATCATGTGTTAAAAGAAAGTCCAGGAAAGAACCCATGGTGTTCGTGTCACGGTCTCACCGGGTTGTGGTGCGTTGTACAGGTCTTCCTGCAGGAAGGGCAGCGAGCTGACCAGCTCTGGAGCTCTGGACGGATGGAAGAACTCGGTCGCCACAAAGTCTCCAGATGTGCTGCTCAGCTGGAAGAGCCGTGGCGTGAAGTTGAATTTCCCTGGATCTGATGGCACATAACAGGATATAAGTGGATCCAACCCACTGATGACAACGTACCATCGACTTGTGTCTTGGCTTGGCTGCATTTTCTGTTGAAAATCTTTTTTTTTTTACTCGTTAAGAACAAAACTGTTTGAAAATCCTTTAGTTTTAATAAATACAAATGGGAGATTTTGATCCTCTTTACTGTATCTGGCCACATTTATTTGATAAAATAACGCAAAAATACAATTGTTCCACTTTTCGACAAGAAGAGCTGTGCGATTCTGCACACGTCACTTAAGGCAGAAGAAAAGGAAAGAAAAAAACTTCATGTTTAAGTGATAAAAAGCGTATCCTTTACCCTGCAGCATGCAGTCGTAAGCCTTCCTGTCCTTCCTCCCCAGCGCCTCCCAGAATTCCAGAGGCTCCACCCCTTCATCGCACTCGTGAATGCTCACTTTGCTGCTGCTGTGAAGTCCCGCCTCCAGAGGACACCTGAGAAGAGCCAAACCGAAATCAGTCCACCTTTGAGGACATCGGCGGTACGAATGCCACAACAGCCACGGCGGGGGGGGGGGCAGTCCTCCCCGACAGAAACTCACTGCTCCTTGATCTTGAGCGCCGCCGTGTTTCCGACGCTGCGAGTGTCCAGCTGCGTCTTGCAGCCGTGCCACAGGTAGATGATGGCCTTGTTGATGTTGAGCAGGATCATGGACGCTCTGGAGCGCAGGCTGCTGCAGTGACACGCCACCTCCAGCAGGTGGCCCTCCACCGGCACCTCACCCCGCACGCAGTACAGACGCCACTCATCTGGGCACAGACGAGCAGGTGCACGCCGTGAGTTGAATGTGTACATTCATAAAGGTCCAGTTGCTTCATCAAGTTTTATCACATCTCTTCTAAAGAAGCAATATAAAACTAAATAGGATGAGGAATGAGGTTGGTATTTGTAATATTTAGAAGAGAATGATTGTTATACGATGGCTATATTTCATAAATTGGTATTTGATATGTTTTGGTACACAAGCTATACCATGAGAAGTTCCAGCAGTTAAGAAAATAAGATAATATCCAATAAAATAAGGTATTTTTGCCATTTCTCTGTGCGGCTGACTAACTTGATCTACTTTCCTTCCACAACTTTCAGAGCTCTGGTACATATACTGTATAATTAGGGCCGGCCTTGCAATAATAAATATAATATATTTGAGTGTTTACTCTGAGCGTTCTCCTCCTCCTCCTCCCTCTTGCCAGCGTGGACGATCATCCCTCCGTTGAAGCACTGCAGGAAACATGGCGGCTCCTTTCCCTGCTGCACCTGGACCTGAATGGTGCATTGCATTAAGTGTACATTAAGTCAGTCAGATCCTTCTGCAACTGAGAGCAGATACACGTTGACACAGTGTGCAATATCTTAAATAAAACTATGCCTGCTAACTATGTGACACTAGCTACCAGAGAGCACAGCTTGCTATAGTAAATGGAGACACTATGTATAAGAAATATGTGCCAAATTCCAAAACTGTCGGTATTGTGTTTCGCTTGAAGCATCAGAACTGGTCCTAAAGCGTAACTTTTCATACCTGACCCCCCCTGTTGTCGTCCAGCTCCACTGTCATCAGCGCTGACGTTCCCTTTTCACTGACGGTGGAGTGTCGGCCCTGCCAGAAGAAGTAGCAGCACTTCTCCTTCCCCAGTCCAGTGCTCCTCGCCTCGGGGTTCTGCCTGCGACCAACTGGATCGCACATACGGACAAAAATATTAACAATCTATATATTTTTAGTAATCCTTCCTTTTTAGTTCTTTCCTTCTACCTTCAAGTTAAGAAAAACGCCGGAAACACTCTTGTTACACGTGTGTAAGATGATGTGGATTTAATTTGCAAATCCAATTGCTGCAGGTTTAGAGACATCTGAAAATCTGAAAAATATTTAATGACTTTATAAAGAGGTGTCATCCAATTAGGCTAAGATCACAGACCAGTCAGTGAGGAGCATGTGGCACCTGGATATCTCTCATTTTCTGTTTTTTTTTCTTTGTGGGCAAAAGGAATTTCTTACTCATTCGTTGTATCTTATGCAGGTTTGTAGGTCTAACCATGCAGTGAGACAAATTGCAGCTCCTTGATTGACCACTGGGGGCCGGCCCCAAAAGTGAGTCAACCTCCACTGACTCCTTTTTTCAAAATGTCCAACTTTGCAGCAGAAATAAACACATTCACAGCCTGGTTCAAAGCTTCTTACTGCAGCTGGGTCCTCCGGTGGAGTGACTTTTGCCTCGGATCATTTCAGGCTGACTAACGAGACTACTAGCCAACAACATTCGAAATGAGCGTTGCCAGAGCTGAAACAAGTCCGCTGGGACCCGTAGCAGCTCGCAGGCTGAGCTCCCTTTTGCAACGTGGCTCCGTGCAAAACAAGAAAAAAGAGGCTTCAAAAGCACCCTTCAGAAACCTGTGGGTGACATCACAGGGGGTTTGTCCAGTTCCTCTTATACAGTCTGTGATCTTAGCCACGGACTAACACATGAACTCTCCTTCGATATGCTGCCCCCCCTTTTGGTCTGGAGATCCTTTCAGAAAAGAGTCGCTGCATTAATAGAGGCTGACCTGAAGTGCTGACCATATACTTCCACTTCAGCACGTAAGCGTCTCCCTCGTGGAACTGGCCGATGCTCTGGCGAGGCAGGCGGCTGTAGTCAAACTCCAGGATGTGCCAGACGTCCACGGACACCGTGCTGATCTCCTGGATCCTCATGTGGTCCTCCGTCTCCACCGGGCCGTAGCCGCGGCCCACATTCACCCCGTCCAAAATGGAGGAAATGGGCGAGTGGAGGACAGGGAGCATGAGGGCCGCGTCGTACGCCCGGCACTCTCGTCCCGGAGCCTCCTGGGGGGAAAAGATTGGTGAAAAAAGTGAACTGCCTGTCTGAGCCAGCACGCAGAATAAAGCTTTGATGCATTTCTCTCATGCTTTCATACAGTATTTACACAAAGGCATATGCTGTCTTAATTCCTGTTTTGGTCCCAGCGTGTGACAAACTGTTCCTGGCAGCGTTGACTGTGACTGCGAGTGGCAGCGCAACAAACCAGCAGACGGGGAGACACAAAAGACACCTGAAGCCTCTCTAATGTGTGTGACCTGTGCAGTTCATTTAATCATCCCCATAAAAGAAGTGCTGGATTTTCACCTTCTGCTCAGGTAGAAACTCGCCCCCTTCCTTTGGTGTGGGTGACTTTACTTCGGTCCATTCAATGAACTTCTCCTTAAACAAGACTGTCTCGTTGTGCTCCGTCAGTCTGCCGAATATGGCCCAGTCGGGACGCCCCTGGCCCTTCCTGTGGGTGGAGACACAGCAGCACACGGAGGGATCAGACTTCTACGAGTCAAACAGATTTATGAAGAAAAACCTCCTGGGACATGTGACACAGCGAGCTCAAAGGTAAAAGGTTCAGACCTGGGTATGAGCGCATTGCAGCCCCCGGGGTCCAGCGGGTTGATGTCACAGCAGGTGTAGTCAAACGTCCCGTTCCACAGGTGCTTGGCGAGCTGGAAGGCCACCTTCCTTTGTGCTAGAGTCACTTCTTTGCCGTGCCAAACGTACACCTCGCTGCCGAAGTCAAACACCAGCACCTGCAGAGCACGCACAGCGCGATAACGCAATGAGGGCCATAAAAGGTGCACAGGAACAAAGTAATTTAATAAAGCTGGTCTATTATAGCTCAGACGAGCTAAAGTTCATATTTAAATTTACACGACACACAAGGGAAGCTGAAAGCATATCCTGTAATATGCATATTAAGTAACGGAGGGTTAAAAGTGAATGGTGTGCCATCGTTTCAAAATAAAGACTTAACACTTAGATGCTTCTGTATGAGCCTGAGCGTCCTGATCACTGATGACTCTTCAGCTGCAGCACACAGACGGACGGCAGAGACGCCCATCACTGGATCTGCTGCTCAGCTCGGTTCACTTTACAGTGGTACCTCTATTTATGAACGTATCTATTAACGAAATTTCAAGCTAACAAAAGGACTCTTCGGGAAAATATTGCATCCATATACGAAAGAAATTCCAGATTTCAAAGGCAAAAATTTTCAAAAATACGTGCTGCCACTCGCAGCTCCCAGAGTTTACCGAACGTAAACATGCTCTGTATCTTGGTTTGAAAGTGGTGCGTCCGAGCTGCTCTGCCATTGGCTATCGCTTAGCATCTTCCTGGCATCCCACTGGCTAGGAGGGCCCCTTGTCTGTATGAGCGTAACCCAGCAACCAAGGTAAACAAACTATTTTTATTCTTTAATGTACTTTATTCTTTATTCTTTACATTAGTATAATTGTGCAATAATCTAATTCTAACATTTATTTCTTACAGGTTTCTATGTCATTTCATGTATTATTTATAATTTATAAAAAATTATGTCCGACTTTTGGGTGCCTTGGAACGGATTAGGCCATTTATAGGGTAAAATGCGTTTCTAATTACGAAATTTTCCATTTATGAAACGACTTTCAGAATGATTTAATTTTGTAAGTTGAGGTAGCACTGTATTTGGATGCCCAGATTCACAACAACGCCATCTCAAGGCACTTTGCACAAAGCATTTTAGGTTTACACAGTTGTTCCAATTCAGTCCAATCAGTCCAGTCATTCCTGTTCATAATTCAATTCATTTACATTTCTAATCCAATTAATTCTAATTCAACTGAGTTCAAAATAAAAAGTATGTAATGCAAACTCATAAAGGTAGCTGAGCTAAAGACTGGAGGTCATTTGGAGTTTTTCTTCCATCTCTGTTGCAAAGTAACAAAATAACCCCCCCCCACAACGACTTAATTTTGCTTTGCACTCCACTCTGACGGAGCTTCAGCAGATTGCAAAGCTCAACACGCCACATCTGCAGAAACCAGATTTCTGCTGAAATAAGAATAGAAAAATAGAGAAAAAAAAAATAGAAAAAATAAAAAGAATAAGCTGTACGATGGAATCAGATTGTTACGGCCACTAAGAGTTTTGGACCCTGTGAAAGATATATTATTGGGCCCCTCCAGCACAGCACAATCAAACAACACACAATTCAGCATATTATTTTGCGACTATCAAGGGCGTCCCCCAATCTCTTTGGGCCTTAGGTAGTCAGTCCCACTCCCCCCCACTAGCCCTCAGTCTCCCACTGCAGTGTTTTTGACGACCACAACAGGAAAGAAGGGCATTTGACTATCTGACGTGCTGCGGTGGGCCGAAAGCAAGACTTTAAGAGGAAAAGCAGCTTATTGTTTCAGGCCGGTCTGCAAATGTGTCTGTCGCATCTTCTTTATGTGCAGTCCGGTGCACCTGTCTGTTTCAGAGCCTGTGCGAGACGCTGAGGTTGGCAAGCTCGGGGTTTTAAAGCTTATTGGTCTGTGCTCTGCGCAGCAGTTCAAAATTTGCACGTCCACCCTCAAGTGTTGTTTTTCCATCGCTGCCTGTGAAAGTTGGAGCCAATAAATGAGGGCGACTATATCAGAGCCATCTGAGCAGTGGCCGAACTTCTTTCCAGCTGAGGACAAAAACCTGGACTACAAATTGCACTTCACCTCCTTAGAAGTCAGCAGAGAGCTGCGAGGGATTTTCCCCCACTCGTCGTCATCAGGAACCAGTTTATCGTCCAAAAGCCTGAAGATGCAGTTGGTTTCCACTACGCCATTCTCAAAGTGCTCGTCCTCCTCTGGCGGGCCCGCCGCTACGGCATAATCAGACACAACAACACGTTAATCTGTCATCAAATACTGGCACACGGGATTAAATATGACTGGTAATAATGCTCATGTCTTACATTGATAAGCCATCTGTCCACCGAGGATTGTCCAGAACTGCTGTGCGTCGGGACCCTGGGGGTTTACCCCTTCTTCAACAGTCTGCACATGGCTCGCCCTGCAGCCCATGTCCTTCTTTGTCTGGATGTAGGTGGCCAAGTCTATTGCCTAAATGTAAGAACGAATATGCCTGTAAGACTTTTATTATCACGCGCAGAAACCTGGTCGACTGTGCAATAAGATGAGCAAACAGCACCAGAGGAGGAGCTGCGAGTAGAAAACAAATGTTTATTAGAAAGTGTCTAGACAAGCGTCCTTTGGGAAAACAGAAGAG
Source organism: Hirundichthys speculiger (assembly GCA_018398805.1). NCBI lineage: Eukaryota > Metazoa > Chordata > Actinopteri > Beloniformes > Exocoetidae > Hirundichthys > Hirundichthys speculiger. Next base: position 28,118 of record JAGFBZ010001908.1, read on the forward strand.
GCTGAAAGCATGTGTTTCATGTGCAGCACAGATGGACTCATGAGAGGCAGAATTAAATTAATCGTGTCTTTTCAAAGCCACTCCATTGCAACAGTAGCTCTGGCAGCACTACATAAATGCAGGAATACTCACTTTAGCCTTCTCGATGACATTTGAGAACTCTCCGATCCAAACAAAGCAGCGCTCCGTAGTGACCAGCAGGAAACAGTCCCCGCTGTTCAGAGAAGACGCTCTGGGCTCCACTAATCTGGTCTGGACGTGTCTGCGACCTGCGGGTCAATACAGTCACCAATGATTTAAAACAAAAAAGAAAAACATTTAATATATGTGTGAACTAAGCATTTTAAGGGGGAAATGTAACAATTTAAGAAATGTGGGGCCCGATTGTACACCTCCCACTAGCCGCAACCCGCAAATTGCGGGTTAGGAACCTCCGCTAACCGCTAATACAATCTTCCCTCCCTAAAGCCGCTACCCGTTATGCCGATTCCCTTACTCACATTGTAGGTGTGGCAATGGGCGTGTTATTTGCCCTTTCCACAAACTCTGTATCTTGCGATCGGGGGTTGTGGGTAGCGGGTGGTCAAACCACCCACTACCTGCAACCCGCAACCCGCATGTCGGCGCGTACAAGAGCATGTCCAAATGGCATCAATGTGCGTCCATCTGGTCACATGTGGACGTGCACAAACGGCTCTACCTCTAGAATTTACTCTTGTAGAAAAAGCGTGATTTGGCCTCAGTTGAACCCCTGAGAAAATAGCGGAAATCATCTTAAACGGCTTGTTCGCCAGTTAAACCATAGACGACCAGAGCGTGTTTACTGGGAGGACACTAACTATCTGGGACTTTCAGGTAGCCGATATGAATTGTCAGTGTAAAAATATCTTTATGTATATATCAGTGCAGAGGAGGAGGAGGAAGGAAGAGGAGAAAGATCTACAGCAGAGTCCCAGACGAGCTGCACATGAGAGCTGCTCTGATCTGGATGAAAAGATGCTCCATAGCGGTTAGCGGGTAGCACAACCTGCTCTTAAAGGCAATGGCTACTGACGCACTAATTGATTTAACAGGTGGAACCCTCTAACCACTCCTATGCATAATGTAACGGGTAGCGCAGGTGAGATAGTGGGTTTAGCAAGGTGGAAGATTGCGTTCTTTGCGGGGGAACGCCCCTCCTGCTACCCGCTATCCCTTAATAGCGGCTTTAGGAGACTTGGCGGAAGATCGGGCCCATGATATCTGGGGACAATCTGATGAACAAATCAGCTGCCATGTTCGTCTGATCAGATGATAACTGCAGTTAAATTAGCTTTGATTAGCATGAACAGTCTGAGCTAATCTGAGCAAAGCTAACAGCATCCACCTGATAGCCCTGCAAAGTCGATTAATCTGTCAACGTGGTGTGATGCTAGGTCAGGGTAAGTCTTCAACAGAGGGAGTCGTTTCTTTAAATTTTCACTGGTTGGGAGACAATTGCTTCTCAACAAGAAATGGCCCAGAAATACAGATATAGTCCTTTGAATTGGATGCTAAATCTACAGATGAGGGAGAGCTATGCATCAGGTCACCATACTAGGGATGACCACGACCCGCTTCAGTGACGATTTGGAAACGCAAGTTTGCGTCATGTCAAAAAGCTGCCGAGCAAACTAAACAATAATCCGACTTTTCACATACTTCCCCAAAGACAGGCGACAGTAGGAGGAGAGCCCTGCATGAGTTTGTGGTAATCGCAATCATCATGGGTGAGTCAATTATGAAAAGGTAATTGATTCAAACCTTCATTGAAAGGATGGTGTCTTGAACACACAAGGAAATTCCACTCAGCACACTGAGGGGTGGCGATCAGCATGAAGTACGATGGAGTTACAACTGAACTGCACACATGAAGGAAAACCATCCATCCATTATCCATGCCCGGTTCAGTCCTATCAAGGGTCACAGGGATCTGCTGGAGCCTATCCTGGCTCTCTTTAGGCGAAAGGAACCACTAATCAACCTGACATGCATGTCTTTGGTGGGAGGAAGCTGGAGTACCTGGAGGAAACCCCCGTGAGCACGGAGAGAACATGCAAACCCCACACAGAAAGGTTCGAACCAGGAACCTTCTGGCTATGAGGCATCAGTGCTGACCAACTGTCTTCTACTTTATTGAGCGCTTTCAGTACAGACTGCTAAAACAATCTGTTAGCCTTGATAAACCCCCTTATAGGAGCAAAAAGCTCAAAAGCTGAATTACCAGCTCAGGAGGGATGATTTCAGGGACAGGAAGACACAAATCTGAAAGTACCTGGATGTGTTGTTCTCATCTATTAAAGCTCTTTGAATCTTTTCCTAAAAATAACAATAAGGGAACTAAAGAAAGTCTCATTGGATGATAATGCACAGGGAAGTCAAAAGGAAGTTCGTACCTTTGATCTGCATCAGCATCAGGCTCTTATACGGCACGGCGCTGTTGTTTGAGGTCTGCTCTGAGATGCTGACGCTGCGCAGATTAACGTTGTTGAAGTTTTCTTTACTGGCCAGACCTGCCAGAGCTGCCTCAGAGAGTTCGGAGGTTTTATTCACTGAAATGAGAAAAAAAAAGATCTCACTGACAGAGCTGCAGGAGGAGGAACGATGGCATTCACACTTCGTTCAGTTTTGTAAGAGGCTAACGATTAATGCTGCTGTGAAAGTGGTTTAAGAAGCTCCATATTCATTTGTAGTGTTTGAAAGAAGAAATCACGGATGTAACTCTGCGAGCTGCAAACAACAATTATGTTTCCCGTTTCCCATTTGGACTTTTGACGATAAACAGCACGGCGCAGGTGCTGCGTTGCGTCATTTGTCCCAGATACTTGCTCCTAAACAACTCACAGCCGCATAACCGCAAGCTGTTGTCCTCACACTCGCGCTTCTCAGCCTTCATCCTCTTGCTCTCCAACTGTGCCACGTTCAGTCTCTGCTCGGTGTACTCATGTCGGATGTCCTCTCTCGCTGCCAGCATCTTCAGAGGGTTTCTAGACGACTGAACGTTCCTGGACGGACGGACGGACCGCTTGTGCAGCACCATGGCCGACGTCAACCTGAGCAGGAGAAAAAAAAAAGAAATAAGATGCATGCTGATGTCCTTGGACTACCGCTAGAAGAGCAAAGCTCAACATATCGTCTTACTTGGGACCCTGGGAGCCAAAAATGGTGTCAAAGTCTTCACTGATCTCGATCCTGGTGGGCATGCGAGGAAACTCGGTCACGCGTTTGTAGAACTTGGAGAAGATCTCGTCGTCCAGCTTCATCACTTCCTTCACCGCCTTCTCCGTCACCGTTATGGTGGTTTCCTGCAAACCCGCCACTAAGCGGAACAAGTTACGAATCAGAGAAGCGTTACAGGCCTTGATGTGGTATTAATACAAAACATCTGACGCTTTCTAAGGAGTTAGAAAACAGCTCTATGATGTGTGCATCGTTAAAGAAGTACCAACCTTTACTGTTCAGACGTCCCAAGAAGCTCTCCAGCTTGTCCAGTTTCTTATCTGACTCCATGTCTGGTCTGGCCTCAATTTCTGCAAAGTTAAATAATGACATTTTTCAAACAGCTAGATTTTATTTTGTTTGTCCAGCTGAAAAGAAACACACTTGGGGATATCTGTCATTTGTACTTGAATTACTCATTGATTTGCTGATCTTTTTATAAAAAAAACAAACATTTTTTGCTTTAAAGTGAAAGCATCTCAGACTAAATCTGATCTTCAAAGCCTCTGATGTGATTTCTACTTACGGATTAAGACGTAATGGGTGAAGCATCTGTAGATACACAGCGTCTATTTAAAGATGTTTTTAAGATCCTAAGGTCCTGTTTAAACTCTTCTATGGTCGTGCACACACACACAGACAAGTGTATCACCACAGACTTGTTATTCTTCGTGTGGCGTCGGCCTGGAGGATTGCATTCCAGGCATAACCAATGGCTTTGCATCTACAGAAGAGGGAGTTGAGTGTGTGTGTGCACGCTATGAATGAAGCCAGAGAGCACGTTCAGAGCAGTTTGGGGGAGCAATAAGTGGAAGAGAGTTGGGTGCGCCATCTGACGATGGCATGTTTGTTCACGGGACTCGTGTGGTTTTAAAGATATGGAAGGTGTAGCAACCCTGTGAGGCAGACTGGTCTGAACTTTAGCTCTCTCTGTGACTCGGTTACTGCAGGTGGCCTTGTCATGTTACATCCAGCTGGTATTTCTGGTAGAAAAGTGGAGTCCCCTCACTATCACCTGATGAGCATGTGGTGATGAAAAATTCATCTGGAGCTGGTGTTTCCAGGTTAAACTGGCAACTAAAAGGACTTGGAAGACTTTTGGTCACAAAGGAGTCATCCCCAGGTCCTAATTCTTATTTTCATGTGATTCTACCTCAATGAAGACATGAGGTGGCTGTAGCTCAGTTGGTAGAGCGGGTCGTCCAGTCACTATAAGGTTGGCGGTTCGATCCCGGCTCCAACTGTCCACATGTCAAAGTGTCCTTGGGCAAGACACTGAACCCTAACTTACCCCCAGTGGGTCTGGCAGCACCTTGCATGGCAGCAGCCGCCCACTATTGTGTGAATGGGTGAATGAGAGGCCATTGTAAAGGGCCCCTTTGGGGGCACCATGATGGTATCTAGAAAGTGCTGTATAAGTGCAGTCCATTTACCATAAGAGTGATGTATTATTAATATCACACTTAATTTCTGCCAGTGAACTGAACTTAACAAAACCTAATTCAACACTTGCATAAGTACTTTATCAAGGGCTGTGTATACTCTCGCAGGTATGCCGCAGTTACTTTAGATTTATGCCCAATTTTGAAGCACTGTCTATTCCACGCCACAACGCAAGAGGGGCAATCACGAACTAGCTAAACTTATCTCTTCCGTTTTTTCCTCTTCCTCACCGTGTCAGCCGTATCTAGACCCACATTCATCGCTATCTCCCTCCATGAATTACTAGAATATGTGCTGTCTTTGTAGTGTGGAGAACCAGAATCGTACAGATGTGGGTACTTCCTCACTTCTTGGATGACGTGCTCTTTTCTACGCGGATGTAGAATTGACCTTTCGGTAAGCACCGCTCCCGCCTAGTTACTGTTGCTAGGTCGGACAAACTTTCTGCTCCTGCGTTAAGGACTGTGTTAATTACCTATTTTTCCGATGCCTATCATCAGTGTTAATATTACATTATAATAACGCCATGGTTAAATATTGCTGATGGGGACCTGCAGTGACTTGAGGTGTCCAGAACATTTGGAGGGACATTTTTATTCTCTTTCCCAGGCCGAAACAAATGCTGGAAAAATGCAGGCGGTAGGTTCAGTTATGTGTCTGTCCACACAAGCAACTGAACGTGGGGAAAGTTACAAAACACACCTACATTTACTCCAAGGTAAGTTTACTTTATGATTTTTAATTTATTTATTAGATGATTGATTTAACCACCGTTTAGTAAAAGTAATAATATGATTTAGCAGCAGGGAGGGTGATGAGTTCTCTGTTAGCATTAGCTCTGGTCCATAGGTCTATCCCACACCAGAGCTATGTTAACATGAGACAGTCAGCATTGTATTAAGATGATTAATACAGTGACGTTAACATCACTAGCCTCACCTTATACCTAACAAAATAAATATCCAGGGCCAAATATATTTGTAGACAATGAGCCAGGCTTATAGCTGGCTAGCGAGCTCTGGTCCATAGTGGAAAAGTCATCAACACTATGGACCAGAGCAAATGCTAACTAGTAACTAGGAAGGGGGCGGTGCTTACCGAAAGGTCAATTGACCAATCAGAGGCCTCCTTTCTCTCCTCCCTGCGACACTCTCTGCGGCACTGTCTGCGGTCACCTACAATTTTGGGGAGGTGCACCAAGGTGTCTGCGGAGGGTGGGGGGGGCATATCTGTGTTATCTGCGTCACACACGCAGACAACCTGATTTCTGACCACAAACCAGGCTTCAGTTTGGGTAATTTTTCTACAAATTATCACGAGACACGGGAAGCTTGGCGTGAACGAGATGGTCTGCAGGAACATCTGACATTTGTAAACTGAAGTGGCCATGATGTGATGACACGGGAGCTGGTCATGTATCTCACCCTCTTGCGGTTTGTTGACAGCAGGTGTGCTGCTCTTGAGTTTGGTGGAGACTGGTGACAGGATGGGACTGATAACTGAGGAGGAGGCTGCCAGGCCTGTGGACACAGACAATAAAAATATTTAATCAAAAATCAACAGGAAGCACCTCCCTCCCCCAATAGGAACGTCTAACTCCACATCAAACGTTCAGATTTTGTCGTTTTTATGTGTCAAAGTTTGGATGCGTCTGTAAACGGACCTTTCTTGACCATACGTGCAGCAACTGTGTACTGAGTGGAATCGTTGGCTGCTCCTTTGCCCTTTTTCTTCCAGGCATCCTCACGAGTCGATATCATCTGCTTCCTCTCCTCAATGGTCATCTGGGCCTCGATTTCCTCGCCAACTTTCTGCGCAGATATGATGAAATTGAAACTATGAGAGGAAGTTCAAGCCGAGGCTTGTGCAGTGAAGGTCACGGCCAGCATTCATTTCATCTTTTGATCTTGCATGATTGAAACATTGAAAAAAAAAAAACCCTCCATGTCGTGAGTTAAACTCTCCCATTCATCCCTGCATCTCTTATGTAACCCTGAGAAAACGGCATCACCTGTCAAACAACTTCACCGTAAAATTACGTAATGGAGCAATTATTAATTTACAGCACCAAACCAAGCAGATATAATGAGATTAAATGCATTCAAGCATGCTGCGTGCACAGCTACGCAGTCCTCCTCGTTCCTCGGGGGATGTGATGGCTGCGAACTGTCCTGTCGGTGCTGTCATAACTAAATCAGTCTCAACAGCGCAGAAAAAGCGTCTTCCACGTGGGTTGCTGCAAACCAGGCAAGAAAGACAGTCCTGCGGTTCATGCTGTCCTTACCTGACTGTGGTGCTCAATATACTGACACTTTTGGCCGAGGGAAATAGGAGGAGAGAAGGTGGAGGAGAAGACAGGCTCCTGAGGATGTAGGTGGGATGGAAAGGTGAGAAACAGGAAAGGAAAAGAGGAATAGTGTGAACAAACAAGGATGGACAGGCTGACAGAGGAGGGATACAAAGGCAAGAAGTCCAAGGCCAGAAACTGGAAGTGCCATATAATGGTTGCTAATCTAAACCAAAGACTCTAACTTTATCTGTTTCTGGTTTTTTTTTTTTTTGTTTATTTGTTTTTTTTAATAGTTAATGGAACTATTTAGGAATCCAAAAGATGCATGCTGTTGTTAAAGAGGCAGAATGACAGTTATTTCCTGGTAATAAATTCATTCAGGTGTTTCAGTAGAATCGGTGTCAGGTAAGAGCTATGGCATTAAAATGAGACATTGCTGTATTGCTCATTTAATTTTTCATCACTGCAGCACCTCTTCTATATCTATTATATCTATATCTATTTCAGTATTCTCAAAGCACGGCTCCAGGAAGTCCCAGCCTGCTCAAAAATGGTGGAGCTCCTTTGCTTCGGACGTACTGAAGTCATCACGCGGAGCGCCTCATGCAGCTGTAGTTTCTGATAATATCATTAGGTAAAGGAAGAGAAGCCTGGAATGGAAACGAGGAACTTCAGGAGAGGTGACTCTGCTTGTGTCCAGAACACCCCCCCACCCCACCCCACCACTTTATAGTGCACGACTCCACGGTCACTGCATGGTCTCTGAGTGAATGTTCAGATGCTGCTTGTGGTTTTTTTTGTTGTTGTTGGTGCTAGTGACAGATTAAAATGGTGCAGTATACTCTATTAGTGAGAAGGGATGTGATTTTGGATGAGTAAATGTTTTAGGGCAGGGCTGTCAGACTCATTTTCACTGAGGGCCACATCATCATCACGGTGGCCCTCGAAGGGCCAGATTGACAGCATGAATGTAACAAAATGCAATATAAATCAAAATAGATTAAACTACACTTTGTTAAATAATGGTTTCTGTATTTATTGTGTATTCAAATGTCAAATATTTAACAATTATTATAATTATTATTATAACAATTATTATATTAACCTCAGGGTTTATGGTTGTTAACCTGCTCTTGCACACATAATGGTTAGAAGCAATTCTTTGTTTTTCTTGCAGGCTAAATTTAGCATACTTAGCTCCGCGTTTGCTGTCAAAACGTCGACGTAGATTAAGCTCTTTCACGACTGACACCGCCTCATAACACAAAAGACAGGCCTACTGATTCTTCACCTTGAGGTACAAACTTGTATTCGTTTTCTCATCGTTCATGAAACTGTCTTCCTTGTGCATCAAATTTTCTTTTCTTGGACATGTTGGGGTTAGTTTGTAGAAGTTTTTCTTAAGTTCGTCAGTTCTGAAAATCATCTTGATGTCTTGTTCATGGTTATAGACTGTTATCTTGTGGGTAACGATGAAATGCATTATGGGAGATGTAGTTCATTGTCCATATGCGCTTTAAAGCGCCGTAAGCTTATTTTAAGTCTTAAAATATTGGTTTAAAATTTAAGCCAATAATGCACAAGCTCTCGAGGGCCACATAAAATGACATGGCGGGCCACATTTGGCCTGTGGGCCTTGTGTTTGACACGTGTGGTTTAGGGTTTCCATTTCTTTTTCTCCTTTTTTTTTAAATTATGAGACACCCAGCTTGTTTGTAGTTCAGTCAGTCTCACACATACCTTCTTCTGCATTGTTTTCTTTCCTTATGCCTTTCAATTAGTTCTGCTTTTTACCCTTTTGATTACCCCACAACTGCAGTCTATGAGTCATCTTTGTTTCTACATATCAACCATCCCGGTTTTTAGTTCTAATTTAAACAGATTGTGTTTGTGTCTCAGTATCAAGTCTGGTGGATATTTATCGGTTATTATATTTTTGTCTGTTTCCAGTTTTTGCTCTCTCTTTTTTTCCCCCTTTTGTTTAGACCAGTGATTTCCAAAGTGTGGGCCCCCTGGTGGGCTGTTGTGGTACTGCAGGTGGGCAAAAGTCATTCAAAACAAACGCTTTTTAAATGTTTTAAATCCTCAATGTTTTTTTTAAATATGTTTTTAATTACGGTAAAACATTTATGACGTGGTTTAAAAAAAAAAACAGTTGATAACAGTTGGGATTAAAGGTTTCGGTGGGCTGCAGAGATTATTAACATATCAAGTTGGGCCATGGTATTCTGAAGTTTGGGAATGGCTGGTTTAGACCACTAAAATTAAAAAAAAAATGGTAGATGATCAGTATCAGAATTCTCAAAACTAAACAACTTTGCAGATCTTTAATATTAATAAAGCTTTATAAGGAGATGGAAACACCCAAAAGAGCACAGCGTGACCAGTTTTAATGCCACTGAAGTAGTTTAATTCAGCTGTTAGTAACGAAGCAGGACAGTTTTCTCCATGAAACTCAAGAAACTTACATGAAAACTGATGTTAGACCACAACAGACGTAAAAAAAACTGCCCAATTTAATCCGGGCAAGCCAGATACATGTGCTAAAACCATGCACGATGCCATGTGAGGCCCTGCTTGTGGTTCCTCTGTTTGACCAGGCAGTGTTTTGGAGTCCAGAGCATCCAGAGAAAAACACGACTCCAAAATGCCAACAAACAAACCAAACAGGGCTTCCAGCAACAACTGCGACCGGACAACGGTCCCCCACACAAAGCTGACCGGAGGGACAGTGCACGGCTGCCAAACGGGGTTCTTACCCACAGCTGCTCAGAGACAGACACAGCAGAGTCTTGGACGGCCAGCCCTTCCTCCTGAGGGGTTAAACACAGGGGAAGTGCTCAGTCGGAGGGAGGGGAGGACGGGTGAGGGCCATTGTTGCTAATGGGTTTAGGGGTGAGACAGCCTGGAGGATTTACCATCCAGGCTCTAAGCTGGGAGTGTTACCCCCCAGAATACTAATGTGAAGTGGGTGAGCTGCTGGAGAGAAGTCCTCTGACATGCCTGAATCTGGAAATTAAAAGGCTTTTGGAGCTTATAGGTTTATTCAAGCTGCTTTATGTGGTCAAATAAACGTGTATAAATACAACTAGCGCTGAAGCTCCCGAAATCAAATCCCGTAGGATAAATTAAATATGAAAGAATGATGGAAAGTAGATTTAATTCACTGTTACAAAGAGCAACTTAGCTCATTCAGACCGCAACCTTTATTTAGGACATCCACCTTAAACCTGAGGGGGTTTCTGAAAATTTAAATGTTTTCATTAAAATCTCTTATTTCCCATCCTTTGAAAAAAAACTAGACATGTAAAGTAAAGATTATTTGGGAGGTTAAACCTTCTGCCTTTCTTCTAAATCTCAACCGTGCCACATTGTGTGTCAGTATTTAGTAGGGGTGAGTATTAGCAAGGACCTCGCAATACGATATGTATCATGATACTTGGGTAACAATATGATATTATCGCTATATCATGATATCAAGATATATTGTGCTATTCTACCCAGTTAATATCAAAATTAAAAGTAGAGATGAAAAATCAAGTTGCTGTATATGTTCATCAGATGACATTGATCATTCAGAGGACAAATTGAGTCTAAACTATTTGCTTCAAAACAACCTATTTATTGTTTATTATTAGTATTTTTGCACATTTAGGTATTCACAATGCGTCTAATACATGAATACATTAATTTTTCTAAAAAATCGATATTAGGAGCTGAAAAATCGATATTATATTGGGCGGCCGAAAATCACGATATATTTGCAAATCGATTTTTTTTTTCACACGCCTAGTATTTAGTTTTAACCAACAATTGGAGTATCTGGACGTGTCGAAATAAAACAGAAACATCGGTATGTTACATCAGGGTAAAATAAGTTGTTACTCCTGCTCAGACATGCTGCTGGAAGAGAAGGACTGATGGTATAATTGGATTTCCCTTTGACCCGTTAGTTACATATTATAGGAATAAGGAGCGCAGTGGGGGAAGTCTTTATCAAAGCCACATATGTAAATGTTTCTGGAGAGTTGTGATTGTGAGTTCAGTTGAGTTCAGGTGAGTTCAGGTGAGCTCTGACCTTCTTCTGGCTGCTCTGCTCAGTGTCACACTGCTGATCCTGCTGCTCTGTGGACACTGCTTTCACCACCTCCTGTTTCTTGTTGATCCTGTTCCTCCAGTCCTCCTCACCACTCTTCTTCAGCAGGGCCACTCTGACGGGGGACAAAAGGTCACATTTAGCACTAGGGGTGAGTATTGGCAAGGACCTCACAATACGATAGGTATCATGATACTTGGGTCACGATACGTTATTATCAAAATACCACGATATATTGCGATATTCTACTAATATCAAAATTAAAAGTAGATATGAAAAATCAAGTTGCTGTATCTCTTCATCAGATGATATTGATCATTCAGAGGACACATTGAGTCAAAACTATTTGCTTCAAAACAACCTATTTATTGTTTATTATTAGTGTTTTTGAAACAATCAAAATAATCGATATTAGGAGCTGAAAAATCGATATTATATTGGGCGGCTGAAAATCGTGATATATTGCCAAATCGATTTTTTTTCACACCCCTATTTAGCATGGCAAAAACAGTTTTTTAAATTCACTTTAATGTAAATGAAGCTGCACAAATGTGCATTTGTCATGTAGTAGAGCTCAAACTGCTGAAAACAAACTACACTGCACAAATCATTTCCTTCTCATGTCGCCATTTGTTTTATGATCTTGGTGGTTTGGATAAATGCTGCCTATGAGGCCGCATTTATACTTTTTTCCTTTTTTTGCTCGTGTTTTTGTTCATGTTTATCATCCTGTCCTTGATTACTGTTTACCAAAGAAAGGAAAGAAAAAAGAAAAAAAGTCGGCACTACAATAATCGTGTTTTTTCAGAAAGGGAGGAGGTTTTTGGAGCATTTATTTAACAATCCAACGCAGGTCTTTTAAATGACTGCAGGTCACATCCAGTTTTAGAAATACAGTAGTCAACATGCACATCTGAGACTTCGACAAACACTAATATCTGTTTCCACACCTGGACTACATCTCTGAAAATGTTCCAGAGGGGCGGCATGTGAGAATGGAAGATCCTCAGTAACGTTCCCTGAAGACAGAGCCTTTGTATAGATGTGATAGTTAATCTTCAGAGGAATTAACCGAAGGAGTGAAAGTTATGAATTTCATTTTTTTTCTGCTGACCTGTATGTTTAAGGCTCTATTTATGGGATACTTGCACACACACATGAGGAACTGATATCAACAACTACCAGGAATCGGTCCTTCTCAACACATTTCAAAGAGGGGTGGGGGGGGCTCCTGCTTGGTCTGCCCATGGTACAGTCAATATTATTTCCAGCTTTGTGGTTGTAAGTCTGGAATATCCTGCTGCGAAGTGCATGTCAACTGAGCAGAAAGTCTGGACGGAAATGTTTAAAAAATCTCCATGTGACAAAATACCAAACCAGCCTCCGTGTGATGGCTTTAGACTTTGCTAATTCATTACATCTGGGGAAAAAAACAAGATAAAACAAAACAAAATCTATGAAAGCTTATTTTTGGTCTGTTAGTGGCAGGTGTTAGAATTTGTTCTTAAAAAAAAAACATTCAAATGATGATGTTTGTGTTCATCAAAGGCAATGCCTGTAACAAACAGAAAAAAGGGGTGTGGGGGGGGGGGGGGTTAAATAAATGATCTTGAACTGTGAAAGATGCTGGCTGACATTTCTGCTTGCAGCCAGTAAATGCGACAAATTGAAAAAGAGGAGGAGGAGAGGGGTCTGGCTGCAGTGTGGGGCTGCTTCCTGAAGCCAGGTTTTTCTTGATGAGGACCACTGATAATGGATGGCTGAAGGGTACAAAAAAGTGGGTCACCATCATTTCTGTGTGGACAGGGCAGAAATGAGGGCAGTCTGAGGAATCTGCCAAATCTCAGAGGATGTCATCAGTAACTCTCTGCTGGCTGCCAGGACAGACACAATGATGCTAAAAATACATTCCTCTCACCTCCATAGATTTAAAAGAGTTGGAGCTGCCCATATACCGAAGGGAGAAACAGCCAGCGACTTTCTGCCCGGTTCTTTCAATGGCTGGAAATTTATGATCTGTTGGCTTGGTGCTCTGGCTGCAGAGATCTATTTAATTATGTAATCTCTGAAGGCGACTCACCTTTTAATGGGCCGACTTTTGGACTTAGACTTGTGAATGAAGCCGGGATATTAAGCTTGATACTGTACCTTAAGGCTGATTTGTTGCTACGGGTGACGTTTCTGCTTGATTACACCACCGACCTCTAGGAGGCAGTGTTGGGTTATTTTTTTTATTAGCTCGCAGTGCCGACTTTCCTCTAGTCTGCTTCCTGTATGTAGCTCTGACGCAGCAACGGAGCAAACACAGTATATTTAACACGAGTTGGCACAGATAAACGTTGAGCATCAGTCGTTAAAAAAAAAAAAAATAATTGCAGCAAACTATCTTTCTAACTGATTTGAAGACGGCGGAAAGAAGTAGCGGCGGGAAACTTGAAGATGAAGAAGAACAAATCGACCAATCACATTTCTTGCGGTCCGCGCTTTTACATTTGTAATTTGAGAGAAGTCACAAATGCAAATTTATCAACAGAAAGCTTGAACTTTTTTTTTTTTACTTCAAAAATAACTTCAACAATATACAATGTCGATCTCTTAATCAAAAAACACAAAAGCTCTAAAGACAATTCGCATTATTAAATCACTAAACTTGCTTACGTGAAACTTACTCTCACACATTTACTTGCATTTTTACTTCTTCTCTGCTGTTTTTATTTCTATTACTTTATTTTCTCTTTATAATTTACATTTATCTCTCGTCTTTGTAATTTTTCAATTTCTTTTCACTCTTTGTTTGCATTGTCTCATTCATATCTGTATCTTGCTCTTGATCTTGCGTAGTTTTTTTCTATTCATTGAAGTTGAAGAATAATTAAATAGACCCCCGTAGACTACGGGGTTTACATCTACGGCGTCGCTATGACGTAGCTTTGATGCTGAAGTATTAATAAACCTTAAACCAGGTGGAAAACTTTACATTTAAATGAAAGCTTTTCTTTATGAGCAACTTTAGTTCAGAATACATGTCAGACTTAAAGATTCTTTCTGTTAAAGAATTAATTGACAATTTGGTCAGTGACAGTTTGTTGAGTCTTTCACAACAGAAGCAAATATTTCAGTCATGTTATTCATTCATCAAAGTGTGATTTTTCTTTCTACTCCACCATTCTGTCAACCTTTGGTGATGATTTTACCTATCTGGCTTGTAGATCTGCCACCGACCATTATAACCTTTATTTACACGATGGAGATCTGTCAACATCACATTGTCCATGTTTGATAAGTGTTAAGTGAGGTGGAGTGCTGAGAGTTGTTAGTATGTCCCAGGATTTAATTTCTGTAGTATTGAGATGCTGATAAGTCAGCAGTTCTGGAAGCAGCTGCTTTTGTCAGGGAATAAGAGCACTTCTATAAAAGCGGATGCTTTGGCAGTTTGTTATTCTGGAGCTCTTGGGTGTACGTTAACCCAATGCTAGGAAGGAAAGACATCAGCAGAGGTTTTTAGGCATTCCTACATCTCACAGTGAGACAGTATCAAAGATGATAGACCGTCTTGTGATTAAAAACAGGTTGCGACTTATCAAGCAGCGTCAGAATTTTGGAGGACTCATTTCACAGCAGGTCCAGAGGGTTGATGCCTCTATAATCTCTGTCAGCTAACCAACCAATAGGATTGCACCATTAAATTATATAAACATAAGCATGTCCACACAGCACAGTAGCCTACCAACAATGGAAAAACAGAGGAGAAAAATGTGGAACTAACATAAAGAAGGAAGACACTTTCTCTTTCTTCCCGTTATTTCTTTTCTTTTCAAAGCACATGAATGCCACTATGGCATGCGCCAACTTTCGACTCACCAGGGGCATGGCAGCAACCCGAGGTGGGCGCACGTCGACTTAGAGCCTGAAATACGCTCCGGTTTACTTCTGTCACAGCCACAATTCAGTTTATGTTCAGCTGCACAGCGTAATATGCAACACATTTAAAAATCTACCCATTTCATGTTGTGTGGCTTGCATCGATCTCGTAAGAAAATCTTACAGTGTGAACAATTTGGAGTCTATTTCAAAAAGAGAGAGATCATTTACAAGTGGATGTTAATGACAGTAAAATACTGTGCACACGCATGGCTTGTTTGGAAAGATTGCGAGGACAAAGCTCAGTTTCTCCAAACAGAACATGAGACAACAGCGTTACAGAGATGTATCTGAACGTACCACAAAACATTTGGACAGATGAAACAAAGTGGAGATGTCACAGTAGCTTGTTTGTTGGAAATCATAAATACAGATAGTTTATCAGCGCTTTGTATTAACTGTTAAAAACAGTAGTGGAGGGTTGCCACAGGACCTGGGTACCCTGCAGTCCATGAACAGACCATGAACTCATGCTGATACCAAAGTATTCTTGAGTCAAAATGTGAGGCAGTTTTACAACAATTTGGAGTCAGTCTTTCAACAGTGAGAACAATGTTTCACAACTGTGAATAATAAGGACAGCTTCCACTCTTCCCAGGTACTGGGTATCTTGCAGTCAACCATGAACTCCTCTGTATAACATCAGTTAAATGTGAGACCATCTGTCTGACAGCTTGGCTAAAAGTGGGTCATGAAACAGAACAATGGGTGAGAAAGAACAGATTAAAGGTGTTGCAATGGCCCAAAGTATCGACATCCACCTAACTGAAATGTTTGGGCGGGACCTTCAGAGAACTGTGTCTAAATACATTTTCAAAAACCTCAGTAAGCTGATATCGTAAGGAAGATTTGACCAAAATTCATGTCATATGTAGAGCATTTATAATAATTGTTGCTACAAGTACATGTAGTTCTACTCAGTCATGGGATCTACTTAGGTTTTCACACACTAGCATGATGGAATATGACATATGTTATAGTATCTGGACGTATGATGGAAATACATAAGGAGTTAAGTAGTATGAGAGTGTTCTCACCTCTCCCTGATGGACATCTGTTTGGTGGACATGCCGTCAGACAGTTGGTCTCCAGACTCTGTAGGAGACAGCAGTTCTCCAGAGTGGACGCTGTGCCGGCTGTAATCCTCTATGTGGTCCAGGGGTAGGGACTGGGACTTCACCAGTCCCTGGGGGAAGTACTGGGGCTTAGGGGGCGTCTGGGGAGGAAGCTGGGGCTTGGGCTGAGGCTGGGGGGCTGTCTGTAGGTAAGGCTTGGGGAGAGACTGGATGAATCCTTGGGGTTTGGGCTGCGTTTGTGGGGAGTGAGTGAAAGGTTTGGGGTATGTTGGTGGGGGCTGAGGGTACGACTGTGGCTGGATATACAACGGAGGTTTAGGAAGAGTCGCAGGAGGATGGATGACGTTTTGTTGCTGCTGGTGGCCGCTTGAAACGTGAGACACACTTCTGGAAGATACTTTAGCAATGAGTGGCCTCAGCGTTACTGGATGATCTGGTAGGTCTGAAAGAAGAATATAGAACAAACATTTGCAGCATCTGAAACTGAGTTTCCCTGGTCAAAACAATAAATACATTATGACAAATGAGGTAAATCTTAAATTCGGAAGGTATCCAGTCCTAATAGGAAAGACTAATCAAATTAGAGAAATAGAGAAACTATTGTTTTTTTTTACCCCAAAACCTGTTTGAGTGTAACATGATTGTGAATTATTAGTTTGTGCATTCAGCGAAGCTCCATCTGAAATTTTAGAGTTGGATCCAAATTATTTATGAAACTGAACTGACTGAACTTTCTAAATTTGGCTTCCTCAAAAGCAGAAAGTAATTAAGCATGTCAACTTTGAAGAAAATCCATCCATCCAGCCATCCATTCATCCACCCATCCATCCACCCATCCAACCATCCAACCAACCATCCAACCATCCACCATCCATCCATCCATCCATCCACCATCCACCCATCCATCCCCCATCCATCCCATCCCACCAATCCATCACCATCCATCCATCCATCCAATCCATCCACCATCCATCCATCCATCCATCCCATCCAACCATCCATCCATCCATCCATCCATCCATCCATCCATCCATCCAACCATCCATCCATCCATCCCATCCATCCATCCCCATCCATCCATCCATCCATCCAACCATCCATCCATCACCATCCATCCATCCAAACCATCCATCCAGCCACCCATCCATCCATCCACCCATCATCCATCCATCCAGCCCCCCATCCATCATCCATCCAACCATCCCAACCATCCAGCCATCCACCATCCACCCAGCCATCCAGCCATCCATCCATCCATCCATCCAATCCAGCCATCCAGCAACCATCCAACCACCATCCATCCATCCATCCATCCATCCATCCATCCAACCATCCATCCATCCACCATCCATCCATCCATCCATCCAGCCAATCCATCCATCCATCCATCCATCCATCCATCCATCCATCCATCCATCCATCCACCCATCCATCCATCCATCCATCCATCCATCCATCCATCCATCATCCATCCATCCATCCATCCATCCATCCCCATCCAACCATCCATAACTTCTGAGTTGAGGTCGTGGGGGCAGGCCTCCCTCACCCCAGCCACCTCCTCAAACTCTTCCAGAAGGATACCAAGGTATTCCCAAGCCACCTGAGAGACATGATCTCTCTAGTGTGTCCTGGGTCTGCCCCATGGTCTCAGCCCACTTGGAAACACCTTCCTAGTGAGGAGTCCACGGGACATCCCAACCAGAGGCACAAACCACCACAACTGGTTCCTCCTGAATGATGAAGCTTTTCACTCAGTCTCTAAGGAAGAGTCCATCCACCCTACGGAGGGAACTCGTTCGAACTGCTTCTATCTGTGATCTCATTCTTTTGGTCGCCACTCACAGTTGGTGACCATAAACAGGAGGAGGAACGTAGATCAACTGGTGAACTGAGAGTGTTGCTTTTTGGCTCAGTTCTCTCTTTACCACAGTAGATAAGTACGAAGTCTGCATTACAAGACGATAGTAAAACACAACCAAACAGAAAACACAAGAACTCCTTGAGAAGACAAGTCCTTAAAAAGAAATAACCATTTCTTTCCATTTCCATAACATTTTCTTCTGTCGTATTTTCTAGATTTTTGTTGTTTTCATTTTAGTCCATTATCTTTTTAGAAAATCTGAGATTTTGAATTTTTTTTAAGTACGAACAGCTTTCCTTTGTTGTTTAATGAAATGGTGTGGTGTTTTATTGCATTAAAATCCTTTCTCTCCTAACATGGACTTTTGTTTCTGTACATGTTGTGTTTTCCTGAAATTTTGGTTAAGTTTTGTCAAATTTTTTATTTTGTCAAAAAAAAAAGTAGCCATTGAGCCAGTTGTACCGGTGGTTAGCATGCAGCTAAATTAGCAGCGCTTTAACACAGAAATCCAAGTTTAGACTGCATCTGCACTCTTAGTTTCCCAAGACTGCAGTGTGGTCCACAGTTTAAACTGGCTGGAAACTGGAAAGTAGACTGGAAGCTGAAAGGAAAAGGGGCTAATGCTGAATCAGAAGCTATGAAGCTACGGACTTTGAGTCTGAGCCTTTGGAGTCAGTGCAACTGAAAAATTTATACAGGGCTAAATTATGAGGTAAAATGAGTGTGCAGGGTGAGATACACGACTCACGACTTTTGTGAAGGAAATTTCTTAAACAATTTGTAAAACCTGCCTTTATTGGGTTTATTGGACAATTACGCTGGAAAAGAGACCTCTGAGGGTTGATGTTACATTTTTTGAGTTGTAGTTGAGATCAAGCCAATTTTATTAATATATGAGTGTCTATTTCAATTCAAGAAATACCTGATTATTTCCAGGAAGTGTTGTCTAACTCTCAGGTTCTCCTGCCCTTACGACAGCCAAACCCCTTCACTGCATATTACATTACGAGACCATGTTACAAATCAACAATGACGAGGCTAGCTCACAGAGCTACACTGGACAACACGGCAGAGACGACTCAGAGACTCACAGAAGAAGTCAAGCAAGAGACCGTTCAATCTCAGACGGTGTCATAAAAGCGGCGTTTACCACTACGCCTACAGGACAGGCCTCCGAGCTAAAATTTGGAGAAGTTCCTTTGTGCTGCTTTAAAAGTCTGGCAACAGTAGTGATGCAGCGGTATTTAAGACGTGACTTCCTTGTGTCGCATGGGAATTTAACGCTGGTTTAAACTCTAAACTCCAGCTAAGTTAGTGACAGTGCAGTTGGTTCGTTGTATTTTCTGAAAGGTTTTTTCTCATGTTGTGTTGCTCGGTTACACTGCTCTACTTTTATTTTCTATCCTAATATTTGGTCAAATGTATTTTTCTTTCAATATCTTTGTCTTTCATTTTTCTTTTCATGCTGTTTTGCATTACATAATAAAATCTCTGCGTGTTTCGCTTATGCATTTTGGGAAATGTATTGTTTCTGACGTTTGTTGAGCTTGTTGTATTAGGTACAATTTTAGTAACTATATTATACGCAGAACACTGTCGCATTCAATAAAGTCAATGACATTTTGATGTAAAATTTAAAGTCACCAGATGAATATAATTTCGACTTGAGAATTTTGTTTTGTTAGTTTTATGCCTGTTAGGTTTATGTATCGATGTAAGTCAGTCCAGGTTCCTCTAAAGCTCTTGATAAAACGTTATAATGGACAGTTTAGTGCCGACGGAGTCATGCAGAACTAACTGCAGTCCACCGGCAAGGCTTCCATTTGTTCCCTACCTGCTTTATTTAACTGCTTAGTGCTTTCATCTCTCCCTGCACTGTTTGTGTTTGTGCATGGGAAAAAAAAAAGACCAGACTCTCCCTGGACACACTTTGCATCAGCACATGAA